>JAWNOK010000043.1:0-385601 GCA_035046005.1 Drosophila acutilabella
TTGTTTTTGTTTCAACGTGTTCTAATAGAATTAAGACTTAGATACCGATTTAATTAAATTAATCGGGAATAAAAGCAGTTAGTATTATGAAGTCGGGCGTGCTTGACTGTACTTTACTTTCTTGTAAGCACGGACGTACTTATAGAATGTTGAACAAATTTATATTAATTTGTTGCAGGTAGACCGATATTGTAAAAAACGAAAAAAAGATAATAAGAAGGGGAGGGGAAAATTTTTTAGAATAGTATGAAGTGTTAGAGATGCCAGCAGTTATTTTTCGTACTTGAACGTAAACCTAAGAACTGGGGTTCGAATCTCGAACAACACATCCGTTTCATTTATTTTTCTTACATAACATCAATTTATAACATGTAAATGCATATAATCGGAATGTTATTAAAAGCGGGGCGTGGTGCAACTGGTAGAGTTACGGCACATTCTGGAACCTTTGTCTGACGTCGCGGGTTCGAGTGCCGACAATGACAGCAATTTATTTAATTTTTTAAATTTTAATACAAAAAGTTAATTTCAAAAGATTAATTTTTTAAATTTCCTTTTAAAATTTGTAAGGCGGGGGGCCAATCCCAATCCAATAAGAAATAAATAATAAGTAGAAATAAGGAATATAAGTGGATTATTAGTATTAAGAATATGAATTATAATTGTTAAGTTAATGTTAGCAATAAGAGACATAGAAGTCGAGCCTTAAGTTTAAAAGAATAGCGTATTTTAATTATAATTAATCGAATAGGTAGGCTATCAATAGGAGTTAGGCGATGTCTGCAGCGCCCTCTGTCAGAGCTCTGTGGTGAAGAGAGAGCTTTCGTGGTGGAGTGGTGGAGCAAACTGTGCATAAGAGGAAACAAAATAAAAAGAGAGAATAGAAAAGGAAAACCAGCCACGCGTTGTTAGTGGGCTGGTTGAATAAAATTAGTGAATTTTCGTTGGCCATATCCCTACTCCAGTTACTTTCCGTTTCGCTCGAGAACGGCAGCGACTCTACGGCGCCCCTAGAGTTGCAGTCTACTCCTGCGAATCAACGCCGTCTTCCGCTGGGTACGATCGTGGTCTCTTGGCGCCCCAGAGCCCCGATTGCATACTCGCAAGACGTGACCTTGCCTCGTGTGCAACGACTTGCTGAGATCAACGGCGGCGCCCCCCGTTTGGATCTCGCGTCTGCGCCTCCCCCATCCACTCGCATACTCTTCGCTTGAGAACAGCGGCGTTCGCCAGAGTACCTCGGCGTCCCGCTTCGATCTCGCAGAGCGTCGCATCGCATCGCTGAGAACAACGGCGGCGCCCCCTCTTTAGATCTCGCATGCGACTACCCCGTACCCTGTAGTGCCCCTAACACGTGACCGCCTGCAGCGTCTCCGCGAATGTTACAAATTTCTTGTAAGATTTGTGCCCTGGACAGACTGAGATCTGTACCCCGGCTAGAACGCTTCCTTACAAGTGGCGCCCGAGCAGGGACCCTGGAGACGTAGGGGAGTGCAGCACCATTGCGAAATAAAACCCGTAAGTGCGCACTAACGCCAGTCGGGAGTTTTGGTTTTGTTGCCCAGGAGAACAGTTTGAGTACAGTCATTTAAAATTTTTGATCATTTTTCCCGTCCCATTTTTGCACGCATTACAGCACGTGGCCAACGGCCACATACCGGATTGATATTTGTTTAAGAAAAAAAAAGTGCGACTCCGCGGCCAAATATACCCGACGATACCCTAACCCTAGCTACATAGCGGCGCAAAATGCGCGCTAAAAATCAAAGCGTGGGCAAGGGGAATGTAAAACGGGTGAACGTGTTTTACAATTTCGACGCGCGATGGTACCGGCTAGTGCACGTGTGCCAAGCATTGGCGGAATTTGGCACAGCGACAAACGCCGATTAAAGAGAGCACGCGCAGTGTAAAAACAAAGAAAACAGAGAAAAGAAAAAACGGGTCGGTGGCTAGCGCGGCAAACGCGGGGAACAGAAAAGTGCGAACGAAAAACAAGTGCATACGTGTGACGTCACTGGTGCGTGCCCGCTCACACTCACACACATACGTTTTGGTGGTGGGTTCGAGACACGCGAGCGTAAAAACGGAGAAGAGCGGGTGACGTCAGTGTGTGTACCGAGAGCGAGAACGACAGTGGGCCACGGGCCACGGGCCACATAATAGTGGACAAAAGTACAGTGTGCCGCAGACCACTCAATAGTGAACAAAATTTTTTTTGTTTTAAGAAACAGTGGGCCCGAGGCCATATATAAGCAGTGAAAAGTCACAGTGGGCCGGAGGCCAAAATAAAACGAAAAAAATACAGTGGGCCGCAGGCCACTAAATAGTGAACAAAAAAAAAAAAAAAATATAAAAATAAATTTTTTATTAAGAAACGGTGGGCCTGAGGCCATACATAAACGAAGAAAAATTAACAGTGGGCCGAGGCCATACAAAAGCGAACCAAAACCGCGGGCCACTCAATAGTGAAAAAAAATTTTTTTTTTTAATGTGGGCCCGGGGCCATCCAATAGTGACAGAAAATTTTTTTTTTTAAAAGAAAAGGAGTGAAAAACAAGCAAATCGGGCGGTGTAAGGGCCGGGTGAAATTTTTTTTGTGCTCTTGTCGCGTGATAACGGGCAAAAACAGCGGCAACTGAAACTGAACGGACCGATGGATTTCCGTCCGGCGTGCTGATTATAGGCTACCGAGGAACTCATCAAGGAATTCGTCGAGGAATTATTTCCGTTTTTACTTGTTGTTGGTGCAAGATCAAAGCAATCGTCAAAGAAAAATGGAACCAGGTGAGTCCCTCAAGCCAGTAGTGGGAGTAAGGTGGGTCTATTATCATCGGAAAGAAGAGCTGGTAGCGATAGCTCTAGAATTCGGCCTAGATGGGGAAGGCCGCGTCGAGGAATTGAGGAAACGAGTCTCCTCGTTCTTTCAAAACGGGGGTCACAGCAGGGAAGCCTGGAGCAGGCTGGCCGAGCTGGAGGCCCAATATGGAAAGCTCGTCGAGCCCCCCACTGTTGAATTCGACGGACGGCCGCTCCAAAAGTCGGAGCCAGACTTGCGGAGGCCGCACTTATACGAACAGCCCCCGCCAGCGGCACATAAGCCACATCAGATAATGGAAGACAAGCCAGCGACGATATACACGCACGCCGACGAGGCCCGAGCTCAAAGGGGAGGGGCGGACCAAGTGCGCAAATGGGGATTGATGTACGGCGGCCAAGAGGATCCGCTGGGATTTTTAGAAATCCTCGAGCAGCGGGCCGCGACGTACAGAATCGACCTGAATGACATGCAGGCGGCCATGAGCGAAGCGATGGTCGACCAGGCTGGCAGCTGGTTCCTAACCAGCGGATTGTGGAACGCGTCATGGGCAGCGTTTCGGAAGGACTTCTTCCTGCCTCCCCATTACTTTGAGCGTCTGGAGGATCAGATACGCTCACACCGGCAGCGCCCAAATGAGAAGTTTAAGGATTACCTGGTGAACTTGCGGGTGCTGATGAGACGCGCGGGATACAGTACGGCGCAGGAGCTGTACAGAATCTACGAAAACGCGGCCCCGGACTATCCATTGCACGTACGCAGACACGAGCTTGCAACACTGGCGTAACTGACGCAGATGCCATCCGAATATGAAAGTCTCCGCAAGCAGGATGCGGAGTACTCTCGGGCACGGACGAGAATCAAGTGTGAGTCAACTTTTGCAGGGGCAAGAACTAGGCCACCGAACCCTTTCCGGCCCGAAATGGGAGGCCCACAAGCATCGGTTCCGTCGACGGGGGTACGCCAGGCGGCAGGGCACCCGACGACGCCCCATGAGGCGCCAGCGAACAACGCCGGGAGATTTGACCCAAGGAGAGCATGCCACAGATGCGGGCAGAGCGGACACTTCGCTCGGGAGTGTTCCAACGTGCCGGTGCTGTTTTGCCGAACTTGCGGCAAACAAGGAATGCTGCAACCAACCGAGGTCGGGAAACGACACGAGGCTCCCCTCAAGCCAGGAGGAGGATCGCGCCGCGAACCCCAACTCCAGGCGATAAGCGCACCGATGATAGTAAAGAGAGGGAAGATCGTGGCACGAGTGACGATCGGCGGCCACGAAACTACAGCGACGATCGACACCGGAGCAACACGCAGCTTCGTAAGCGAGCAGTGGCTGCAGAAGCAAAACGTCAGAGGCAAAAGGCTCGCGGTGGAAACCAATATACGGTTGGCAGATGGATCGTCTGTGGATCTCAGGAGGGCACTCTTGGTGGACATAAGCCTAGCAGGAAAGACGGTGAAGACAGTAGTACTGAGCAAGCCCACAATGCTCGACAACGTCATCCTAGAAATGGACTTCCTGTGCAGCATGGGTACTACGATCCGCGTCGAATTCGCGAAGCTGCCCATGGAGTTGGTAGCAAACGACGAGACGAGCACCCCACCCGTACCAGTCTCGCCCCTCAAAGAGAGAGCTAAGCCGCAGCGACGACGGAACGGGACGAGGAGCCGAGATGGTCGAGGCGACTCGTTTAAGGAGACGAACGATAACGCAACGGGTGAGTCAATATTAGATACGAAAGATAAAGTAGTTGGAGCGTCGGTGGCGAGCGCTGAGGCCACCCCGACGGCGCGTTTAATGGAAGATGAAGAAGAAACAGAAAAGTCCCAGGCTGAAGACGCGGAAAGGCCGACCGACCTCGGGCCTGAGGTGAGTGAGTTTTTGGAGAGGGAGTTGGCGTCGTTCGAGGGGTTGTCGGGGGTCTCACACATCGCGGAACACAGCATCCGGATGAGAGACGACAAGCCTCTGAAGCAGCGCTACTTCTCGAAGACCCCGGCGATGCAGAAAGTGATTGACGAGCAGGTAGATGAGTTCATCCGAGCAGGCGCTATTGAGAGATCGCGCAGCCCGCACAGCGCTCCGATAGTCTTGGTAAGGAAAAAGATTGGGGAGTGGCGCATGTGCGTCGACTACCGACAACTCAATGCGCACTCCATCCCGGATGCTTATCCAGTCCCTCGGATAAATCACATCCTGGAGAGGTTGCGACACGCCAAATACATCTCAACGCTGGACCTGAAGCAAGGATACTGGCAGATCCCGGATAGCCGTGAATGCACAGCTTTTACCGTGCCGGGGAAAGGTCTATTCCAATGGCCAGTGATGCCATTTGTACTGCATTCGGCAGGAGCGACATTCCAGAGAGCCTTGGACACAGTTATAGGCCCAGAGATGGAGCCCCACGCATTCGCATACCTCGATGACATCGTGGTAACAGGAGAGACGAGGGAGCAGCACATCGATAATCTGAGGGAGGTGTTCCGGCGACTGCGGGCGGCGAACCTGAGACTGAACAGGAAGAAGTGTCGATTCTTCCAGAGGAGGCTAGCGTACCTAGGTCATGTGGTAAGCGGTGAAGGTATCTGTACCGATCCCGACAAAGTCGATGCGATCCGGAACCTTCAAGCACCCCACAACCTAAAAACATAGCGCCAATGCCTAGGAATGGCATCATGGTACAGGAGGTTCGTACCAAACTTCGCGACGCTCGTCGAACCGATGACATCCCTCCTAAGGAAAGGCCAAAAGTGGGCCTGGGGAGAGGCACAAGAGAAAGCGCTACAGGAACTGAAAGAGAAGCTGACGACGGCCCCGGTGTTGGCATGTCCCGACTTCTCAGTCAAGATTTCGCTGCAGACCGATTCAAGCGACTACGGCATAGGAGCCATACTGACGCAGATGATCGACGAGGACGAAAGGGTAATAGCATACGCCAACCGGAAATTGATAGCCGCGGAAAGGAACTATTCAGCCACAGAAAAGGAGTGCCTGGCGATAGTTTGGGCCATCAGGAAGATGCAGTGCTATCTGGAGGGATATCGCTTCGAAGTGGTGACGGACCACTTGGCTCTAAAATGGCTAAACTCCATTGAAAGTCCATCTGGAAGGATAGCGAGATGGGCCCTGGAGTTGCAGCAGTTCCAATTCGATATAAATTACCGCAAGGGTAAGTTAAACGCAGTGGCTGACGCGCTCTCCCGTAAGCCCCTGGACTCGTGCCAGCAGGTGCCAGCCGAGGGTCACCTTTGCGGTTGGATAACAAAGATGCGAGAGAGGATAAGGACTCAGCCAGAGAACTTCCCGGACTACATCGAGGAGAACGGGCAATTGTACAGGAATCTGGGACAAAGGACAGACGACGAGGACTACATCCCCTGGAAGCTGTGCGTGCCCAAAGACCAGGAGAAACGGGTACTGGCAGAATGCCACGACGCCCCTACAGCAGGACACCAAGGGGTGAGAAAGACGGCGTCAAGATTGGCGCAACGCTACTACTGGCCGGGCATGTTCAGAGAAGCGACCAGGTATGTCAAATTTTGCGAATGTTGTCAGAGATATAAGACGGAGCAGAGAAAGCCGGCAGGACGAATGCTGACGCGACAGGTGGCAGAGCCAATGGCTGTTATGTGCGCAGACTTCGTTGGACCCCTCCCTCGCTCGAAACGCGGCAACACAATGTTGTTGGTTTTCCACGATGCCTTCTGGAACTGGTCCCGCTGAAGAGGGCGACCGCGGCATTGTTGCAACAAGCGTTTTGCGAGAGGATACTGTGTCACTTCGGAGTGCCCAGGACGTTTGTTTGCGACAATGGAGTCCAGTTCGCAAGCACAGCCTTCAAGAACTACATGGAATCTTTGGGAGTGACTCTGCAGTACACGGCTCCCTACTGCCCCCCTACGGAAAGGACCAACAGGAGGGTGAAGACGATGATAGCCCAGTTCATCGAAGGACATCAGAGTTCGTGGGATGAGCTGCTGCCCGAAATAGCGCCGGTGGTCAACTCTAGCGTGGCGGACTCGACAGGATTCAGCCCATCGTTCCTGGTGCAAGGCAGGGAACCTCGTCTTCCGCCAGCGCTGTATGATGAAGTAACCCCCGGATCAGCCACGAGTCATATAAGCCCACAGGACAAGGAGAGGAAGCTGATGGAGGTATTCGAGATCGTACGCAACAAAAGGCGTCGATGGACCAAGGGAGGCACTACAACCTCCGGAGAAGAGAGTGGCGACCGACGGTCAACCCAGTAGTGGGAGTAAGGTGGGTCTATTATCGTCGGAAAGAAGAGCTGGTAGCGATAGCTCTAGAATTCGGCCTAGATGGGGAAGGCCGCGTCGAGGAATTGAGGAAACGAGTCTCCTCGTTCTTTCAAAACGGGGGTCACAGCAGGGAAGCCTGGAGCAGGCTGGCCGAGCTGGAGGCCCAATATGGAAAGCTCGTCGAGCCCCCCACTGTTGAATTCGACGGACGGCCGCTCCAAAAGTCGGAGCCAGACTTGCGGAGGCCGCACTTATACGAACAGCCCCCGCCAGCGGCACATAAGCCACATTAGGTAATCACGAAGTGCCCACCCGAAATACGGGTGGAAGACAAGCCAGCGACGATATACACGCACGCCGACGAGGCCCGAGCTCAAAGGCGAGTGGCGGACCAAGTGCGCAAATGGGGATTGATGTACGGCGGCCAAGAGGATCCGCTGGGATTTTTAGAAATCCTCGAGCAGCGGGCCGCGACGTACAGAATCGACCTGAATGACATGCAGGCGGCCATGAGCGAAGCGATGGTCGACCAGGCTGGCAGCTGGTTCCTAACCAGCGGATTGTGGAACGCGTCATGGGCAGCGTTTCGGAAGGACTTCTTCCTGCCTCCCCATTACTTTGAGCGTCTGGAGGATCAGATACGCTCACACCGGCAGCGCCCAAATGAGAAGTTTAAGGATTACCTGGTGAACTTGCGGGTGCTGATGAGACGCGCGGGATACAGTACGGCGCAGGAGCTGTACAGAATCTACGAAAACGCGGCCCCGGACTATCCATTGCACGTACGCAGACACGAGCTTGCAACACTGGCGTAACTGACGCAGATGCCATCCGAATATGAAAGTCTCCGCAAGCAGGATGCGGAGTACTCTCGGGCACGGACGAGAATCAAGTGTGAGTCAACTTTTGCAGGGGCAAGAACTAGGCCACCGAACCCTTTCCGGCCCGAAATGGGAGGCCCACAAGCATCGGTTCCGTCGACGGGGGTACGCCAGGCGGCAGGGCACCCGACGACGCCCCATGAGGCGCCAGCGAACAGCGCCGGGAGTTTTGACCCAAGGAGAGCATGCCACAGATGCGGGCAGAGCGGACACTTCGCTCGGGAGTGTTCCAACGTGCCGGTGCTGTTTTGCCGAACTTGCGGCAAACAAGGAATGCTGCGACCAACCGAGGTCGGGAAACGACACGAGGCGCCCCTCAAGCCAGGAGGAGGATCGCGCCGCGAACCCCAACTCCAGGCGATAAGCGCACCGATGATAGTAAAGAGAGGGAAGATCGTGGCACGAGTGACGATCGGCGGCCACGAAACTACAGCGACGATCGACACCGGAGCAACACGCAGCTTCGTAAGCGAGCAGTGGCTGCAGAAGCAAAACGTCAGAGGCAAAAGGCTCGCGGTGGAAACCAATATACGGTTGGCAGATGGATCGTCTGTGGAGCTCAGGAGGGCACTCTTGGTGGACATAAGCCTAGCAGGAAAGACGGTGAAGACAGTAGTACTGAGCAAGCCCACAATGCTCGACAACGTCATCCTAGGAATGGATTTCCTGTGCAGCATGGGTACTACGATCCGCGTCGGATTCGCGAAGCTGTCCATGGAGTTGGTAGCAAACGACGAGACGAGAACCCCACCCGTACCAGTCTCGCCCCTCGAAGAGAGAGCTAAGCCGCAGCGACAACGGAACGGGACGAGGAGCCGAGATGGTCGAGGCGACTCGTTTAAGGAGACGAACGATAACGCAACGGGTGAGTCAATATTAGATACGAAAGATAAAGTAGTTAGAGCGTCGGTGGC
The DNA here is from genome assembly GCA_035046005.1 of Drosophila acutilabella. Lineage (NCBI taxonomy): Eukaryota > Metazoa > Arthropoda > Insecta > Diptera > Drosophilidae > Drosophila > Drosophila acutilabella. The sequence goes on from JAWNOK010000043.1 coordinate 8,871, forward strand.
GAGCGCTGAGGCCACCCCGACGGCGCGTTTAATAGAAGATGAAGAAGAAACAGAAAAGTCCCAGGCTGAAGACGCGGAAAGGCCGACCGACCTCGGGCCTGAGGTGAGTGAGTTCTTGGAGAGGGAGTTGGCGTCGTTCGAGGGGTTGTCGGGGGTCTCACACATCGCAGAACACAACATCCGGATGAGAGACGACAAGCCTCTGAAGCAGCGCCACTTCTCGAAGACCCCGGCGATGCAGAAAGTGATTGACGAGCAGGTAGATGAGTTCATCCGAGCAGGCGCTATTGAGAGATCGCGCAGCCCGCACAGCGCTCCGATAGTCTTGGTAAGGAAAAAGATTGGGGAGTGGCGCATGTGCGTCGACTACCGACAACTCAATGCGCACTCCATCCCGGATGCTTATCCAGTCCCTCGGATAAATCACATCCTGGAGAGGTTGCGACACGCCAAATACATCTCAACGCTGGACCTGAAGCAAGGATACTGGCAGATCCCGGATAGCCGTGAATGCACAGCTTTTACCGTGCCGGGGAAAGGTCTATTCCAATGGCCAGTGATGCCATTTGTACTGCATTCGGCAGGAGCGACATTCCAGAGAGCCTTGGACACAGTGATGGGCCCAGAGATGGAGATGGAGCCCCACGCATTCGCATACCTCGATGGGGTTGGCATGTCCCGACTTCTCAGTCAAGTTTTCGCTGCAGACCGATGCAAGCGACTACGGCATAGGAGCCATACTGACGCAGACGATCGACGAGGACGAAAGGGTAATAGCATACGCCAACCGGAAATTGATAGCCGCGGAAAGGAACTATTCAGCCACAGAAAAGGAGTGCCTGGCGATAGTATGGGCCATCAGGAAGATGCAGTGCTATCTGGAGGGATATCGCTTCGAAGTGGTGACGGACCACTTGGCTCTAAAATGGCTAAACTCCATTGAAAGTCCATCTGGAAGGATAGCGAGATGGGCCCTGGAGTTGCAGCAGTTCCAATTCGATATAAATTACCGCAAGGGTAAGTTAAACGCAGTGGCTGACGCGCTCTCCCGTAAGCCCCTGGACTCGTGCCAGCAGGTGGCAGCCGAGAGTCACCTTTGCGGTTGGATAACAAAGATGCGAGAGAGGATCAGGACTCAGCCAGAGAACTTCCCGGACTACATCGAGGAGAACGGGCAATTGTACAGGAATCTGGGACAAAGGACAGACGACGAGGACTACATCCCCTGGAAGCTGTGCGTGCCCAAAGACCAGGAGAAACGGGTACTGGCAGAATGCCACGACGCCCCTACAGCAGGACACCAAGGGGTGAGAAAGACGGCGTCAAGATTGGCGCAACGCTACTACTGGCCGGGCATGTTCAGAGAAGCGACCAGGTATGTCAAATTTTGCAATTGTTGTCAGAGATATAAGACGGAGCAGAGAAAGCCGGCAGGACGAATGCTGACGCGACAGGTGGCAGAGCCAATGGCTGTTATGTGCGCAGACTTCGTTGGACCCCTCCCTCGCTCGAAACGCGGCAACACAATGTTGTTGGTTTTCCACGATGCCTTCTCCAAGTGGGTGGAACTGGTCCCGCTGAAGAGGGCGACCGCGGCATTGTTGCAACAAGCGTTTTGCGAGAGGATACTGTGCCACTTCGGAGTGCCCAGGACGTTGTTAGCGACAATGGAGTCCAGTTCGCAAGCACAGCCTTCAAGAACTACATGGAATCTTTGGGAGTGACTCTGCAGTACACGGCTCCCTACTGCCCCCCCTACGGAAAGGACCAACAGGATGGTGAAGACGATGATAGCCCAGTTCATCGAAGGACATCAGAGTTCGTGGGATGAGCTGCTGCCCGAAATAGCGCTGGTGGTCAACTCTAGCGTGGCGGACTCGACAGGATTCAGTCCATCGTTCCTGGTGCAAGGCAGGGAACCTCGTCTTCCGCCAGCGCTGTATGATGAAGTAACCCCCGGATCAGCCACGAGTCATATAAGCCCACAGGACAAGGAGAGGAAGCTGATGGAGGTATTCGAGATCGTACGCAACAAAAGGCGTCGATGGACCAAGGGAGGCACTACAACCTCCGGAGAAGAGAGTGGCGACCGACGGTCAACCCAGTAGTGGGAGTAAGGTGGGTCTATTATCGTCGGAAAGAAGAGCTGGTAGCGATAGCTCTAGAATTCGGCCTAGATGGGGAAGGCCGCGTCGAGGAATTGAGGAAACGAGTCTCCTCGTTCTTTCAAAACGGGGGTCACAGCAGGGAAGCCTGGAGCAGGCTGGCCGAGCTGGAGGCCCAATATGGAAAGCTCGTCGAGCCCCCCACTGTTGAATTCGACGGACGGCCGCTCCAAAAGTCGGAGCCAGACTTGCGGAGGCCGCACTTATACGAACAGCCCCCGCCAGCGGCACATAAGCCACATTAGGTAATCACGAAGTGCCCACCCGAGATACGGGTGGAAGACAAGCCAGCGACGATATACACGCACGCCGACGAGGCCCGAGCGCAAAGGGGAGTGGCGGACCAAGTGCGCAAATGGGGATTGATTTACGGCGGCCAAGAGGATCCGCTGGGATTCTTAGAAATCCTCGAGCAGCGGGCCGCGACGTACAGAATCGACCTGAATGACATGCAGGCGGCCATGAGCGAAGCGATGGTCGACCAGGGGGAACGCGTCATGGACAGCGTTTCGGAAGGACTTTATAGACTTCTTCCTGCCTCCCCATTACTTTGAGCGTCTGGAGGATCAGATACGCTCACACCGGCAGCGCCCAAATGAGAAGTTTAAGGATTACCTGATGAACTTGCGGGTGCTGCTGAGCAGAGCGGACACTTCGCTCGGGAGTGTTCCAACGTGCCGGTGCTATTTTGCCGAACTTGCGGCAAACAAGGAATGCTGCGACCAACCGAGGTCGGAATACGACACGAGGCGCCCCTCAAGCCTCGCGCCGCGAACCCCAACTCCAGGCACGAGTGACGATCGGCGGCCACGATACTACAGCGACGATCGACACCGAAGCAACACGCAGCTTCGTAAGCGAGCAGTGGCTGTAGAAGCAAAATGTCAGAGGCAAAAGGCTCCCGGTGGAAACCAATATACGGTTGGCAGATGGATCGTCTGTGGAGCTCAGGAGGGCACTCTTGGTGGACATAAGCCTAGCAGGAAAGACGGTGAAGACAGTAGTACTGAGCATGCCCACCATGCTCGACAACGTCATCCTAGGAATGGATTTCCTGTGCAGTGTAAGGACCAAATCTTAGGCCGGGGTATGTCTCAGTCCGGCCAGGGCTATCTTTCACAGAAAATTTATATTTGTGCAAAGAAACACTAGTAGAGAACAATAGGACGCAAAAGAAAAAGGGCTTTCGATGTTTTCTCGCACCAAAACTCAGAAATTTCCTAGCAATGCACATGAACGTTGGGATGCGACTCCGCGTCGGACTGATCTGAGCATTCCGCTTTCTGTGGCCAGCAGACGCTACGGCCAAGGAAAGCGGGACACCCTCTGTGTCGGCGCTGACTCGTACAACAACTACTCAGCCGCAGCTACTGTAGGTGTTGTCGTGTCGGCCGAAACTGTCCGAGCCCGGTGTCGTGTGGTCAGATGTACTCCACTTCCACAGCCAGCAGACGCTACGACTTAGGAAGCAGGCACACCCTTGGCCGGCCCGGGTCCAACAACTGCTAAACGGCCGATAGCCAAAATAGCAACTGGCGGGCCCGGCGGACCCGTAGGGGGGGAATCCTCGCAAGACTTTACCCGTACAGGCTCAAATGTGTTCCGATTCGACAACCAGCAGACGCTACGGTTGTTATCTACTCGTTTTCAGTTTTCTTCTATTTATTAATCAGCATGTTGTCCCTAACCACACATAAAACCCTATCTTAAGGGACTCTCGTGGCTCACCTCGTTGGCAATGAGTATCGTTCCGCGTGTTGTTGTTGGTGTCGTCTCTGTGTCCAATGCCGTTCCTCTGGTTGTTCCTGATCGTTGGTGTCGTCTCCGTGTCCAATGTCGTTCCTGTGTCTTCTTGTGTAGTAATCCCTTTATGTATATCCAAACGTGTGTGTGTTTTTCCCGCCGCGTGGCCTTGCACTTTGCTTTGTCGTTTTTCGCACTTGTTCTTTTGCCGGCTGAAGATCAACTGACGCGTGCCAAAATTCTGCTAACATGCAAAAACGTCGCCTAATTGTTCTCTGCCTGCGTCGACGTCGGCGTTGTCAGCATCGGCAGCGTATATCCAGCCATTGACTTAATGTAGGTCAGGCCGGCAGCGCTGCTTCTCTCTCTTCTCTGGCGCTGCTGCTCGTCGCATTTTCGGCGCTGTCGGCAGCGCTTAGGCACGCTTCCAGAATGTTCTGTGGCTAGCAGCCAGCTTCGTTGCTATGCATCGTCGATTTCGTTGCGTGCGTTGTGACCAATGCTGTGCTGCTCTCCCCGACGTCGCTCTCTGCATTCCACTGCGCATGTGTCGTCTCTCTTCTCTTGTGATCCAGCGTTGTTGTCCACGCACTGCGCATGTATTGGCTCTGCTGCTGTTGATCGCGCTGTAGTTAGAGTAAGCCAACACACTGTCTTGTGCTGCTTACTTCTCTCTTCTCCTCTCGCCGTACACTGCCGGCTGGCAGTAATGGGACGGTGCCCGTTTTAATGTGCAAACGTAGGTACTGGCAGTTTTCGGCCAGTACCACCAACGAGTTGTGCGCCTTATTATGGGGCGTCACACCCCCCCCTTTCTCCCGGAATGATCTCATTTACAAACACCTTCGAGTGTCGGGTGATGGAGATGTTGTATTGGAGGTGTCCGATGCAGTGCCGCAAACGCACGTAGCGTCCGTTGTGGGTAGACACCCGGTTCCCCATGGCCTCCACTAATACCCGGGGTAGCTTCCGGTCCTGGGTGTAGACGACCCAGTGCTCGGGGGCGACGACCATGTCCGGTCCTGGGTTGAATACCGCCGGGCGCACTTGCGCGGCGGCGATGGAGTCGGCCAGTTGTTGTCGCGCTGCCATCGACGTGCTGGGGAGCTCGTCCTCCACTGTGTCGACTACCGCTGGACGCACTTGTGCGGCGGCCATTGATGTGCTGGGGAGCTCGTCTCCCACTGGGTTGACTCGGTCTTCTGCAATTGGCTCATTCTCGTCCGAGCTGATGTCCGAGAAGTTCGGATACTCCTCGGGCCATGGTCTTCGGCCCAACAATGAAGCTGGCGGGTTCCTCACCAGCCCGCATGCTTCCTCGTAGCATGGGTGGCTCATCCACCCATGACCCGTACGCTGGTGGTGGGTCATCGATCTCCATCGCTGACGCTTCGGCTCCCTCCTCATCGCTAGTTTCGCTTTCCTCGCCCCCGGTGGCTCCCACGGCCTACATGGACGCCCGAGGGGGGGTAGCCGACCGGTGGACGAGGTTGAGGAATCGGCCGTCGTCCATGGGGACGTCGGACTCATCATCAGACGGCTCTGATTCCGACTCGGTAGAAGTCTGCTCCTCTGACTCTTCCTCGGTCGACTTGTCGTCTTCTCCAGATTCTGGCTCCCACTCCGGTTGTACCTCCTCCGGCTCCTCCTCGTAAGAGTCAAGGTCTGACTCGGGTGGCGTACCTTCCGCCGACTCCGTCTGTGAATCGGTCGTAGCATCCGCGGTTGGATCGTAGACCGCTGGAGCAAATTCCTCCATATCCATAGGCTCGACTTCCTCAATCGCTGCCAGAGTCACCGGCTCGACTTCCTGGAAGAGAAGGGCGAGCGCGCCCGGGCTCAGTTCCAGGCTTAGCTCCGGCAGGGAGCATAGTCGTGGCGGCGTGGTCAAATCGATCGGCGGCTCTTCAATCCGGGGTGGAGTGGCCATCCCTCCGCGGCGGGTGTTGGCGACCTGTTCGTCCGATGCTCGCGGAGGATGGCTACCCGGTAGGCTCGTCGATGCGGAGACCCGTCCATGTCGGCTTCGTCGTCGCTGCATTTTCGTTGCTGGAAGAAAGACTTGTATTAGTTGATGTTGCCGATAAGTCCAAGGATTGAAATTAAAGGCTCGCCGATGCGAAGACTCCTGGGGTTAGTGGAATTAGTCGCGCTGTTGGTCTAGTGCTGGACAACCCCCTTGTTCTGGTGATTCGCTCGTATGGAACTCCTTTAAATCAGAGAGGCTTGCTACCCGCCTTTCTTTGTTGTCCGCGTGTTGTATTCGCACTATGTTAGGAGACATGAATTTAATCACTCTGTATGGCCCGTCGTAACGTGGGGCCAGCTTGGCGGCGAATCCATCAGCTGGATTGGAGAGGTGGTGTTGCCGTAGTAGTACCAGGTCACCGAGAGTAGGTTTCCATTCCCGACGTCGTAAATTGTAGTGCCGGCTTTGTTCGTTGGTGGCTTTTTCCATGTTTTCCTTTGCTATCTTGAAGATCTCCTGTAAATGTCTGGCCTTCTCTTCTGGGGTTCGGCTCTCCGTGGGACCGGGGTTTACCTCATGGTAGAGCATTCCTGGCAACCGCGGCTCGCGACCTTGCACTAAATACGCCGGGCTGTATCGGCTGCTGTCCGAGGGGCTAGAGTTGATTGCCAGGTTGAGCTCCGGCAGCAGGTCATCCCAATTCCCAATTCTCCATCCAAGTATTGTGCAATCATAGTTTTCACTGTCCGGTTAGCTCATTCGGTAGGGTTCTGCTGCGGCGTATACGGTGCTGTGTGTTGCCTTGAATCCTCGGCTGGTGAACTGGGTGCCATTATCACACACGAACGTCTGTGGGACTCCAAATCGTGCCAAGATGCGTTCCCTGAATGCTTTTTCCAACGTGGCCGTCGTTGCCTTCCGAAGTGGGACTAGCTCTACCCAGTTACTGAAGTGATCGAAGAAAACCAGGAGCATCGTGTGTCCTTGCTTGGATCGGGGCAATGGTCCTACGAAGTCGGCGCAAAGGATCTCAAACGGTTCCTGGACGACACGGGTGTGCATCGCTCCGGGGGGCTTTGCTTGGCTCACCTTGTACCGTTGGCACGTCTCGCATCTCCTCACGTATCTAGCCACATCTCTAAACATACCTGGCCAATAGTACCGCTTGGTGACTCTTTGAATCGTTTTCCGGATCCCTTGGTGTCCGGCAGAAGGCTGGTCATGGCATTCGGCCAAGACCCTTGAGCGTTGCTCCATGGCACTTGCTCCTCGTCGTCTGTCCACCGCGTCGATCGTCGATACAGTTGTTCTCCATGACGAAATCTGGATATTTCTCCGGTTCCTTTTGTACTGCTTCCAGCATCCGCTCCATCCACCTGCAACTGGATGGCTTCTGTGTTGCCTGCTGCAGCGTTTCCAGCGGCTGTCTGGACAAAGCATCGGCGACGATGTTTTGACTTGCTCGTCGATAGTGCACCACGAAGCGATATTGTTGGAGCTCCAATGCCCATCGAGCAATCCGTCCAGTGGGGTTGTCGATGGAGTTCAACCACTTCAGCGCAAGATGGTCGGTGATGACATCGAACTCATATCCTTCCAAGTAGCAACGGAGTTTGCGGATCGCCCAGACAATGGCAAGGCACTCCTTCTCTGTTGTGGAATAGTTTTCTTCGGAGGCTGATAGGCGTCGACTGGCATAGGCGATGACTCGTTCCGTTCCCTGTATCCGCTGCGTGAGTACAGCACCGAGACCATAGTCGCTTGCATCCGTCTGAAGGGAAAACCTCTCTGAAAAATCTGGGCAAGCCAGCACTGGTGCCCGGGTGAGCCGATCCTTCAGCTCTTCGAAAGCTTTCTGCTGGTTGCTGTCCCATGTCCACTTCTGGCCCTTCCGAAGCAACCTCGAGATTGGCTGCACGATGCTGGTGAAGTTCGGGACAAAACGCCGGTACCACGACGCAATGCCCAAGCAACGACGAAGCTCCTTCACGTTTGTCGGCGGCAGCAGCTCCCTGATAGCCTCGATTTTGGCCGGGTCCGTATGGATTCCGGCTTCACTGACGACATGGCCCAGATAGACCAGACTTTTCTGGAAGAAACAGCATTTTTCCTTGTTGAGCCTCAGCTTTGCGTTGCGTAACCGTTGGAAGACTTCTCGCAGGTTCTAAGCATGCTGCTCCAATGTAGCTCCAATGACGATAATGTCGTCTAAGTAGGCGAACGCATACGGTTCCATGTCAGGTCCGATGACTCCATCCAAAGCTCGCTGAAATGTAGCGGGCGCAGAGTGTAGTCCAAACGGCATCACTTTCCAGTGATACAGGCCCCGGCCCGGGACTGTAAACGCCGTGCATTCCCTGCTGTCTTTGGCTACGGGTATTTGCCAATACCCGTTCTTGAGGTCAAGCGTCGATATATACCTTGCGTTCCGTAGTTTTTCCAAGATGTGGTTAATCCTCGGGAGGGGGTATGCGTCGGGAATGGACTGAGCGTTTAATTGCCTGTAGTCGATGCACATCCTCACGTCTCCCGTCTTCTTTCCTACCAGGACGATGGGTGCACTATGTGGGCTCCGTGAGGGCTCGATCCGTCCATCCCGGAGTAGCTCATCCACCTGGTCGTTGATAATTTTCTGCATTGCCGGATTTTTGGGGTAGTATCGCTGCTTAATGGGACGGTTGTCCTTAAGCACGATACGATGCTCCGCGATGTGGGTGACTCCTGTGACCTCGTGAAACTTAGCTAGCTCACCCTGTAAGAAGACTTCAACCCATCCGCGTTCCTCATCCGGCACCTGGTCTCCAGTGATTGTTCCCAAACTGTTTCTTTCGCTGTAGTTTCCCTCCGTAGTCGTCTGCTGTGGCTTCCTGAAAGGATTGTTTCTCCTGGCGGCCTCGCAGATCCCAGGCAATACAGGATGTCTTTGCCTATCGTTGGCCTCGGGACTGGTCTGCAAGCTTTGGGCACCAAGAGTGGTCATCGCTGTCATCTTCGATGGTAACCGCAGCTGTAGCTGCCCGCACTCTATGTTCATCTCTGCGCCGCAAAGGAAATCCATTCCTAGGATAACCTCATCGATGATTGTTGGTAACACGAGCATCTGTAGGCTGAGTTTCCGCTGTCCCAGCTGGACACGTACCATCAGTGCTTGCGTTACTTCCCTCCTGGAGCCGTCTGCCAACCGTCGATGGTACCCTCTGTCTCTTGGACCCGTTGATTACTTATCTCGGCGTTGGTGCTAGGGCGTACTGCCCGTTCCTGAGGACGTTGCTCGGCTCCGCTTCTGGCGCGTGCGACTTCTCGCGCCTTGACCTCCTCATACGCTGTTATCAATCTCGTCAGCTGGGCCAGTGTGGCGAATTCGTGTCTTCTAGTGTATAGTTGATATTCCGGTAACAGATTCTCATAGATTCTGCTCAACTCCTGGTCCTCCGTGTATGCGGCCCTCCGCATCATGACTCGCAAGCTGAGAAGGTAGGAAGTAAAAGGCTCACCAACCCGCTGCATCCTATCTCTGATTTCATCTTCCAACTTTTGGAAGTATCGGGGCGGCAAGAAAAATTCCAGGAAGTCCCTCCGGAACTCCCGCCAAGTTCTTTCGTGCATCTTGGTGACCCTGAACCAGTCGGCGGCTGACCCTGTTAAGAGGCCGGCGATAGCTGGCATCAAGTGCTGCTGGGTGTCGATCTGGTATATGGCGATCATGTCCTCCAAGTGCTCGATGAACCGCAATGGATCTGCTGTACCCCCGTCGAAGAAGACGCCCCACTTCCGCAGTCGATCCACAAAGCCGAGTTGTAAAATGCGCTCGTTTTGTGGACCGGTGCTGCGCAAGTGGTCGTCGCGGATCCGCATGCTGGTTGGCTCGCCGGTGCTCCTTGTAGTGACTGGAATCCGAAGTGTTGGCTGATGCGAATGCTCCTGGACGATGCTGGCAGTTGCTTGGCTCGTGCCGGGTACCAAGTCTCCTGGAGCTGGGCACGCACACCGTGAACGAGGTTTACCCTCCGGTGTGGGAGCCACTCCGAGCGTGAGCTCCAGCTCTGCTAGCCTTTGCGTGATATCCTTTGGCAACTCCGGTTGGCTTGCGAAGGACGAGAGGCGGCTTCGTAGCTCCTCCACTGTGCCTTCAGTATCCTGGCCAAACTCTTTAAGAATGGCTTGCAGCTCATTCTTGCGACGATATGAAATCCATTGTACTCCCATGTTGTAATCCTTCACTACTGGCTTGTAATAACTCCCAACGATGAATGCTCCAACGCGGCAGGTATACGGTTGCAAGAACTAATCCCAAAAATGATGACTGTAATCCCACGTTGTCCTTTGTTGACCCAAAAGCGCAAGAAGTATTCCAGTGAATCCTGCCTGATGTTCCTTGGGAAGCGATGCTCCTGCGTTGGTTGATCCTGATGATTGTATACGTTGCTAATGTTCCTTGAAGTGCTCCTTGACGACTGTTGATCCTGATCGTTGACGACTGTTGATTTTAAATTTTTCCTTGAATTAATAGTTGATAACTGTTGACGGTGTGACTCCCTGTGTGGATCGTTGACGACTGTTGACTTTGTGTTGTTGATCGACGTTGCTCCTTGAGTAGCTCGTTCACGACTGTTTCTCCGCTGCTTGTTTGCTCTGCTTTTATAGCATGCCTAGGCCTCGTTTCCCGGCGAAATGCTCGTTCTTTGCTATATTTCCCCCCTCGGTGCCCACGAAAAATCTCAAAAAAATAGGTTATGGTGTGGTTAAGAGAAAAAATACAAGGCAAAAATTCAGAATGAGCCCGCGTGTTTAGAAAATAATGAAAATTATATGTGTATGTGTACCTTTGATTTGCCTGTACCCTCTGCGTATGTGTATGCGTACCTTTGACTCGACTGTACCCTCTATATTAACCAAATCTTGCTCTAATGGCGTTTTAAGTCATAAAATGAAACCTACAACTCTTCTACTAGCGTCCCTGCTCGGGCAGGCCAGTAGACGCTACGGTTGCAGGAACGGAGCACACCCGATATCGACGCGAACCCCCCAACAGCTAATCGGTCGAAGCCACAATAGCAATTGGTGGGTCGGTCGATCCTGTAGATAGGCGCAGCAACGATTTGCACCGCGGTCACTATCGATGCGTTCCGTGTCAGCGGCCAGCAGACGCTACGGCCACGGATACGAAACACCTTCGATATCGGTGTGGATCCACACGTCAGTTAATCGGTCGAAGCCACATTAGCGGACGGTGGTCACTCCGTTGGACACTGGCACTGTTGCACTAACTCCTAGAAAAGAATATGCACATGTCGTAGTGTTGTTTCACTTTGCTTTTACAAACTAAGATTTTATTTAGATTTTTATTCTTTTACTTTCTTTGTCGCACGTGTGTTTCATTGTTGTATTTATTTTGCTATCTACTCGTTTTCAGTTTTCTTCTATTTATTAATCAGCATGTTGTCCCTAACCACACATAAAACCCTATCTTAAGGGACTCTCGTGGCTCACCTCGTTGGCAATGAGTATCGTTCCGCGTGTTGTTGTTGGTGTCGTCTCTGTGTCCAATGCCGTTCCTCTGGTTGTTCCTGATCGTTGGTGTCGTCTCCGTGTCCAATGTCGTTCCTGTGTCTTCTTGTGTAGTAATCCCTTTATGTATATCCAAACGTGTGTGTGTTTTTCCCGCCGCGTGGCCTTGCACTTTGCTTTGTCGTTTTTCGCACTTGTTCTTTTGCCGGCTGAAGATCAACTGACGCGTGCCAAAATTCTGCTAACATGCAAAAACGTCGCCTAATTGTTCTCTGCCTGCGTCGACGTCGGCGTTGTCAGCATCGGCAGCGTATATCCAGCCATTGACTTAATGTAGGTCAGGCCGGCAGCGCTGCTTCTCTCTCTTCTCTGGCGCTGCTGCTCGTCGCATTTTCGGCGCTGTCGGCAGCGCTTAGGCACGCTTCCAGAATGTTCTGTGGCTAGCAGCCAGCTTCGTTGCTATGCATCGTCGATTTCGTTGCGTGCGTTGTGACCAATGCTGTGCTGCTCTCCCCGACGTCGCTCTCTGCATTCCACTGCGCATGTGTCGTCTCTCTTCTCTTGTGATCCAGCGTTGTTGTCCACGCACTGCGCATGTATTGGCTCTGCTGCTGTTGATCGCGCTGTAGTTAGAGTAAGCCAACACACTGTCTTGTGCTGCTTACTTCTCTCTTCTCCTCTCGCCGTACACTGCCGGCTGGCAGTAATGGGACGGTGCCCGTTTTAATGTGCAAACGTAGGTACTGGCAGTTTTCGGCCAGTACCACCAACGAGTTGTGCGCCTTATTATGGGGCGTCACAGCAGCATGGGTACTACGATCCGCGTCGGATTCGCGAAGCTGTCCATGGAAATGGTAGCAAACGACGAGACGAGAACCCCACCCGTACCAGTCTCGCCCCTCGAAGAGAGAGCTAAGCTGCAGCGACGACGGAACGGGACGAGGAGCCGAGATGGTCGAGGCGACTCGTTAAAGGAGACGAACGATAACGCAACGGGTGAGTCAATATCAGATACGAAAGATGAAGTAGTTGGAGCGTTGGTGGCGAGCGCTGAGGTCGCCCCGACGGCGCTTTTAATGGAAGAAGAAGAAGAAACAGAAAAGTCCCAGGCTGAAGACGCGGAAAGGCCGACCGACCTCGGGCCTGAGGTGTGTGAGTTCTTGGAGAGGGAGTTGGCGTCGTTCGAGGGGTTGTCGGGGGTCTCACACATCGCGGAACACAGCATCCGGATGAGAGACGACAAGCCTCTGAAGCAGCGCTACTTCTCGAAGACCCCGGCGATGCAGAAAGTGATTGACGAGCAGGTAGATGAGTTCATCCGAGCAGGCGCCATTGAGATGCGCACTCCATCCCGGATGCTTATCCAGTCCCTCGGATAAATCACATCCTGGAGAGGTTGCGACACGCCAAATACATCTCAACGCTGGACCTGAAGCAAGGATACTGGCAGATCCCGGATAGCCGTGAATGCACAGCTTTCACCGTGCCGGGGAGAGGTCTATTCCAATGGCGAGTGATGCCATTTGGACTGCATTCGGCAGGAGCGACATTCCAGAGAGCCTTGGACACAGTTATAGGCCCAGAGATGGAGCCCCACGCATTCGCATACCTCGATGACATCGTGGTAACAGGAGAGACGAGGGAGCAGCACATCGATAATCTGAGGGAGGTGTTCCGGCGACTGCGGGCGGCGAACCTGAGACTGAACAGGAAGAAGTGTCGATTCTTCCAGAGGAGGCTAGCGTACCTAGGTCATGTGGTAAGCGGTGAAGGTATCTGTACCGATCCCGACAAAGTCGATGCGATCCGGAACCTTCAAGCTCCCCACAACCTAAAAACATAGCGCCAATGCCTAGGAATGGCATCATGGTACAGGAGGTTCGTACCAAACTTCGCGACGCTCCACTATGGTCCAGAATTCGTTTTTTTTGGCATAAAGTCGAAAAATTAAGTTACATGATTCAAACTTCGCACATTTTATTGTTATGATATTAATAACTTGTAAACAAAAAATTAGGCAAGTGCGACCACGCCCACTCTTGACGCCCCTGCAATACTGATTGATAATATAGTTAGGAAAATATATATTATTTCCTGGTATATTGGTATATTTGGTAACCGTGAACCAATATTTTATGAATGGTTGATGACATCGGATACCATGGGTAGCTACTTACATATAGCAAAAACGTTGTTTTACAAAAGGGTCGAAATTTTTCCGAATTTATGTAGAAGTTGGAAGAAATAGCGATTAAAATTCGCTAAAGTTGGTAATTGATGCTAGTTTTTTAGTATTGGCAAAAGCCTCCTTGCTGTATTACCTTCATCGGGTGTAAGTGGAATTGGTTTGGGAATATCAAAATTCTTTCTCGATTCAGTTATGTATTCGGGTGCTGTTATTGTTTTTTTAAGAACGAAAGCCGCGTCCTTCTTGCATTCTTTCTTTGCAGAGACTGCTGCAGCATGTGCAAGAAGATTTGTGTCACAATTATTCTCATTTGCAAGCTCAATTTCCTTTTCAATCTTGTACCCGCATTAGTATAAGACAACGTTGGACGTCCGATTTGCTGAGGTGTCTTGCCGGTTTCATCGATTTTTATTGACATTTTAGACGCCAACCATACAGTATGCTTAGACATGAAGCGTTCAAGCATATAATTACATTTTGGAAGATATTTATGAATGTAACTATTAAAATTACTATATCCTTGTGTCTATATCCTTCTTTATATTTGATTCCAGAGTGTTTTTATTAATTTTGGTGTATATCCAATCCGATACACATTGAATTTTTCGGTTGTTGCTGCGCCATACATCGATAAGTTCGCTGTGACTAAACTCGAACGTTCCTATATATTACCAAAATGTGCGAAAAGGGGGACGAACGGGGATGAGTTTTTGTTTTGGGGCTAAAGACAACATTCACAAGTACAAACTGGACCAATAAGTTGCTTTCAGCATGGAACAGCTTATTAGTTATATTCCAAGAAGCACGGAGAACGCATGTTAATTTTCTAAAAAAATACACATAAATTGGACACTACACAGCACTAAATAACTAGAACTACACATAAAATAACAATATTCATCAGATAGTGCATACCTTGATGATTACTTTCCATAATTTAGTTGAATTTTCTGGACCAATTTGACGCGTGTGGCACAACATAAAGCAACTAATTGTTTTGGCGCCAATTTCTAAGAAGAAATCAGCTGATCGCTAGCTCACTTTTAAAAGCTCTCAAAAAGCTTTGGTGGCGCTTTTAAACCTTTTTATACCAATTTTTATAAAGTAAAATGAATTTACTTTATGATTAAAATAAAAAAACACCGATATATTAACTTCGAAAAATCGACTTTAGGCCAAAAATAACGAGTTCTGGACCATAGTGCGCTCGTCGAACCGATGACATCCCTCCTAAGGAAAGGCCAAAAGTGGGCCTTGGGAGAGGCACAAGAGAAAGCGCTACAGGAACTGAAAGAGAAGCTGACGACGGCCCCGGTGTTGGCATGTCCCGACACCTCAGTCAAGATTTCGCTGCAGACCGATGCAAGCGACTACGGCATAGGAGCCATACTGACGCAGACGATCGACGAGGACGAAAGGGTAATAGCATACGCCAACCGGAAATTGATAGCCGCGGAAAGGAACTATTCAGCCACAGAAAAGGAGTGCCTGGCGATAGTATGGGCCATCAGGAAGATGCAGTGCTATCTGGAGGGATATCGCTTCGAAGTGGTGACGGACCACTTGGCTCTAAAATGGCTAAACTCCATTGAAAGTCCATCTGGAAGGATAGCGAGATGGGCCCTGGAGTTGCAGCAGTTCCAATTCGATATAAATTACCGCAAGGGTAAGTTAAACGCAGTGGCTGACGCGCTCTCCCGTAAGCCCCTGGACTCGTGCCAGCAGGTGCCAGCCGAGGGTCACCTTGCGGTTGGATAACAAAGATGCGAGAGAGGATCAGGACTCAGCCAGAGAACTTCCCGGACTACATCGAGGAGAACGGGCAATTGTACAGGAATCTGGGACAAAGGACAGACGACGAGGACTACATCCCCTGGAAGCTGTGAGTGCCCAAAGACCAGAGGAAACGGGTACTGGCAGAATGCCACGACGCCCCTACAGCAGGATACCAAGGGGTGAGAAAGACGGCGTCAAGATTGGCGCAACGCTACTACTGGCCGGGCATGTTCAGAGAAGCGACCAGGTATGTCAAATTTTGCGAATGTTGTCAGAGATATAAGACGGAGCAGAGAAAGCCGGCAGGACGAATGCTGACGCGACAGGTGGCAGAGCCGATGGCTGTTATGTGCGCAGACTTCGTTCGACCCCTCCCTCGCTCGAAACGCGGCAACACAATGTTGTTGGTTTTCCACGATGCCTTCTGGAACTGGTCCCGCTGAAGAGGGCGACCGCGGCATTGTTGCAACAAGCGTTTTGCGAGAGGATACTGTGTCACTTCGGAGTGCCCAGGACGTTTGTTTGCGACAATGGAGTCCAGTTCGCAAGCACAGCCTTCAAGAACTACATGGAATCTTTGGGAGTGACTCTGCAGTACACGGCTCCCTACTGCCCCCCCTACGGAAAGGACCAACAGGATGGTGAAGACAATGATAGCCCAGTTCATCGAAGGACATCAGAGTTCGTGGGATGAGCTGCTGCCCGAAATAGCGCTGGTGGTCAACTCTAGCGTGGCGGACTCGACAGGATTCAGCCCATCGTTCCTGGTGCAAGGCAGGGAACCTCGTCTTCCGCCAGCGCTGTATGATGAAGTAGCCCCCGGATCAGCCACGAGTTATATAAGCCCACAGGACAAGGAGAGGAAGCTGATGGAGGTATTCGAGATCGTACGCAACAAAAGGCGTCGATGGACCAAGGGAGGCACTACAACCTCCGGAGAAGAGAGTGGTCGCCACGGTCAACCCAGTAGTGGGAGTAAGGTGGGTCTATTATCGTCGGAAAGAAGAGCTGGTAGCGATAGCTCTAGAATTCGGCCTAGATGGGGAAGGCCGCGTCGAGGAATTGAGGAAACGAGTCTCCTCGTTCTTTCAAAACGGGGGTCACAGCAGGGAAGCCTGGAGCAGGCTGGCCGAGCTGGAGGCCCAATATGGAAAGCTCGTCGAGCCCCCCACTGTTGAATTCGGCGGACGGCCGCTCCAAAAGTCGGAGCCAGACTTGCGGAGGCCGCACTTATACGAACAGCCCCCGCCAGCGGCACATAAGCCACATCAGATAATCACGAAGTGCCCACCCGAGATACGGGTGGAAGACAAGCCAGCGACGATATACACGCACGCCGACGAGGCCCGAGCTCAAAGGGGAGTGGCGGACCAAGTGCGCAAATGGGGATTGAGGTACGGCGGCCAAGAGGATCCGCTGGGATTCGATACTGGGATTCGATACAGAATCGACCTGAATGACATGCAGGCGGCCATGAGCGAAGCGATGGTCGACCAGGCTGGCAGCTGGTTCCTAACCAGCGGATTGTGGAACGCGTCATGGGCAGCGTTTCGGAAGGACTTTATAGACTTCTTCCTGCCTCCCCATTACTTTGAGCGTCTGGAGGATCAGATACGCTCACACCGGCAGCGCCCACATGAGAAGTTTAAGGATTACCTGGTGAACTTGCGGGTGCTGCTGAGCAGAGCGGACACTTCGCTCGGAAGTGTTCCAACGTGCCGGTGCTATTTTGCCGAACTTGCGGCAAACAAGGAATGCTGCAACCAACCGAGGTCGGGAAACGACACGAGGCGCCCCTCAAGCCAGGAGGAGGATCGCGCCGCGAACCCCAACTCAAGGCGATAAGCGCACCGATGATAGTAAAGAGAGGGAAGATCGTGGCACGAGTGACGATCGGCGGCCACGAAACTACAGCGACGATCGACACCGAAGCAACACGCAGCTTCGTAAGCGAGCAGTGGCTGTAGAAGCAAAATGTCAGAGGCAAAAGGCTCCCGGTGGAAACCAATATACGGTTGGCAGATGGATCGTCTGTGGAGCTCAGGAGGGCACTCTTGGTGGACATAAGCCTAGCAGGAAAGACGGTGAAGACAGTAGTACTGAGCATGCCCACCATGCTCGACAACGTCATCCTAGGAATGGATTTCCTGTGCAGCATGGGTACTACGATCCGCGTCGGATTCGCGAAGCTGTCCATGGAGTTGGTAGCAAACGACGAGACGAGAACCCCACCCGTACCAGTCTCGCCCCTCGAAGAGAGAGCTAAGCCGCAGCGACGACGGAACGGGACGAGGAGCCGAGATGGTCGAGGCGACTCGTTAAAGGAGACGAACGATAACGCAACGGGTGAGTCAATATCAGATACGAAAGATGAAGTAGTTGGAGCGTTGGTGGCGAGCGCTGAGGTCGCCCCGACGGCGCTTTTAATGGAAGAAGAAGAAGAAACAGAAAAGTCCCAGGCTGAAGACGCGGAAAGGCCGACCGACCTCGGGCCTGAGGTGAGTGAGTTCTTGGAGAGGGAGTTGGCGTCGTTCGAGGGGTTGTCGGGGGTCTCACACATCGCGGAACACAGCATCCGGATGAGAGACGACAAGCCTCTGAAGCAGCGCTACTTCTCGAAGACCCCGGCGATGCAGAAAGTGATTGACGAGCAGTTAGATGAGTTCATCCGAGCAGGCGCCATTGAGATGCGCACTCCATCCCGGATGCTTATCCAGTCCCTCGGATAAATCACATCCTGGAGAGGTTGCGACACGCCAAATACATCTCAACGCTGGACCTGAAGCAAGGATACTGGCAGATCCCGGATAGTCGTGAATGCACAGCTTTCACCGTGCCGTTATTGTTATGATATTAATAACTTGTAAACAAAAAATTAGGCAAGTGCGACCACGCCCACTCTTGACGCCCCTGCAATACTGATTGATAATATAGTTAGGAAAATATATATTATTTCCTGGTATATTGGTATATTTGGTAACCGTGAACCAATATTTTATGAATGGTTGATGACATCGGATACCATGGGTAGCTACTTACATATAGCAAAAACGTTGTTTTACAAAAGGGTCGAAATTTTTCCGAATTTATGTAGAAGTTGGAAGAAATAGCGATAAAAATTCGCTAAAGTTGGTAATTGATGCTAGTTTTTTAGTATTGGCAAAAGCCTCCTTGCTGTATTACCTTCATCGGGTGTAAGTGGAATTGGTTTGGGAATATCAAAATTCTTTCTCGATTCAGTTATGTATTCGGGTGCTGTTATTGTTTTTTTAAGAACGAAAGCCGCGTCCTTCTTGCATTCTTTCTTTGCAGAGACTGCTGCAGCATGTGCAAGAAGATTTGTGTCACAATTATTCTCATTTGCAAGCTCAATTTCCTTTTCAATCTTGTACCCGCATTAGTATAAGACAACGTTGGACGTCCGATTTGCTGAGGTGTCTTGCCGGTTTCATCGATTTTTTTGACATTTTAGACGCCAACCATACAGTTGCTTAGACATGAAGCGTTCAAGCATATAATTACATTTTGGAAGATATTTTGAATGTAACTATTAAAATTACTATATCCTTGTGTCTATATCCTTCTTTATATTTGATTCCAGAGTGTTTTTTTAATTTTGGTGTATATCCAATCCGATACACTTGAATTTTTCGGTTGTTGCTGCGCCATACATCGATAAGTTCGCTGTGACTAAACTCGAACGTTCCTTTTTACCAAATGTGCGAAAAGGGGGACGAACGGGGATGAGTTTTTGTTTTGGGGCTAAAGACAACATTCACAAGTACAAACTGGACCAATAAGTTGCTTTCAGCATGGAACAGCTTATTAGTTATATTCCAAGAAGCACGGAGAACGCATGTTAATTTTCTAAAAAAACACATAAATTGGACACTACACAGCACTAAATAACTAGAACTACACATAAAATACAATTTCATCAGATAGTGCAGACCTTGATGATTACTTTCCTAATTTAGTTGAATTTTCTGGACCAATTTGACGCGTGTGGCACAACATAAAGCAACTAATTGTTTTGGCGCCAATTTCTAAGAAGAAATCAGTGATCGCTAGCTCACTTTTAAAAGCTCTGCGCATGTTTGCTCTGCTGCTGTTGATCGCGCTGTAGTTAGAGTAAGCCAACACACTGTCTGTGCTGCTTACTTCTCTCTTCTCCTCTCGCCGTCACTGCCGGCTGGCAGTAATGGGACGGTGCCCGTTTTAATGTGCAAACGTAGGTCTGGCAGTTTTCGGCCAGTACCACCAACGAGTTGTGCGCCTTTTATGGGGGTCACAGCAGATGGGTTACGATCGCGTCGGTTGGAAGCTGTCCATGGAAATGGTAGCAAACGACGAGAGAGAACCCCACCCGTCCAGTCTCGCCCCTCGAAGAGAGAGTAAGTGAGGACGACGGAACGGGACGAGGAGCGAGATGGTGAGGCGACTCGTTAAAGGAGACGAACGATAACGCAACGGGTGAGTAATATCAGATACGAAAGATGAAGTAGTTGGAGCGTTGGTGGCGAGCGCTGAGGTCGCCCCGACGGCGCTTTTAATGGAAGAAGAAGAAGAAACAGAAAAGTCCCAGGCTGAAGACGCGGAAAGGCCGACCGACCTCGGGCCTGAGGTGTGTGAGTTCTTGGAGAGGGAGTTGGCGTCGTTCGAGGGGTTGTCGGGGGTCTCACACATCGCGGAACACAGCATCCGGATGAGAGACGACAAGCCTCTGAAGCAGCGCTACTTCTCGAAGACCCCGGCGATGCAGAAAGTGATTGACGAGCAGGTAGATGAGTTCATCCGAGCAGGCGCCATTGAGATGCGCACTCCATCCCGGATGCTTATCCAGTCCCTCGGATAAATCACATCCTGGAGAGGTTGCGACACGCCAAATACATCTCAACGCTGGACCTGAAGCAGATCCCGGATAGCCGTGAATGCACAGCTTTCACCGTGCCGGGGAGAGGTCTATTCCAATGGCGAGTGATGCCATTTGGACTGCATTCGGCAGGAGCGACATTCCAGAGAGCCTTGGACACAGTTATAGGCCCAGAGATGGAGCCCCACGCATTCGCATACCTCGATGACATCGTGGTAACAGGAGAGACGAGGGAGCAGCACATCGATAATCTGAGGGAGGTGTTCCGGCGACTGCGGGCGGCGAACCTGAGACTGAACAGGAAGAAGTGTCGATTCTTCCAGAGGAGGCTAGCGTACCTAGGTCATGTGGTAAGCGGTGAAGGTATCTGTACCGATCTCGACAAAGTAAATGCGATCCGGAACCTTCAAGCTCCCCACAACCTAAAAACATAGCGCCAATGCCTAGGAATGGCATCATGGTACAGGAGGTTCGTACCAAACTTCGCGACGCTCGTCGAACCGATGACATCCCTCCTAAGGAAAGGCCAAAAGTGGGCCTGGGGAGAGGCACAAGAGAAAGCGCTACAGGAACTGAAAGAGAAGCTGACGACGGCCCCGGTGTTGGCATGTCCCGACTTCTCAGTCAAGATTTCGCTGCAGACCGATGCAAGCGACTACGGCATAGGAGCCATACTGACGCAGACGATCGACGAGGACGAAAGGGTAATAGCATACGCCAACCGGAAATTGATAGCCGCGGAAAGGAACTATTCAGCCACAGAAAAGGAGTGCCTGGCGATAGTTTGGGCCATCAGGAAGATGCAGTGCTATCTGGAGGGATATCGCTTCGAAGTGGTGACGGACCACTTGGCTCTAAAATGGCTAAACTCCATTGAAAGTCCATCTGGAAGGATAGCGAGATGGGCCCTGGAGTTGCAGCAGTTCCAATTCGATATAAATTACCGCAAGGGTAAGTTAAACGCAGTGGCTGACGCGCTCTCCCGTAAGCCCCTGGACTCGTGCCAGCAGGTGGCAGCCGAGGGTCACCTTTGCGTTTGGATAACAAAGATGCGAGAGAGGACCAGGACTCAGCCAGAGAACTTCCCGGACTACATCGAGGAGAACGGGCAATTGTACAGGAATCTGGGACAAAGGACAGAAGCTGTGGAGGAAACGGGTACTGGCAGAATGCCACGACGCCCATACAGCAGGACACCAAGGGGTGAGAAAGACGGCGTCAAGATTGGCGCTGGCCGTGCATGTTCAGAGAAGCGACCAGATATGTCAAATTTTGCGAATGTTGTCAGAGATATAAGACGGAGCAGAGAAAGCCGGCAGGACGAATGCTGACGCGACAGGTGGCAGAGCCAATGGCTGTTATGTGCGCAGACTTCGTTGGACCCCTCCCTCGCTCGAAACGCGGCAACACAATGTTGTTGGTTTTCCACGATGCCTTCTGGAACTGGTCCCTCTGAAGAGGGAGACCGCGGCATTGTTGCAACAAGCGTTTTGCGAGAGGATACTGTGCCACTTCGGAGTTCCCAGGACGTTTGTTTGCGACAATGGAGTCCAGTTCGCAAGCACAGCCTTCAAGAACTACATGGAATCTTTGGGAGTGACTCTGCAGTACACGGCTCCCTACTGCCCCCCCTACGGAAAGGACCAACAGGATGGTGAAGACGATGATAGCCCAGTTCATCGAAGGACATCAGAGTTCGTGGGATGAGCTGCTGCCCGAAATAGCGCTGGTGGTCAACTCTAGCGTGGCGGACTCGACAGGATTCAGCCCATCGTTCCTGGTGCAAGGCAGGGAACCTCGTCTTCCGCCAGCGCTGTATGATGAAGTAACCCCCGGATCAGCCACGAGTCATATAAGCCCACAGGACAAGGAGAGGAAGCTGATGGAGGTATTCGAGATCGTACGCAACAAAAGGCGTCGATGGACCAAGGGAGGCACTACAACCTCCGGAGAAGAGAGTGGCGACCGACGGTCGGAGCAGAGGTGAGACAGCACAAGCTGTCCAACGCAGCAGAGGTTTTCGCATCCAATTTGGCCCCCAAATACGACGGGCCCTACAGGGTAGCTAGCTTTATCTCCCCCAGCATCGTGCGCCTCCCCCGCGAGGGCGAACGCAAGCAGCGGGTGGCCAACCTAACTGCGCTTAAACCTTATTTTCAGAATCCAGAAGACGATGACGAAATCTCGGACTCCCCTGCAGGCCGCGAGCTCCCCTCGGGGAAAGGGAAGTTACGCTGGCCCAGGAGGAAAAAGTGGAAGTACCTATATCGCCATCGTAAATAGGATAAGTAGAATAAGAAATAACCATGTAACTAGAATAAGGATCATGTAACGCATAAATAACCCGATAGTCGCACTGGTAGGGAAGTAGCAGATAGGGTAGACGTAATAACTCATCTTGATTTTTCTCCCAAAATACAATATCCATAGATAAACCTGCGATGGACGACAGATGCATGGTAATAAGTAGCAACGAGGAGGAAGGCGCCAGGCGACACAGGAGAACCCGATTCCGAGTCACCAACGGAGGACGAGCCTTCTCCGTCACGATAACGGCCGAGGGGGCCGAAACTGTGACCCTGGTAGGAAAGGGGGTGGTGGGGGGGGTGTAAGGGGTGCCAATCCCGTCTTACATGACGATTAATAGACATAAGAAATAAATAATAAGTAGAAATAAGGAATATAAGTGGTTTATTAGTATTAAGAATATGAATTATAATTGTTAAGTTAATGTTAGGAATAAGAGACAATGAAGTCGAGCCTTAAGTTTAAAAGAATAGCGTATTTTAATTATAAGTAATCGAATAGGTAGGCTATCGGTAGGAGTTAGGCGATGTCTGCAGCGCCCTCTGCGGCTGCCAGAGTATCTCGGCGCCTCTCCTCGATCTCGTGGAGCATTACGACATCTCGTGCGGAACGACGGCGGCATCCCCGCCTCGCTCTCGCGTCTTGCATTCCCCCCTCCTCCACTAATCGCATCCCCGCTGGCACGTTTTTCCCCGTCTGCAGCTTCTCCGCGAATGTTACAAATTTCTTGTAAGATTCGAGCCCTGGACAGACTGAGATCTGTACCCGGCTAGAACGCTTCGTTACAAATTTTAATTTACAATAAATACAAATTCGCATTACTAAGGGGAGTACGGGGTCTTTTACTGTCGGCTCGATCGACTGTACCCTCTCTTCTTGTTTAAATTAAAATTCAAAATGTAAATACATTCTTTTAATTATTAAAATTTCATTTTAAAATTATAATTTTAATTAAATACAAACGCGCTCTACTATGGAAGTACGCGGTCTTTTACTGTCGGCTCGATCGACTGTACCCTCTCTTCTTGTTTAAAATTCAAAATGTAAATACATTATTTTAATTATTAAAATTTAATTTTAAAATTTTATTTTTTATTAAATACAAACGCGCTCTACTATGGAAGTACGGGGTCTTTTACGGTCGGCTCGATCGACTGTAGCCTTTCTTACTTGTTTTTGTATAAATTTGTTGGTGCCAAATAAAATTGAAAATGTGTGAGAAAAGGTGCGATTCGACACATCAACACATGTATTTAAACAATTGCTTATACTTCATAAATTGTACATTTTATATTATGCTATAATATTTTAATTTATATAATATCATTATGATTCACGATCGATTCGCTTTCGCTGACGGACGTGCTTTACATCGCTTCTGATTGCTTTCAAGTTTTCCTCGCTTAAACACCCACATTCTTTTTATATTTCTAGCTTAATCTCTTTGCAACATTGAGTGATACATCGGTTGTGTTAAATCATTGTTATACTCTTTGCAAGAGTATATTGGGTTTGTTCAAATGTATGTAACAGGCAGAAGGAGGCGTGGCAGACCCCATAAACTATATAAATTCTTGACCATCATCACAAGCCGAGTCGATATAGCCATGTAAGTCTGTCCGTCTGTCTGTCTGTCCGTATGAACAAACAGATTTCAGAGATGGTAAGAGCTACAAGTTTGAGCTTGGTCTCAATCGATCAGATATTTAGTCAGTCAATACAAGAATCTTTAAATTTTTTTGATGCCGCGCCCCATTCGTCCACAATGAGCAAAACACTAGACACACCTCTCAAAAAAAATCTGTGTTTTCGGCGAATATCTCAGTAACTATGGCACCTAGGCTGACCAATTTTGGTATGGAGGTTCCTAGCGACAGTGAAAAAGCATTGACATATAGAATTTTTGACTGCCGCGCCTCTTTTCCTCAAAATTAAAAAAAAAAATTCTCAACTGTCGTTCCGTTTTTAGGCATTTGTTAATAAAGTACAGTATTGTAATTTATAATTCGTATGGAGACTAGCCATATCCTGTTTTTGGATCATAAACATAAGTCAAAAGAAAAAGAGATTATTAGCTGTGCCGGTCGTGTTTTTTCAACGCTCCGTCTATTTTATTATTTCTGCCTTAATTCGCGAATTTTAATTTGAAATTATTAAACATCTTGGAACAGCGAACCTAAGGAGTCCACCATAAGAGTCCACGTGGTGAGCTAAAAGCCAACATAACACAAAAAGGAATAAAACAATAAAACTGTGCGTGTGCGGATAGGCCATTTGTGTAATTTATATAGATATAAATAAATAGATATTAAATAAAGAAAAAAAACTCAAGAAGTCATATTAACCAACGACGACAAGCCAATAAATTAAATAAAAACCAAGGTGACGCGCGATAGCACACAGGGTGTTCCGTGCAGTGCATACGTGAGAAACTCCACGACTGCAAGCCGCGATTCATTGAATGCATCGTGTTCACTCTAGCAATTGTTTCTCCCGGTTGGTTCCCGGCGCAGTGCATACGTGAGCAACTCCGCACCGCCTACTACCAAGACCCCAATCTGGTAGCCTCTCGTGGGTGTGCTCGTGTTGGTGATTCGGATTTCCACACAATAGCGGCAGCCTGTACTCTTCTATTAAGTGAAAGTCGTGATTCATCGTATGCGGCGTGTTTAACATAGCAGTCAGTTCTCTATTGGTTCCCCCTACTACCAAGACCACGATCTGGGAGCGTCTTGGTAATGCACGCTAGTGTTGGTGATCGTGAATTCTACCGCATAGGGGTAGCCTGTACTCCCCTATTGGGTGGAACAACGATTCAACGTATGTGTTGTTATCCCTCTAGCGCCGATCATCCCAGCAGTCGCCTTAGTCATTCATGTGCCAGTGCAACAGCAACGTTTGATACTCGTGACTACTATTCGATGGGAGCAGCCCGTACTCTCCTATCGCACAGAATTCGTGAATCATCGTAAGCGTTGCTGCGCTTTCAGTAGCAGCCGTTCAGTAGTCCCCGCGCCAGTGCAACAGCAACGTTTGATAGTCGTGCCTATTCTATCGTGCATGTTCTCTCCTATCGCATAGAATTCGTGAATCATCGTATGCATTGCTGCGCCTACAGTAGCAGCCTTTACGGTAGCATAAACAAATGGAAATTACAGGGTATGAAATATTCGTTACGTTAAACAAAATTATAAATAAAAAAAAAAAATGCAGACATTAATTATGAAAATCCCTAATCTAAATTTTTCCTAATTTTAAAGAGAAAGAGATTATCAGCTGTGCCGGTCGTGTTTTTTCAACGCTCCGTCTATTTTATTATTTCTGCCTTAATTCGCGAATTTTAATTTGAAATTATTAAATATTTTACTTGAGCAAAGTGTTATCCTAAATCTGGTTTGTACAAAGTCGTTTTTAGTGTGCATTTTTAGCAAAACTATACATTTTTATTAATACAGCGTCTCAGCTGTGTTTTTGTTTGTGCCCGTTTTTGTTGCGACCTTTGCTCCCTCTTCGTTGCTCTGCTGAGCAATACTAAGTTTGTGTGTTTGTTCGCTCACACTCAATTTCTGTTTTTTGCTTGCGCCCACGCATTGCTTTGTTGTCATAACTGTTTCGTTAACATTTGTTTTTGCATTTTAGCGAATTCTGTTTTCGAGCATATTTGTTTACATCGAAGTAATCTTGTGCACTCTCAAATTTTTTCTTGTTTGCTCTCTTGTTTTAAAAGAGTTTATTTTGAGTGAAATGGCCTGCTGCAAAAACAATTGCAATTACGGTTCAGCTCGTGACAGTGACCAACCGAATTATGTGCACTGTTGGCTATGTGACAATATTATGCATATAAAATGTGCTGGTCTTACTGGGCGTGAATTTGAAAAATGCATTTCCTCTGCCAAATTAGGCAGTGGGGGTTGCGATGGTCATGCCCAGTGTGTATTGAGTTGCATGGTGATTTTTCACGTATGTATAACACTGTGAAAAAGCAATTCCTAAAATTGCATTGTAGCTCAGCTTCCCCTGCTTACGGTCGTGGCTCCCCGTAAACAGATATTTATATCCAGACTTTCTGCAGACACGACTATTGAGTCAATTGCTGCATTTATCGCTACCAAAACCCCTGGTAGCGTCTCTATTTCTAAATTTAATTTCTCTGAGCCCAAAGAGATATCATCTTTTAAGATTAGTGTGTCCCCTGATTTGTTTCCTATCATATGTGACCCAAAGTTTTGGCCTCCTCATATGATTGTTCACGAGTTTAAGCAGAAGACTAGAACTCGTTCAAATCCTGTCACCCTTCCGACTAATGGTCCTCAAGCGGCCTCAGTCTTAGCCTCAAACAAGTAAGAAAAATAAAGTCGAGCACGCCCGGCCTTAAAATACTCTCTGCCTTTTTTCACGATTAAATTATTAAAATCGATCTAGAGATATGTGTAGTACTTGCATTAAAACACGTTGAAACAAAAACAATCAAAGCATAATCAAACATACAGCTGTTTGTCTGTATGCGAATACACATACGATAGACAATATATGATGCAAATATGTATGTATGTGTGTATTCAGCGCGGCCAGCGACTGCGGGCAGCAGCGAAAACATTCGAACACGTGCTTGTATGTTTCTGTCTCGCTTGCACTCATACATTGATATGAATGCGGCAGCGCTGCCGCTCAAGTGCTTGTATGTTACTATCTCGCTTGCACTTATACACGATATTGCATTCAGTTATCAATATTGTAACCCTTCTAGTTTTCTTGTTTATAGTGCAATTTCAATGCGGCTTTCAGGATAGTTTGATATAGTTAGTCTCCACACGAATTATAAATTACAATACTGTACTATATTAACAAACGCCTAAAAACGGAACGAAAGTTGAGAATTATTTTTATTAATTGTGGGCAAAAGGGGCGTGGCAGTCTAACATTTTAAATGTCAATGCATTTACCCTGTCGCTAGGAACCTCCATACCTCCATACCATTGGTGAACCTAGGTGCAATAGTTATTGAGATATTCGCCCAAACACCTATTTTTTCCGAGGTGCGTCTAGTTTTTTGCTCATTGTGGGCGAATGGGGCGCGGCATCGAAAAAATTTAAAGATTCTTGTATTGACTGACTAAATATCTGATCGATTGAGACCAAGCTCGACCTTGTAGCTCTTACCATCTCTGAAATCTGTTTGTTCATACGGACAGACAGACGGACAGTCGGACAGACGGACATGGCTATATCGACTCGGCTTGTGGTGCTGATCAAGAATATATATACTTTATGGGGTCTGCCACGCCTCCTTCTGCCTGTTACATACATTTTCACAAACCCAATATACTCTTGCAGAGAGTATAAAAACTAGACTCTGACCAACTTTTCATTCTGTATCAGAATGTAAGGGGTCTGGGGTCTAAGTTAAAACAGTTACATAAGAATAGTTTCTCTTTTGACACCGATATTATTGCATTCTCAGAGACTTGGCTTAATTCCAGTATATCTGATAGTGAAATAATGTCGTCAAAATATAATATTGTAACGAAGTTTGCCTGAACGTTTAAATTTCCCGCTCAACTCCAAATATCGCGAAGCACGATCAAGCACTATCGATCTATCGATAAGCAAACTTAATGCACCCCTTGATACACGTTGTATTAGTTTTTCAGCAAGAAGCTTTGAATGAAGAAGAGAAAAATAAAGTAAGATTCTCACTATACGTGTTTTGTTCCCAATTGGTTTCTATGCTTTGCGCCCGCTAATGTTCGCCGGCGTATAGATTATTTTTCTGGTTACCTGACTAAAGAAGAAGTACCGCTCGGCTAACCGTGGTGACGCTGCCCTTCAGTTAAGGCAGTTTTCGCTACATTGGTGTCAGGTGTGGGGTACACTAGTGTCTTGCAAGAGCACGACTCACAATGCCTAAGAAATCGAATCGTCAGCGCCAAGAGATCGTTGCGGCGGGAGCCCGCGAGCAGCATCTCACGGCGACTTTACTGGAGGCGCAAAAGAGACTTGCTGAAACCATTTCTAGTCGCTTGGAGGCTAGAGAGCAGTCCTTGGAGAAACGAGTTGCACTGTTGGATGACCGCTTGGAAGCGCGGGAGCGACATTTCGAGCAGAAATTTACGCAGTTATGGTCGTCGTTCGAACGCACTATGTTGGGAGGCTTGTGCGCTCAAAAAGGTAAAGCTGGAAGTTCTGCTACTTTGGACGCAGCCGAGAGAACGGCCCTGAACGGACAGGAGATGGCGTCTAGTACTCCCCGAGTTGGAGGATCACTCAACGGTGGCAGCAAAGAGCATTGCAATGAACTTCGCGAGCAGTTCGGCCATACGAAGTGGACAGACGTCACAGCCGAGATGCCACCTAGGGCGTCGGGTGTAACGGCTAGGCCGCTACCTCCAGAGTCTACTCCTGCTACCAGCGTGGGTGACAGACCGCTTGTGATGCTACAGGAGGCTGAACCACCTCCGACGTATCACGGCACCAGACCATGGCTAGAGTTTCAGCGCGTGTTTGACGACATGGCAGACGAGTACCATTGGTCGACACGAACTAAGTTGCGCAAACTCTATTCGAGCCTCCGTGGGCGAGCCCAAAAATTCTACGCTACGCTATCGGATGAGACTCTGCGATCTTATGAGCTCCTAACGGCGACCCTAAAGGAAAACTTTACTTTAAGTCCACATGCAGGATACCACGAATTTCATAACCGAGTCCAGGGTTCCAAAGAATCTTTAGAGGATTTTGCAATGGAGCTGCAGTGTTTGGGACGCGCAGTATTGGGAGAGCTGCCAGTCTCTACCTACGATAGCAATCTTGTGCAGCGGTTTATAGATGGAATTTTATCCAGCAAACCACAGATTCTACGGGAAGCACTCGACATGGCACGTCGTATTGAAGCCCAATGCCGCCGTCGACCGGTGGGTGCCGTGCTCAATATGACTGAGTCCACTCTTATAAACTCTCAACCAACCCCGAGAAAGAGCGGACGTCGATTCGACAGAACCGACCAACCTTCCCTTCGTTCACTGTCGGAAAACTAAAACTGACCAGCCTTCCGGGGCGAAGGTTGGTTGCGAACACCAATCGCCCCAAATCGCAACGGTTAAAAACCGACGCAGCAACTCTGAAGACAACTCATACTCCTGGCCGAAGGCCCACTTCTTTCGCCAACACTGATTGCCGCTCGTCCGAGCACCTCTCCGTACACTCGCCGCCGCCGAAGCCATTTGTTTCCGTGCTGGAGACCCCTTCTGAAGAAGACGTAGCCCCCCGCACTCAAATGCCGAGTAAGCCGCCGCCCGGAGAGAACGCCCACGAGCCATCGGCATCCTTCGTGTGCGATTTACCGGATCACCTCATCGAGGACCCGGGGCGATCTACACCATTAGCAGACGGACATAAGACTCCTTCAAGTGAAGATGAAGCCGCGCGTACTCATGCAATGGAATCCCATGGACCTAAGACTCCGTCAAATGAAGGCGAAGCCGTCCATGCTTCCGCCGAGGAAATTGTGACCCCTCTCACAAAGTTGTTTGACGAGAACCCAGCAATGGAAACGACAGAGCCGCCGCTGGCGTGTACTAATGGCCCGGACTTGGCTTCCGCTAAAGCTAAGTACATGTTTGGTACACCCGCGACTCGGAGCCTACATTGTTTTCTTTTATTGCAGAATCGTCCCATCCGATTCATCATTGACACTGCAGTCTCGTTGTTAAACAGCCGAGACCTCCCGGACCAGCTCAACGTTACGCCATGCAGAGTAACTCTGCAAGGGCCCTCCGCAGAACAGTTCGTGGCAACAGCTAAAACTTTAGCACGATTGACCGTAGCTGGCCGAACGATCTCCCACGACCTATTGCTCGTCGAAGACGACGTGCCAACTCTGTTAGGAATGGATTTTTTATTGCGGCACCAAGCCGCTGTGGACCTGAAGAAGTTGCGACTAGAGTTGGCATGGGGATCAGTGCCGCTACATGTGACACTGCGCATAGCCCCAGCTTGCTGTTCGCTACAGAGTCCGCGAATATCCCACCACACAGCCACATGTATATAGGCGTCGGTTGTGTTTCCCAGGACCAGCTAACACAGGCCGTCCTGGAACGCGGGATTTACTCTGAACTTCCATCGGATATAATTCTGGGTAGTTCCCTGGTAGATACATCTAGTAACACTGCCACACTCCACGTGCTGAATATCGGCACACAAAGTCGACGGCTGACGGCATCCACCATCATTGGACAGCTGGAGCCAGTGGAATTACTGCTGCACGTCGCATCAGCGAGCACACCCACCAGCGAGCTTTCCATCGACTGGGACTCCTCGATCCACACCGACCTGCCCGTCGAAGCTCGCGCTGGTCTGCTGCAGGTGCTGGCCAACTATCGAGCGGTATTAGCGTCGAGCAGTACCGAGACGGGTCGCACCACGGTGACTCGCCATACAATTGACACAGGGCAGACGCGCCCTATTAAGCAACCGCCTCGTCGACAGGCGCTTGCGCGTCGCATAGAAGTGGAGCAGCTCATAGAGGACATGCAGAAGCAGGACGTAATTCGTCATTCTGCGAGCCCGTGGGCGTCTCCGGTGGTCCTCGTTCGGAAAAAGGATGGCACCACAAGGTTCTGCGTAGACTACCGTCGCTTGAACGACGTTACTCTCAAGGACTCATACCCACTGCCCCGGACGGATGACATCGTGGCAAGACTACACGCCGCGAAGTGGTTCTCGACAATGGATTTACAGAGTGGCTATTGGCAGGTGGAAATGGACGACGAGTCTCGTCCGAAAACCGCTTTTGTTTGTGACGCCGGCTTATATGAATTCAATGTAATGCCCTTTGGTCTCACCAACGCGCCCGCGACCTTTGAGCGCCTCATGGACAGTCTCTTTTCCGGGATGACTTGCTCTTCGGCCCTCGTTTACTTAGACGACATTATCGTCTACTCTCGCACCTGGGAGGAACACCTCGTCCATTTGGAAGAAGTCTTTAACCGACTGAAGCGAGCAGGCTTGAAACTTAGCCCACGAAAATGCCATTTTCTCCGATCCGAAGTCATATTCTTGGGTCACATCGTAAGCAGCCATGGTTTAAGGGCGTGCCCGGAGAAGATAAGTCGCGTAAGGGACTGGCCAACTCCCCACTGCCAAAAGGATAATCGTTCATTTCTCGGGTTATGCTCCTATTATCGGAAATTTATCCCAGGCTTCGCTGCAATCGCCCACCCACTCCACGAATTAACAGAGGCTCGTCGTGCATTTGTATGGTCGCACTTGGCTCAAGCAGCGTTTGACATGTTGAAAAGCAAACTTACCCAAGCGCCCATTCTGACTTTCCCGGATACAACAGGACACTTCATTCTGGACACGGATGCCTCTAACCACGGCGCAGGAGCCGTACTTAGTCAGAAACAGAACGGGCAAGAACGAGTGCTGGAGTATTACAACAAGACTTTCAACCGAGCTGAACGTAATTATTGCGTCACCAGACGTGAACTGCTGGCGGTCGTGTTGGCTACCAAACATTTGCACCACTACCTCTCCGGACGCAAATTCCTTTTACAGACCGATCACGCCTCCCTAAAATGGCTCTGCAATTTTCGGGAACCCAAAGGCCAAATTGCTCGTTGGATTGAACGCATGCAGCAATATGACATGGACATTCAGCATCGAAGCGGGAAGTATCATGGCAACGCGGACGCTTTATCGCGGCGCCCCTGCGGAGAGTGTCGTCATTGCGAAAGGGCGGAGGAGAATGATGATCATGGAATCATGTTCATGCAGATTAAAGCCATCGATTACACTCAACGGCAGAGGAAAGATCCCACCCTCGCTTCCGTCTTCAAATGGTTAGAGGCCGGTGAGCGCCCGTCAAAGGAAACCATTTGGCGAGAGAATCCTGAAGCCAAGGCCTATTGGCACATGTTCGAACGCCTTTATTTGGACAACGGCGTATTAGGGCTCAAAAGTAAGGAGGATAAGCCCGTAACCGTTGTCCCCGAAGTGGGAAGAAATCATGGGTGATATATTCCCACGGGGGAAGAGGAAAAAAAAATAAAAGAAGGAGTGGGGGGGGGGGGGGGGGGAGGGGTACTCAAGTTACTGCGGCGCTCCTTTCGAGCGACTGGCCATTGACATACTGGGGCCACTGCCCACCACGCCACGTGGAAATCGCTACATCGCTGTAATAATGTGCTACTTTACCAAATGGCCGGAATGTGTGGCCTTACCCGATCAAACGGCAGGAACGGTTTCACGAGCACTGGTTCAGGAAGTATTCAGTCGATACGGCACACCTTTCGTCTTGCATTCGGATCAAGGACGCAACTTTGAGTCTGAGATTTTCCAAGCTTGTATGCAGCTACTTGGAGTGGAAAAGACCCGCACAACCCCGCTGCACCCCCAATCGGATGGAATGGTCGAACGGTTTAACAGAACGTTGCTCGATTACTTGGCCAAATTCGTGTCAGCAGACCAACGTGACTGGGACGAATTGCTGCCATTGGCGCTATGGGCCTACCGCTCCGCGCCTCACGAAGCAACGGGCTATTCACCTTCTCGTTTGATGTTAGGACGCGAGCTGCGGCTCCCAACGGAACTGCTTTACGGCCAACCGACATCCGACCAGAGGAATTACCCAACATTCGTGCAACAGATGCAGAGTAACTTACAGAAGGTTCATCGGGATGCACGACAGCAACTAATAGCAGCTGCCGCTGCGAATAAAGTTCGGTACGACTTACGATCCAACTTCCTGGAATTTACGACCGGTGCTGAGGTTTATGTGCACTCCCCCATGCGCAGAGTAGGACGCTGCCCAAAGCTTCAATCCGACTGGATCGGCCCCGCGCTCGTTATCCGCCGCCTCTCTGATCTTGTCTACGAAATACGTTTCCCAGGCAAGCGTGCAACTAAAACGATCCACGTCAACCGTCTTTCCCCGTACAAAGGAGCGTCGGCGATAGCTCTCGGCCAGGAGGCTCGAGTCTTACAGGGGGGTAATGTAACGAAGTTTGCCTGACCGTTTAAATTTTCCGCTCAACTACAAATATCGCGAAGCACGATCAAGCACTATCGATCTATCGATAAGCGAACTTAATGCACCCCTTGATACACGTTGTATTAGTTTTTCAGCAAGAAGCTTTGAATGAAGAAGAGAAAAATAAAGTAAGGTTCTGACTACACGTGTTTTGTTCCCAATTGGTTTCTATGCTTTGCGCCCGCTAATGTTCGCCGGCGTATAGATTACTTTTCTGGCTACCTGACTAAAGAAGAAGTACCGCTCGGCTAACCGTGGTGACGCTGCCCTTCAGTTAAGGCAGTTTTCGCTACAATATCTTTAGGCGCGATCGTCCTAATCGACGTGGTGGTGGTGTCCTTATTTCAGTAAAATCGTCCCTTAATGATGAATTAATTGATGTTTCACCAATGGACGATATTGAAATTGTTGCCGTTAAGGTTACTTTTTCGTCTTTTACGCTGTATGTAACCCTTTCTTATATTCCTCCATCCTCTGAAATGTCTATTTATTTTCAGCATTTCAATTTCATCAAAGAAGTATTTAGTCACATTCGTGATTTTGATTTCTTTGTGACACTTGGTGATTTTAACTTGCCAAACGTTTCCTGGACGTTTTTCAACCAGTTTAATGTCATTCCCACAACCAACAATGACTTTTTAGATAGTTTGATTGATCTTTCTCTTTTTCAAGTCAATCATGTATCTAATCGTTTAAACCGGATGCTGGATCTCATCTTTGTAAGTGATTCATCCAGTGCCGTTGTCACTAGATCTTCTCCTGTAGTGGTACCTGAAGATTCTTTTCATCCTACCCTTGGACTGTCTTTGTCTATTTCTAACTCAACCGATTTACCTCATTCTTTCTCTTTCAACTCGCGCCGTTGCTTTCGCAAAGGAAATTTTTCTTTGTTTAACCAACTGATTCTTGCTACTGACTGGTCTGTACTTTACGGCATGAAGGATATTAACATAGCTGTCGAGTATTTTTACCACATTTTAAATTCATTCTTTGATGTCTGCATCCCTACCAAGATTATCAAACTTAAAAAATAAAAAATCCAAATATTTAAAAGGTTTAAGCAGACAGGCTCTAACTTAGACTTTTTAAATTATTCTAAAGTTAAAGCAGCCTTTACCCTTCTTAATTCTCAATGCTATGCAAATTATCTTGTTCGTTGCAAGACTCAATTTGCGCTTGATCCTAAACAATTCTATAACTTTGTTAATTCTAAACGTAAATCTAGTACTTTACCCTATTCTATCTTTTTTAATTCGAACTCTTTGCTAACTTTTTTCAATCTACTTACACCTCTAGTTTGCCTACTAACTTGTCTTACACCTATAAACTCCCATCCTCTAATTCTGTTTTTCTTCCGCATATTACCTTTAGTTGTATACTCTCTTCAATTAACACCTAAAATTCTTCCTTCTCTCCTGGCCCCGACAACACTCCAAGTTGTGTGCTTAAGGAGTGCTGTTCTTCTAAATTAAAACCTCTATTAATTCTGTTTAACCTTTCTTTAGAATCCTCTATCTTTCCTACCTTATGGAAAGAATCTTACATTATCCCACTGCATAAAAAAGGGTGTCCGTCCGATATATCCAACTACAGGGGAATTGCGAAGTTGTCAGCAATCCCTAAGCTCTTCGAAAAGATAGTAACATCGACTTTGCAACACCTCTGTAAGTCAATTATCTCTCCCGCCCAACACGGGTTTGTTAAGAGTCGGTCAACTTCGACCAATCTATTAGAATTTACCTCTTTTGTTAATAAGACATTCCTTAATAGAATGCAAACTGATGTCATATACACTGACTTTAGTATAGCATTTGACTCTGTTAATCATAACCTTCTTTTACATAAATTTAGTATCCTAAGTTTCCCACCCACCCTTCTTCTGTGGATATCATCCTATCTAACAGATAGGACCCAAAGGGTTTTGCTTAGATCAGCAATATCTAAATCTGTTTTCGTTACTTCTGGAGTTCCCAAGGGTAGTCACCTAGGCCCATTGTTTTTTAATCTTTTTATAAACGACCTTCGCTCTTCGCTGTCCCATTGTCGCATATGTATGCAGATGATGTGAAATTATTATTATCTTACAAAGACCCCCAGGATCATGCGTTACTTCAAGATGATTTAAACACAATGCATAACTGGTGCATAACTAATCACTTGAAACTAAATTTTTTTTTACCAATTACTATATTGACAATGTACTCTTAAATCGTATACTGTCAGTTGAAGACCTTGGTGTTCTTTTTGATAATAAATTAAGTGTTGTTAATAAAGCCAAGGGCACTCTTGGATTTATTAAACGCTTGTCTAAAGAATTTAATGATCCCTTCGTCACAAAACTTCTCCCTTGTCCGCCCCATTCTTGAATATTGTTCATGTGTCTGGTCTCCTCAACATGCTCATACTCAAGATTTAATTGAGTCTGTGCAGAAGCAGTTTTTACTCATTGCACTTCGAGGTCTTAATTGGGACCCTAATCTTCGCCTTCATTCCTACACCAATAGCTCTTACTGCTTAATCTTCCGTCCCTTCTTAATCGTAGAAGAGTTCTTGGAGTTATTTTCCTTCACAAGCTTATAGTTGGTGATATCTGCTCCCCATCTCTTTTAGAACGCCTTAATTTCAACATTCCAACCAGGGCAACCAGGTACTACATCCCTTTATTTCTTGCCACATGCACTACTGACTACGCTTTGCACAATCGTTTTCGGGTATTATGCGCTCAATATAATGAATACTATAGAATTATTGATACATTTCTTTCTCATTCCCATCTTAAAGCTTCACTTTACATCCAACTCCGTTAAATCTCTCATCTTTAGCGGCAGTATGTTTGGCATTTTAGCCATTCACGCGTTCCTTTAAATCAGAAATCTTTCGTGATTGTTTTGGCATACATTTGCATTGATCTGGTTGGGTTTTTCTGGGTTTTCCCAATCCTTGCAACAAATGTTGGATCAATTTCTTTACTTTTTTCCCAGATTAACGATAAACTATTTGTTGATATGGCAATTCTATGTTATATGTTAGGTGGCAACGCTATTAGCTATTAAGTACTGTGATGAAATAAACTCAGTCTCTTGTAAGCAACCAAACGTTGTAGTTCTTCTCACTCACCAGCCAACAAGTTATGGGCCCAGTGCACAAGTGAAGAAATAGTGTATGAAGTGGAGAAGAAAATTGAGACGAACAATTTTTCGGTGCATAACGAACAATGCATAAGTTGTAAAAAAGAATTTCAGAAAATGAGTTCAATGTACAATATTGAAAAGTTGGATGACACCAACTACGACTCGTGGTGTGTCTTTGCGCGTAGTGTTTTGGTGCATCAGAATCTTTGGGCTGTGGTTTCAAACGAATATGTAAAGCCAGAAGACGAGACAAGTGCGGCGTTTCAGACATGGAAGCGCGAAAATGATAAAGCCATGGCAGTACTGTTTTTGTCGATAAGTGCGTCGCAAATAAATTGTATAAGGAAATGCGAGTCAGCATGTCAAATTTGGAGTGAGCTTCAACAGCTTCATCGTCCAAGTGGTTCTGTACGCAAGGTGACATTGTTCAAACAGTTACTGAACAAGAGAATGGCAGAAGGCGAAAATGTGCAAACGCACATAATTGAGTTCTCGAACATTGTTGAGAATCTATCAGCAATTGGAATAACAATTCAGGAAGAGCTGATCGTAATTATGCTGCTGGCCAGTCTGCCAATGTCCTATGAAAATCTGGTAGTTGCTTTGAAGGCTCGTGATGGATTACCGAGTCTGAGCGTCATAAAATGTAAATTGACAGAGGAAAA
Source organism: Drosophila acutilabella (assembly GCA_035046005.1). Taxonomy (NCBI): domain Eukaryota; kingdom Metazoa; phylum Arthropoda; class Insecta; order Diptera; family Drosophilidae; genus Drosophila; species Drosophila acutilabella. Next base: position 46,222 of record JAWNOK010000043.1, read on the forward strand.
TGAACGACGAAAAGTCAGCGATCAAAAAGAGAGCACACAATCATTTTCTGCGCGTCCAACTGGACAAGGAGGCAAGGGGCGAGGAAAATACGCAAAGACAGAGGGTCACCGTGATTTTAAATGCTATAAGTATGGTCAGCCTGGGCATTTCGCGGCAAAATGTACATCCAAAGAGGACAACGAAAAAATTCGTGGAAAAAATGTAGCAAAAAACGAAGCAACAAAGAATAAAGAATCGATATATCGTTCGTTTGCTGGTTTTTGTGGAAATAATCGAATGAATACGAATGTTTGGGTTATCGATAGTGGAGCAACATCACATGTGTGTACACATCATGAATTATTCGATAAGTTTGAGAAACATGACGAAAACATTGAATTAGCTGGAAACAATTTCACAATGGAGTGTGGACGAGGCACAGTGGTTGTCAACAGTTTGTGTGGCGTTAAAATAACACTAAAAGACGTGCTATTTGTTCCTGATTTGCAGTGCAACTTTTTGTCGGTAGGAAAGGCAGTTGCGAGTGGATGTCATGTTGAGTTCTATCGTAAATATGCTAAGATTTACGATAAAGATGCTACGATAATGAAAGCCAAAGAGGTCGGCGGATTGTTTCTGTGTGAAACAAAGGATTCTGAAAAATTTTGTGTGTCGAAAGCTTCGGATGATGTAATGAAATGGCATGAGAGATATGGGCATCTAAATTTGCAAAGTTTGCAAGAACTAAGGAGCAAAGATATGGTACGTGGATTGACATTAAATTCAACAAAAATGAATTTGGACTGCATAAGTTGCATGAAAAACAAATGTCACGTGAGCCCATTTGAGAAGTCGCCAACACGAGCTGATGAGTTGCTTGAGCTGATACATACTGACGTTTGCGGACCTATCAATAAAATATCTAATGGAGGAGCCCGATATTTTGTGACGATGATCGACGATAAAAGCCGATATATTCACGTTTACTTCATGAAACACAAATTCGAAGTGACGAAGATATTTAAGGAACACATCACCATGATAGAGCGTCAAAAAGGCCTGAAGGTGAAAGTAGTAAGAAGTGACAATGGAACGGAGTATGTCAACAAGGAATTTGACGAATATCTGAAGTCTACAGGAATCAAACGGCAGCTTACTGTACCATACACTCCGCAACAGAATGGAGTTGCGGAGCGCTGCAATCGGACTTTGGTGGAAATGGCACGAGTTATGATTAATAGTGCTGGCTTGAACGAGAGTTATTGGGCGGAGGCAGTCGCATGTGCTGCATACCTAAGAAACAGATCGCCGACGAAAGCATTAGATGGCACAACGCCATTTGAGATGTTTACGGGACATAAGCCAGTAGTAAAGCACTTGAGGGTGTTTGGAAGCATTGCCATTGCACTAGAAAAGGGTCCGAAGAAAAAATTCCAGGAGAAAGGAAAAGAGTATACGATGGTCGGATACTCGGAGTCGTCAAAAGCGTATCGATTGATCGACAAGACAACCGGAAACGTAAAGATCAGTAGAGATGTTGTCTTCATTGAGAATAGTACATTCCAGAAAGGTGAACCAACAGCGGCTATAATTATGGTGGACGACGAATCTGATGAACAATCTGATAACATGGCAGAAAGTGATGGTGTTGACGATAATCAGCAAGACATTCCGGACGACCAAGACGACATTCAGGAATTGGCCGTAAATACTGTCCAGGAAAATGCAACACCGAAAAGGGGTCCTGGCAGACCAAAAATTATAAGAACTGGCTTGCGTGGAAGGCCAAGTCTTCAATACAATGTGCTGAATATGATGTTAGCCAATGACATCAAAGTTCCATTAACCGTACAGCAAGCACGACAGAGTCCTCAAGCCGATAAATGGAAGTCGGCAATGCAGGAAGAGTATGATGCTCTAATTGGAAACGATACATAGGACTTAGTGGAACTACCACCAGGAAAGAAGCCCATAGGCTGCAAATGGATGTATACATTGAAAACGAATGCAGCTGGAGAAGTCGAGCGCTACAAGGCGCGTTTGGTCGCAAAGGGTTGCAGTCAAAGATATGGCAAAGATACCAGTGGTACGTTTTGCGACAACTCGAATGATTTTGGCAATGGCAGCTGAGTACGAGCTGTATGTACACCAGCTAGATGTATCGACGGCATACCTAAACGGGAGTCTTCAAGAAGAGATATACATGAGCCAACCAGAATTTTACAACGACGAGTATGGACATGTTCTGAAGCTGAAGAAGTCACTCTACGGCCTTAAGCGTGCTAAAAAAGATGGGCTATACAGCATGCGTGAGCGAACCGTGCTTGTACACAAAATGTACAGAGAAAAGGACGATCAACATAATCGCTGTATATGTTGACGACTTGATGTTGGCGTGTTCAAACGAGGGTGAGATGCTGGCTACTAAACATGCGATTTCTTCTGAATTTCAGGTTGTCGACAAAGGTCCAATTACAAACTTTTTGGGCTTGGAAATCGTGTGAGCCACAAGAAGCATATAATGGGATTGCTTCATGAGATGGGCATGGTCAATTGTCGCACAGCTTCAACACCGTTATAAGCTAATTTTCAAGTCAACTGTGAAAATGAGTCGTGTAAGCGCGTTGATGTGACCGAGTATCAATCTGTCATAGGATCGTTGATGTACATTGCGCTATGTTCACGACCAGATGTTTTGCACTCAGTGTGCAAGCTTTCGCAGAGGAATTCAAATCCTCACGGCGAACATTTTGCTGCGGCAAAGCAAGTTCTAAGATACCTGCACACAACGGCAGATTTGGCGCTGACGTACAGGAAATCCGGAGTGGATTTAACTGGCTACGCAGACGCGGATTGGGCAGGTGACTCTACCGATAGGAAGTCATTCACTGGATACACTTTCATGTGGGGAGGAGCAGTTTTTTCATGGACGTCAAGAAAACAAAAATCGGTTGCACTAAGCAGCACGGAGGCAGAGTATATGGCACTCTCAGATGCTGCAAAAGAAGCGATTTATTTGAGAAAATTAATTAACGAAATGAATTTGTATTTTAAACTTGATTGTGTAACCATGCATGGCGATAATATAGGCGCTTTAAATCTTGTAAAAAATCCAGTTTATCACGCCAGAAGCAAACACATTGATGTAAAGTATCACCATGTAAGAAATTGTTTTGAGCAAAATTTAATCAATCTAACATACTGTCCAACCAATGAAATGATTGCCGATATACTGACTAAGAATTTGTCAAAAGTAAATCATATGAAATGTACTGCGTTGCTCGGATTAAACTAAGCATTAACAATCGAATTGAGGAAGAGTGTTGATATGGCAATTCTATGTTATATGTTAGGTAGCAACGCTATTAGCTATTAAGTACTATGATGAAATAAACTCAGTCTCTTGTAGTCTCACTCACCAGCCAACACTATTAATAATTTAATTAACTAAATTCTAAATTCTTTTAATATTTTCAGTTAAAATATAGTTTAATTGTATCTTTTATAGTCATAAATATTAATTTTAATTATAAATATTAGTTTATATTTTGGTTTACCCGAGACTGCATTTAGTCTGCGTTAATAAGTTTGCGAAAATAATGAATTGTTAGGATAAGCTTAAACTAACGATATTATTGAATTGTCCAGTAGTGTATCGAATTCTTATACTTAAGCTAGTCTGTAAGTCGAATTTGTATTCGGCAATGCGGCTGTCGCGAGCAGCAGTTAGTTCGTTTCTTCGTCTCGTTATAACCACACACACGCTGTCAAGCCTTTCCGCGATTGCTAAGTCCAAAAATAAATTTTACCGTTTCAAAACTTGCAATTTGTTTTTATTTAAATATAGTTTTTGATTTTTCATTAGCAGGGACTTTAAATCGCGCTCGTTGGTCTGTAAGACATTTCAAGGCTTTGGTTTGCTGTGTGTGTCGGTTTCGATAATCTTGTTGTTTGATGCCCCTGAAGCAGTTGACTTTATCGGAGTTCTGGATTGGAACAGCCAGGAGTTGAAGATACCCAGATAATCCCAGAATTGAGCCCAAGAGAGGTTCTTCTATTGATCAGATAACAGTGCCCAAACGAGTCAGTGTATTGGAGAATAGAGAAAGGTCAAGCACAGAAGCGGCATAATACATAAAAACCTATATAGAAACGTACTGCTTCATTTGCAGCATATTAAAGACATTGCGTTTCGGCACTGATAGATACATACTGTGTGATTTATTGAAAGGCTATTTGACGCAAATCACACAAATCGAATTAAATAAATATACATAAACAATTAATAATTGGTGCAAATAAACACATTTATATATACACATCAACATTCGTCGTTCCTCTTTAATTTCGCTATTCGCCTAGATCGACATAAGTTTGGTGGTGGTTTTCGACCTTTATTCTTTTTAGACCCCGTACTCTTTAAAAAAGAGTATAGGGGTCTATTAAGTTTGTCAGAAGCGAGATGTGCGTAACAGGCAGAAGGAGGCGTGGCCGACCCCATAAAGTATATATATTCTTGATCAGCATCAACAGCCGAGTCGATATAGCAATGTCCGTCTGTCCGGCTGTCCGTCCGTATGAACACCTGGATCTTTCAAACTACAAAAGCTAGAGACACCAAATTTGGAATGTAAGTCCGTTATTTTCGCGAGCAGATCAATTTTATTTCAAATTGTTGCCACGCCCCTTACCGCCCCCGCAATGAGCACAAAACCAGACACACCTCGAAAAAATTTGTGTTTTAGGCGAATATCTCAGTAACTATAGCATTTAGGAGCACAAATTTTGGTATACAGGTTCTTGGAGACAGCCTTAGTATAATGCCTTTCAAAATTTTAAGCTGCCACGCGCCCTTTTCTCATAAGAACTAAAAAACTTTCCACATTCAATGCCGTTTTTAAGCCATTAAATCAAATAGTACAGTGTTGTAATTAAACATTCGCTTAGAGACTTATCATATCTAACTTTCCTGAAAGTGGCATCAAAATCCTATGTCAAACAAGAAAGCTAAAGCGGTTCAAAGTTGATATTATTTTACTGCAAAATCACTGCATGCGCGCAACACATACAAACAAACACAGAAACATACAAACATATGTTCGAACGGTTTCTCTACCTGCTGGCGGCAGCGCTGCCCGGAGCCGCTGGCCGCGCCGACCAATGCTATACATACATATATATATGCACACATACATATATGCAAATAATCAGAAGAATGATAGAAGAGGGGTGTGGTGCAACTGGTAGAGTTGCGGCGCAATATGGAACCTTCGTATGGATCGCGGGTTCGAATGCTGACAATGACAAATTTTAATTTATTTATTTTTTAATTTTAATTCAAAATGTAAATATATAATTTTAATTTTTTAATTTATGGCGCACAAAGCAGACCACAATGGGATTGTTGTGGATGTCGACGAGAGTTGCCTTAGTGCGCGTTTAACCCAATTGTTCGCACAATTTAGAAAGAGTTGAGGCTGACATTGAGCATCAAAGAAAGTCCCTAGTTAATAAAATAGTGAATCCTAGTAATTTCGAGATACAGTGCCGACTGGATTTACTCAATACATACATGCTAAGGCAATGAAGTTACAGTCGAAAATCGATGTGATAAACCCAGAAAATGACAGTCGCTCAATGCTTGATGAAACCTGCATTCTTGCACGGGCATCAAATTTGGCAGCTCTATGGAATTTTGATGTTGTTGACCGTGGTCCAGTGTCTCACCACTCTCTCTTACCCAAATTAAAGTTGCCCAAATTCAGCGGTAAACACTCGGAATACAGGCTATTTATCGGTCTGTTTAATAGCTTAGTAGACTCTGATCGCTCGCTTTCAAGTATTGAAAAGTTCAATCATTTGTTATCGTGCTGATCGGATGAGGCATTAGGTACCATCAGAGCCTTTCAGGTATCTGATGCCAATTACCCAAAGCCATTAGAGAGTCTAAGTCGAGTGTATGAAAACAAATGCCGATGTCCAAGACTTGGCAAATGCAATCTTGATTTTTATAGTCATGTCGAAGGTAGATCCTCATACAAAGTCCAAATATGAGGAACAACTTGATTATAACACATTGCCGAAATGGGCTGACTGTGTTGCGGCTTTGAACAGGCGATATCAGCATTTCTCTGCTGAAGAAAGTTCGAAGTCTAGGATGAAGCAAACATTTGAAATGAAACGCCAAGGCCGCTGACTTCAGTGGACATGGGAGAAGCGCTCACGCCCGGGATACCAAAGGATTGAAGGCGATCTCTTCAAGGTGGCCGGAATGTTGGATCATAAACAAAGGTTAGAATATGGAAAATAATGAATTGTTAGGATAAGCTTAAATTAATTAGTATCGAACTCTTATGCTTAAGCTAGTCTGTAAGTCGAATTTGTATTCGGCAATGCGGCTGTCGCGAGCAGCAGTTAGTTCGTTTCTTCGTCTCGTTATAACCACACACACGCTGTCAAGCCTTTCCGCTATTGCAAAGTCTAACAATAAATTGTACAGTTTCAGATCTTGCAATTTGTTTTTATTTGAATATAGTTATTGGATTTTTCACTTGTATATGATTTTTAACAGGGTTACTCCGTACATAGACAATTACTATATTGACAATGTACTCTTAAATCGTATACTGTCAGTTGAAGACTTTGGTGTTCTTTCGACAAAAAATTACGTTTCACACATCATATCTCCACAATTGTTAATAAAGCCAAGGGCACTCTTGGATTTATAAAACGCTGGTCTAAAGAATTAAATGATCCCTTCGTCACTAAACTTCTTTACACATCCCTTGTCCGCCTCATTCTTGAATATTGTTCATTTGTCTCGTCTCCTCAATATGCTCATACTCAAGATTGTATTGAGTCAGTGTAGAAACAGTTTTTACTCGTTGCACTTCGAGGTCTTAATTGGGACCCTAATCTACGCATTCCATCCTACACCAATAGACTCTTACTCCTTTATCCTCCGTCCCTTTTAAATCGTAGGAGAGCTCTTGGAGTTTTTTCCTTCATAAGCTTATAGTTGGTGATATCTGCTCCCCATCTCTTTTAGAACGCCTTAATTTCAATATTCCAACCAGGGCAACCAGGTACTACATCCCTTTATTTCTTCTTACATTCACTACTGACTACGCTTTGCACAATCGTTTTCGGGTATTATGCACTCATTATAACGATTACAATAGGATTTTTGATACATCTCTTTCTCTTTCCCATCTTAAAGCTTCACTTTACAGCCAACTCTATTAAATTTCTGATCTACAGGGGCAGTATGCTTGGCATCTTTGCCATTCATGTGTTCCTTTAAATCAGAGACCTTTCGTGATTGTTTTTGCATACATTTGCATTGATCTGGTTGGGCTTTTCAGGAGTTTCCCTAATCCTTGCAACAAATGTTGGATCAATTGCGTTTCTTTTTTTTCTCAGATTAACAATTAACTTTTAACTAATTGATAATTTAATTAACTAAAGTTTTTTAATATTTTCAGTTGAAATATATTTTTTATTTTACTTTTTAAAGTCATAAATAGTAATTTTAATTATACATATAACTTTATATTTTGGTTATACTAGCGACTGCACTTAGTCTGCAGTAAAAAAAAAAATAAAATATCAAACTATCCTGATAGGCGGATTGAAATGTTCGAATGTTTTCGCTGCCCGCAGTCGCTGTCCGCGCCAAATACACACATACATATATATATGCATCAACAGATGTATGTTTGATTATGCTTAGATTGTTTTTGTTTCAAAGTGTTTCAATACAAGTAATAAACCTTTTTAATATCTCTAGAGCGATTTTAATAATTTAATCGGGAAAAAAATGTAGAGTGTATTTTACGGTCGGGCGTGCTCGACTGTACTTTCCTTACTTGATTTAATTTACCATAAAGCTAATTTTAACTAATTTGAGTTTAAAAGCAACCACAATTCCGCAGCCACACATTCTGTTTATTTATTTCTGTGCTTGTTTGATGCTGTGAAAATGTTCTTGTAATTTTACGCCGCTTGCTCTAGCATTTTGTTTGTGTAAAATTTATCTTGTAGCTATCTTCGTGCTCTCTTGTCTATTTACGTTCGCGACGCGCTCTCATCTTTTCTACCGCGCTGATTATCTTATTTTTGGTGTTGGCGTATAGGGGTGTATTAAGTTTGTCAGAAGCAAGATGTGCGTAACACGCAGAAGAAGGCGTGGCGGACCCTATAAAGTAAATATATTCTTGTTCTGCATCAACAGTTGAGCCGATATAGCAATGTCCGGCTGTCCGTCCGTGTGAATACCTGGATCTTTTAAACTACAAGAGCTAGAGCCACCAAAATTGAAATGAAAGTCCGTTATCTTCGCGAGCAGATCAAGTTTATTTCAAATTGTTACCCTTACCGCCCCGCAACGAGCAAAAAAAAACCAGACACACCCCGAAAAAATTTGTGTTTTAGGCGAATATTTCAATAACTATGGCACTTAGGAGCACCAATTTGGTATACAGGCTCCTAGAGACAGCCTTAATATAACGCCATTCAAAACTTTCAACTTCAATGCCGTTTTTAAAGCATTAATTCAAATTGTACTGTGTTGTAATTTAACATTCGTTTAGAGACTTGTAGGCTTATGACAATATATCTTCACTTTATTGTACTCTAACTAACTTATAACTAATAATAATACTGATTATTCTCGGCTTTTCTTGTTCATGTGTCAGTCGCTTGTGTTCCTATGAACTAATCTGATATAATTGAACTAATCCATATGAACGAACATATTAAATAAAAGATATCGATATTTGAGATTGTATGTATCGAGTCAACGAGACCTTTACACCCACTCCCCCTCCTGCGCCTGTGTCGATCAGATATCTGATTTTTGTATTTTCATCTGTGATGAATAGTCGACGGCTTATAGATCCCACCGTGCCCGTCGTCGTTGGCAGAATACGCTTTACTTTTCCGGATGGAATTTTTTAAAATCGCAGGGCTCTACGCATCGCTTAGCTTTTGCGCCAAATTTATTGTGCAAATACGGTTGTGCTGATTAGTTGGAGGCTTCGATTTCAACTTACGTAACTCCTTGCGTAGCTCGTCAATTTCGGCCTGTAGCTTGTCGTTGTTCCTCACTGCGCATACCGGTGTAAGGCGCTGCGATTCCCAAATTTTGTCTGCCTGCAAAGCTATTCTAGAGGAGTCGCTTTCAATGATCGACACTATTGCTCGCATGCTTTCCGGTAGACGCTCTATCTACATTGACTTTAATGCCTCGTCCAATATTTGAGTACCTGCTAACTCCTTCATGCGCTTCCACAAATGCGACGGCATGAGATCTCTCAGCTGCATCTGGTGTATAAGCCTCTTGAGCTTGCGTTGATTGGATTCAGTATACTCTTTAATGAGAGCTGATTTTTTCGTCGTATTTGTTGACCTCTGGCGGATTTCGAATGGTGTCGGAAATGCTTAGCAAGTATTGTGGGGCCAGTGACGAAATAACCTGATGAAATTTTGTGTTGTCAGCCGAGATGCCTGCGACTACGAATTGTGATTCCATTTAAATGAAGTATAAGTCCGGCTGTTTTTTGCAAAAAGATGGCGACTTGACGCCTACCCAAAATACTTCTTTCAGTGCCTGTGTTTGAAGTGCGCTTTGTCCGTTAACCTCGGTGCTGGTGCCAGGAGCTGACTGCTCCATTCGTGCTCCGTTGCTGGCCATGTTCAGTGCGGTATACTTTCGGTGTAGAATTTCACAACTTTTGGGACTGTGTTTGTGCGTGGGCAATGAGCGAACACAGTTGCGTTAGCCAATGTTGCGACTTATTAACTTGTGTGTTAATGAATTGCACTATTAGTTTCGTTCCTTCAAACGTCGGGGTCACCAATGTAAGTTTATGACAATATGTCTTCACTTTATTGTACTCTAACTTACAACTTACAAGTAAGAAAGGCTACAGTCGAGCAAGCCGAGTATGGAAGACCCCGTACTCTCATAGAAGTGCACATAAAATTTTAAAACTACATTTACGAAATTAAAATTTAATATTTACTTTTTCAAATAAAAACAAGTAAGAAAGGCTACAGTCGATCGAGCCGACTGTAAAAGACCCCGTACTCCCATAGTAGTGCCCATTTTATTAAAGTTAAAATTTTAAAATGAAATTAAAAAAATTAAAGTGAAATATTTACATTTTGAATTAAAATTAAAAAGTAAATAAATTAACAATCGTCATTGTCAGCATTCGAACCCGCGATCCATACGAATGTTCCATATTGCGTCGCAACTCTACCAGTTGCACCACGACCCTCTTCTATCATTCTTCCGATTATTTACAAATATGTATGTGTGCTCATACATATGTGTGTATGCATAGCATTGTTCGGCGCGGCCAGCGGCTCCGGGCAGCGCTGCCGCCAAAGCAGGTAGAGAAAACGTTCGAACATATGTTTGTATGTTTCTGTGTATTTTTGTATGTGTTGCGCGCATGCAGTGATTTTGCAGTAAAATAACATGCACTTTGAACCGTAATTTCTCTGTTGTTTGGCATAGGATTTTGATGCCACTTTCAGGAAAGTAAGAAATAGTAAGTCTCTAAGCGTATGTTTAATTACAACACTGTACTATTTGATTTAATGCCTGCAGAAAGGCATTGAAATTGGAGAGTTTTTTAGTAAGGGGAGTGGCAACAATTTGAAATAAACTTGATCTGCTCGAGAAAATAACGGACTTACATTCCAAATTTGGTGTCTCTAGCTCTTGTAGTTTAAAAGATCCAGGTGTTCATACGGACGGACAGACGGACAGACGGACAGACGGACATTGCTATATCGACTCGGCTGTTGATGCTGATCAAGAATATATATACTTTATGGGGTCGGCCACGCCTCCTTCTGCCTGTTACGCACATCTCGCTTCTGACAAACTTAATAGACCCCTATACTCTTTTTTAAAGAGTACGGGGTCTAACAAGTAAGAAAGGCTACAGTCGAGCGAGCCGTCTATAGAAGACCCCGTACTCTCAAAAAAATTTAAAAATACATTTATAAAATTAAAATTTAATATTTACATTTTCAATTAAAATTTAAAATATTAAGTTAACGATTGTCATTGTCAACATTCGAACCCGCGATCTCAGACGAATGTTTTATATTGCGCCGCAACTCTACCAGTTGCACCACACTCCTCTTCTATCATTCTTCCGATTATTTGCATATATGTATGTGTGCATATATATATGTGTGTATGTATAGCATTGGTCGGCGCGGCCAGCGGCTCCGGGCAGCGCTGCCGCCAGCAGGTAGAGAAAACGTTCGAACATATGTTTGTATGTTTCTGTGTTTGTTTGTATGTGTTGCGCGCATGCAGTGATTTTGCAGTAAAATAACATGCACTTTGAACCGAAATTGCTCTCTTGTTTGACATAGGATTTTGATGCCACTTTCAGGAAAGTTAGATATGATAAATCTCTAAGCGAATGTTTAATTACAACACTGTACTATTTGATTTAATGGCTTGAAAACGGCATTGAATGTGGAAAGTTTTTTAGTTCTTATGAGAAAAGGGCGCGTCGCAGCTCAAAATTTTGAATGACATTATACTAAGACTGTCTCGGAACATTTATACCAAAATTTGTGCTCCTAAGTGCTATAGTTACTGAGATATTCGCCTAAAACACAAATTTTTTCGAGGTATGTCTGGTTTTTTGCTCATTGCGGGAGCGGTAGGGGGCGTGGCAACAATTTGAAATAAACTTGATCTGCTCGAGAAGATAATGAACTTTGATTCCAAATTTGGTGTCTCTAGCTGTTGTAGTTTAAAAGAGCCAGGTGTTCATACGGACGGACAGACAGACAGACAGACAGACACACAGACGGACATTGCTATATCGACTCGGCTGTTGATGCTGATCAAGAATATATATACTTTATGGGGTCGGCCACGCCTCCTTCTGCCTGTTACGCACATTTCGCTTCTGACAAACTTAAAACACCTCTCTACTCTTTTTTAAAGAGTACCACACCTTTACCTCAGGATCCTTATCACCCGTCTCTGGAAGTGACGATTGATTTGATTTGAATATCTTCTAAGCGCTCTCGTCAGTTTCGGAAGACGATTTTAATAAATTAAATATACTGTTATCCCGGACTGACTGGTCCCGGTTGTTCATGTGTAGAGATATGGATAGTGCGACGAAAATATTTTATTATACTTTGAATTCCTTAATTAATGTCTGTGTCCGCTTTCTGATCAAAATAGGTCTAACAAGCCTATTTGGTTTACCCGTGAGTTACCATTGCTTAAAAATAGAAAGTCGATATTTTATAAGAAACTGGCTCTTCTTTGTATCTCCCCCGCTATCTGATTGCTCGATCTGGTTTCGCTGTCTTGAACGACCGTTATTTTAAGGAATACTTTTCTGATTGTGGACAACGATTCCGTAGGAATCCTAGACGGTTTTATAACTTCTTTAATTCGAAGCGTAAATTATCAATGCTTCCATCTAGTGTAGTCTTTGAAAGGGAAACTGCTAATCAGGCTATAGCCGATTTATTTGCCGATTTTTTCAAACGACTTATTCTTAGCTAGTCTATAACTCTGATTCACTATTTCCTCACCATGTAAACTACTTAAATAGTAATTTTCAGCCAATAATCACTGAAAGATGGCTTCTACATACTCTAATGTCAATTAAACAATTTAATTTGTTCGTTGAATCAGGATTTTTTCCTGAAGTTTGGAAATCATTTTCAATTATTCCTCTTCACAGAAATGGAAACAAATCTAATGTCTGCATCTACAGGGGTATTTCCAAGTTGTCTGCTATTCCCAAGGCTTTTAAGAAATTAATAATATTTCAATCTGTAGATCTGTAGATCTGTAATTTCACCCTGCCAGCATGGGTTTGTAAAATATAGATCCACTACCACTAACCTGTTAGAATTCACATCATTTGCACTGCGAAAAAAAGTTTCAAACTGGCGTCACTTATACAGATTTCATTTGATTCCGTTAACCACAGCATCTTAATACATAAACTCAATTTTATGGGGCTTTCCTATAATTTTATTCTTTGGATCTCGTATTACTTAAGTTTTAGAACACAATAGGTGTGTTATTAAGATTCATTATCGAAATCAGTTCAAGTTACTTCCGGCGTCCCACAAGGAAGCCATCTCGGTCCTTTGCTGTTTATATTGTTCATAAACGATCTGCGATCTGCAATTAGTGACTCTCGGGTACTCATGTATGCCGATGATGTCAAACTCGTGTTTCGGCTTCAGAGTCTTGGTACGTCCAATTCTTAAATATGGATCTTGTATTTGGTCACCCCAAAACAGAATTCATCTAGATAGAATAGAATCTGTACAAAAACATTTCCTTCTTTTTGCCCTAAGGGCCCTTAACTGCAACCCTAATATACGCTTGCCTTCCCATCGTAGTAGACTTTTACTAATAAATCTTCCTTCTTTGTCTGATCGTAGAACGGCGCTCGGTGTAATTTTCCTACACAAACTAATCAACGGTGAAATTGATTCTACCGAATTATTCAGCCAAATTAGTTTCGCTGTTCCGATCAGACCCACTACATACTTTCTTCCCCTCTCTCTTCAACGTTGCTCTACTAACTTTGCTATCCACAACCCGTTCCGAGTATTATGTAGTAACTACAACAAACTTTTTCGAGTTGTAGGTAGTTCTTCGTCAATACCTTTAATTAGAACTTCTCTTCTCTGTCACTTGTCTAGGCTTTAATTAATATAGTTTAAATTATAATATTTGTAGTACTGTATTGGATAGTTTAACTTATTATTTTTGATGTTTGTATTATATTTTTAAAAATTGTATTTTTCCTTATTAACAAATTCGTTCCGCGTTTTGCGTTTTGCGTATGGCTATACGTTATGCGGTGTGCCCCTCGGTCGGTTCGGCGGGAGGTGGCTGCATTATCTGCATGGTTCCGAGCGCTAACGAGCACGTTGTGCAATAAATGTAAGAGGAATTATAAACAAAAATAAAAAACAACAAAAAAACAATGCACAAAGAATATATAAGAAAACAAAAATTTAAAAACCAAATCTTGAATTTTATTTATTCCACAGTAGGCTCAGTTTCTGTATTTATTTAAGACACTATTTTACTCCACCCTACAATTTCAAGCTGGGAAGAACATATAAATTATAACGATTTATAAAGAAATTTGAATCATCATAAAATCTGAAAAAAATTTAGCTAAGTTAATTTAGAAACATGGATAATTCTTCGGTGCGTCAGACAATGAATCGTTTAGTTTTGAACGCGCTTACAACTTTGCAGTGTGGAACCTTTCAAGCTATTTTCAAAGAGGTTATAACCTTGATTCCACGTAATCAGAACTTTCACAATTTTGAAGAAAGCTTGATTAAGTCCATAAATCAACTGAAGCAAGTTGGACTCTTAAGAGTATCTCGGAACTCGGAGTATATACTATATAAAAGTCAAGCGGGTCCTCAACCTGATCCAGGATTGGTTACATATACCTACTACACCCATTTCGAACGCCAATACTGCTGGAAATAATGTTTGGACATGTGGATTGCCAATTCCACTTTAGTAGTGCACTAAAAATACTTTAATTATTTAGCGTGCTTATAATTTAGGGATGCTTATTTATTTATGCAGTAATAACACGCTTAGAATTATATCATATTAAATTATATTCAGAACATATTGGTCTTCAAGTCGGCGCGTCATAGTGAAGTTGGTTGCGATCATTTTATCTGGTAACACCAACTAGTGTTGACAACTAGGTGCTTGACTGGGTTGCCACAGTACTCCCCTCCTAGACAAGTCGGCGAGAGTAGGTTCGAATGGCAGGACGATTGGTGGATAGTGAGTTCTCCAGTCCTTCTTCTGAGCTATCATCTTCTATAAAAGCTGGCTTTAGTCTGTCAATTGATAGGGATGTGTCTTTGTTATTCATTCGAACAATGAACACACGATCTGACGACTTGTCGATGACTTTGAATGGTCCTGTGTAAGGCGGTTCCAACGGTCGTTTGACTGCATCCGTTCGAACAAATACATATTCACAATCATTTATATGCTTGTGTTTGAAGAGTTTCGGTTTGATGTGATGCGCGGTTGAAATTGGCTTTAGCGCTTGCATGCTTGTTCGAAATTCGCTAACAAATTCAGCGGGTCTTGCAGGTGAGTCCAGATCAGGAAAATACTCGTTGGGTAAATGAAGCGTGCATCCGTAAAGCATCTCGGCAGCTGAAGCTCGTAAGTCTTCCTTGATACAAGTTCGTAGACCAAGAAGGGCAGTTGGAAGCAATTTCAGCCAAGTTGTTTCAGGGTCACACATCAATGCAGCTTTTAGCGATCTATGCCAGCGTTCAATTATTCCATTTGACTGCGGATGGTAAGGTGTCGTGTGGATGTGCTCACTTCCAACTAAATTCGCCAACGATTTGAAAAGCGCAGACTCAAATTGTGTACCCTGGTCTGTCGTTATGATTTTGGGACAACCAAATCGAGATATCCAACAGTTCCAAAATGCTCTGCAAACAGTTTCTGCAGACATGTCTGGGATAGGAATTGCTTCTGGCCAACGGGAAAAACGGTCAATCATTGTTAAGCAATACCTGTATCCATCAACAAGTGGCATAATCACAATGTCCAGATGGACATGTTCGAAACGATGATCCGGTACTGTTATTTTATCGGGCAAGAGTGAGTTGTGTTTGTTAACTTTTGCCCTTTGGCAGGGAATGCAATTCCTTGACCATGCCAAAACATCCTTGCACATTGAAGGCCACACATATTTGCGACGAATTTGTTTCAGCGTGGATCTGCCGCTGGGGTGTGAAAGTCCGTGAGTGTTTGAAAAAACTTTGGCTCGTAATGATTGTGGAATATACGGTCGTATTGTACCGGTCGAAATGTCGCAGTAAACGTGTACTCCCTTGTTGAGTTCCATTGATTGTAATTGTAGTGACGTTGTTCCGCTCAACAACACGGACAACTCGCTGTCTGATGCCTGAGATTCCTCAATGTCTTTTGGAGTCAGCGATGATGGCATTGAGATTGCATTGATCCTTGAAAACGCATCAGCAACCACATTTTCGTTTCCACTCAGATTTACTATTGTCGTCGAAAATTGGGAGATAAAACTCAAATGGCGCAGTTGTCGAGGTGATGCCTTCTCCGGCCGTTTCGAAAATGCGTATATAAGAGGCTTATGATCAGTTTTAATTACAAACGCTCTTGCATCTACCAAATGTTTGAAGTGTTTTATGGCATCGTATATACCCAGGAGCTCCCGATCATAAGTACTGTAGTTTCGTTCGGTGCTGGTGAGTTTTTTCGAATAAAACCCTAAAGGAATAAAACGTCAAACAGAGTTCTGCATTTGGTTCTGGATGCGCGATTATTGCTGCCGTTGCTAAGCTCTCCTTGCATTCAGCAAATGTTTTTATAGCATCAGAAGTCCACTCAATTGGCCGCTTGTCATTTTTCTTCATATTCCGCGTCAAATTGTTAAGAGGCGCTTGTATTTGTGAGGCATGTGGAATGCAACGACGATAATAATTGAGTATTCCCAAAAATCTACCTAATTCGCATATGGTTTGGGGTCGAGGAATGTCCAGAATGGCATTTATTCGATCCATGGGAGGTTTAATACCCTTGCTGTTGACTGCGTATCCAAGAAATTCCACCTCAGCTTGGGAAAACTGACATTTCTCTTTGTTGATCTTTAATCCGTGTTTATGTAAAGTGCCGAGGACATTGCGAACGTGTATATTATGTTGTTCTGCTGAATCGGACATAATGAGGATGTCGTCAACATAACAAAAAACGTAGTCCACTCTTCGGAAAATTTGGTCGATGAATCGCTGGAACGTCTGCGTCGCGTTTTTTAGACCAAACGGCATAAATACGAATTCAATTAAGCCGAATGGAGTGCAGATTGCAGTCTTCTCTATATCCTCCTGTGCCATCGGAATTTGATAGTACGCTTTCTCCAAATCCAACGTTGTAAAGATTTTTTTGTTATAAAGACGATCGGAAAAATCTTGGATGTGTGGAATTGGATAGCGGTCCGGGACTGTCACAGCGTTTAGCTTGCGGTAATCGCCACAAGCCCGCCATTGTCCATTCTTTTTTGCTACCATGTGCAGAGGACTTGCCCATGGGCTTTTGGAATATCGAGCAATTCCTTTATCAACGAGCATGTTGAACTGTGATTTGGCTGACGCTAGTTTGTCGCCCGCCAATCGCCTTGGTCGTTCAGCTACAGGTGCTCCTCGCGTTTCGATGAAGTGGCAGACGGAGTGGACATGAGTTCCCTCCGGTGAACACGGTTTGTGTGATTTTTCCACGTTGTTAACCGATGTATGCTCCAGCGATGTAGAAGCGTTTAGAGATAGACTTCGTAAATCGAGATGCGATGGTTTTGAAGCTTCAAGTAAGCGTTGCTGACCGACATCAATAAGGAGTTGATTTGTTGCGAGGAAATCTGCACCAATTAAGGGTGTTTGAACGTCGGCAACTGTAAATGACCAGGTGAAGGTACGTTGCAGACCTAGGTCAAGTTTGAGGGTGAAGTTTCCATATGTTTTAATGGGTGTTTGATTGGCGGCATACAGATACAGTCTGCCGTTGTTATTCACATGTGGTACCATGCTGCAAGGTATTACAGATACGACTGAGCCAGAGTCAATAAGGAACAGCTGATCCGAGAGTCGATCCTTTATGTGCAGGCGTTGGTCCGGTAATATTTGTGAAATGTGAGTTTGTGTTTCTGATATGCCGGTAATGGATGTGCTGCCGTTTACCAGCCGACTTGACGGCAGCATCTCTAGTTTAACGTTTGCTGGTAACGTGGGCATGTTGGCTGGCACTTGCGAGCGTTGTTGCCAAATTTTTTGTGGTAGAAACACATTGTGGTTTGATTGGAGCTATTTTGATCATTTGTAGCATTAGATTGGCGTGCCTGCTTTGTTTGTTTCGAATTGTGCAGCTCCTCTTGTAACTTGTCGACTTTTGTAGAAAGCGCTCGCAAAATGGTTGCAACATCAGATATGCTTGGTGTTTTTCCACTCATGGATTCCACATGTTGTTCTTGCTGACCCGGCGACGTTGACATTACAAATTTGTCACTAGAGTCCTGAGCTTCAAGCATTGTATCGGCCATTTTTGCTAATTTGTCAAGGTTGGTTTCGTCCCACACAGAAATGAGTGGTCGAATTTCTGTCGGAAGCTCACGCAAGAACAAGGACCGTAGAACGTTATCACACCCTGTATCTGGCACTAAACGTCGCATATGATCCAATATCTCTGTCGGTTTTTTTCCAGTTGTTTCGCCGCCACGCAATAGTCTTCGTAATTTTGATTCAGCCGATTCTGCAAACTTGTCAATGAGACGAGTTTTGATTGTGTCGTACTTGTCTGTTAGAGGTGGCTGTGCGATGAGATCGTTTACTTTCGCAATCACATCTTCCTCCAAGTTTATCGAAATTAAGTCGAATTTGTGCTCATCTGCGATGACACTGTGGAGGTGGAATAATCGTTCCAACTGTGCAAACCAAAGCTGAGGATCCGTTTTGTTGAATTTCGGAATGCGGAGTTGCGCATGTTGCGATGTGAATCCTGTTGGCTGGCGTAGTGAATGCAGTTGGTCAATTTGCAGTTTCAATTCCTGGAATTGGTCTAATAGGTCATCATCCGTGGCCTGCATGTTGCCGGCGTCGTAAAAAGTTTCTGCAGCGCTACTAGCTAGAAAACTTTTTGAACGTAAATCGTAATTGTGATTTTGCATTCGGGGTCACCACTTTAGCGTGCTTATAATTTAGGGATGCTTATTTATTTATGCAGTAATAACACGCTTAGAATTATATCATATTAAATTATATTCAGAACATATTGGTCTTCAGGTCGGCGCGTCATAGTGAAGTTGGTTGCGATCATTTTATCTGGTAACACCAACCAGTGTTGACAACTAGGTGCTTGACTGGGTTGCCACAATTAGTTTAAATAAACGCCACCTGTGCGTCAGTTTTTAAAGTTCAAATATAGTTACAAAAGTGTTGCATACTTGTGGGGATGCACTTTAAATACGGGAATGTACTAGAAATAGTCAAGATATTTGCTGACAAGGGAGTGAAATATTATTTACTTACTGTGATTAATAATTCTGATGCATTTGAATAGCGTGCTACCCTGGATTAAGATACTTTCTGGCTTTTGGGTGGTATTGAGTGGTGGTGTAATTGCTGGCCACTTAACTGCATTGTGCTACCTAAGCCAAATTGTAGGATTTGTGTTCGCGGATTAAATACTCATAATTGCTGCAGAGCAACACGCGACACGTAACAGGATACAGCACACGGCTCATGTCACAAAATGATATGTTATTAACAGAAGCTTAAACCCGCCTACACAAGCATCGAAAGGAGCATTTTTGGTTGCTATTATTATATCAACCAGCCCTGAATATGACATCCGTTTTCGCCCGCTTCAATCGCAACGGGCTGCTGTCAATAAAATGGGAGACCAGCGGAAAATTGCTGGCCAAAAACAATTGTATTTAGTTTGTGATAATTACTTTTTGGAGCCAAATGATATCGAGGAAGGGGCTAACAATTTGAGGCCTGCCATTGTCATACTCATATATTTGCAATTTCACTAATAACCCAAACGAAATGGCAACTTTACCATTTATGCTGTGTAGGAGGACATTGGGGTGCTGTATTTGGCAATATTCGCTGAATTAAAGGTAATTAACTGCTAGCGGTTTTCACTGACTGTTAAAGGGCAAAAGAAATGGCAAAATGTTTTTCACAGAAGAGCGTTATAAAAGCTTTAAACAATGCGGTAAAACTAAACCGTATACAATGCAAGAACTTATGAAGAACTTATACATTTACACCCCTTTAAAAATATGTATAGTTTTCAATATATAGCATTGAATTCTTGTGTGAATTCAATATTATCTTTAACTACTTCAAACATCACTTGTTTGATTTAAAATGTTATGTACATAATGATAACAACATAAATGTGCACACAGCGAATTTAGTATAGATGTATAAATATACTTATTAGTGGTGGGGGCCCAACTTATTCGGCTAATCACACAGATATATAGATACAACCGCTGGCACTGGCACAAACCGAAGGCTGTCAGAAGTTGTGACTCTCTAGAAAAGTGAGAGCGAAATGTACTTTACACGCAATCCGCACAACAAAGTGAATGCACTGCAAAAACAAATCTGCGACTTATTAAATATACTAAATAATTAGTTTTAAATATAATGCAAATATTTAAACAAAACGTAAGCATTTTATGTTTGTCTGGTTAAAGACTAAACATATAAAGAATGTTTAGGATGAGAAAATATCTTTAAATATTTGTGCTCAGTGCGATTCGCTCAGTGCAAACACATATTTTCTCTGTCTGCTCTTCTTGCCCGCCACAGATCTAAGTATATCCATATTGTACATTGAAGTAGGGGAAATAGTTCTAGATATGTTTGTACTGAAACAAATGACTAAAAATTAAACTATCTAAAGTTGATTTACAAACATGCTCATTATTTATAGCACCGAAAGATGGACTGCCCATTAGCTGTGTTCTACAGGGTATCAACAAAATGTTCTGAGTTCCGCAAGTTTATCTATGTTGATCCGCAAGTACTTGCAGCTTCGTGTATATATGTTTGTATCTTTATCTGTGTATCTTAGACTTTATCTTAGACAACAAACAAAGGTAGTCGCTTGTCAGTCGGTCGAGAAACGCAGTCACATAAAGCCAATTATAACGGATCGGGCGAAATCCGCAATTAAACGGCTACAAGGCTAAAAAACTAATAAATGCTAAATTAGTAACTACATTCGAGATGCTTGCTCTATCGGTTTGAAGGTATTTAAATATATTCGGATTACTTTTGTTTCTGTCGGTGGGATTAAACAGACCTGTGCTCGGAGATGGTATGTCACGAGTAAACAGCTGAATTATTATAAAATAAACATAATTTAGAGAAGAAGGACCCTACAGATATATTACAAGGAAATACTTAGAAATTTATGGAATTTTTAGAATATTTAAGAAATTGTGCAGTTGGCTTTTTAAAACCGCTGTTAAACTATTTAATTTGTCCGTTGAATCAAGATGTTTTCCTGAAGTTTGGAAATCATTTTCAATTATTCCTCTTTACAAAAAAGGAAACAAATCTAATGTCTGCAACTCAGGGGTATTTCCAAGTTATCTGCTATTCCCAAGGCTTTTGAGAAAATAATAACATCTCAATCTGTAGATCTGTAGATCTATAATTTCACCCTGCCAGCTGGGTTTGTGAAATATAGATCCTCTACCACTAACCTGTTAGAATTAACATCTTTTGCACTTCGACAAAAGTTTCAAACTGACGTCATTTAAACAGATTTCAGCAAAGCTTTTGATTCCGTTAACCACAGCATCTTAATACTAAACTCAATCTTTTGGGGTTTTGCTATAATTTTACTCTTCGGATTTCGAACTACTTAAGTTTTAGAACACAATAGGTGTGTTATTAAGATTCATTATCGAAATCAGTTCAAGTCCTTTGCTGTTTATTTGTTCATAAACGATCTGCCATCTGCGATTAGTCACTCTCGGGTACTCATGTGTGCCGATGATGTCAAACTCTGTGTTTCTGCTTCTGAGTCTCTTCTTGAAATCTGAACTATAACGTAATGTCCTTCATTAAGGGCGAAACACCTGGTCGACAGAATTTAATGATCCCTATTTAACAAAAGACTTTTCACCTCCTTGGTGCGTCCAATTCTTGAATATGGATTTTGTATTTGGTCTCCCCAATACAGAATTAATCTAGATAGAATAGAATCTGTACAAAAACATTTCCTTCTTTTGCCCCTCGGTCGGTTCGGCGGGAGGTGGCTGCATTATCCGCATGGTTCCGCGCGCTAACGAGCACGTTGTGCAATAAATGTAAGAGGATTATAAACAAAATAAAAAACAACAAAAAAACAATGCACAAAGAATATATAAGAAAACAAAAATTTAAAAACCAAATCTTGAATTTTATTTATTCCACAGTAGGCTCAGTTTCTGTTTTATTTAAGACACTATTTTACTCCACCCTACAATTTCAAGCTGGGAAGAACATATAAATTATAACGATTTATAAAGAAATTTGAATCATCATAAAATCTGAAAAAAATTTAGCTAAGTTAATTTAGAAACTGGATAATTCTTCGGTGCGTCAGACAATGAATCGTTTAGTTTTGAACGCGCTTACAACTTTGCAGTGTGGAACCATTCAAGCTATTTTCAAGAGGTTATAACCTTGATTCCACGTAATCAGAACTTTCACAATTTTGAAGAAAGCTTGATTAAGTCCATAAATCAACTGAAGCAAGTTGGACTCTTAAGAGTATCTCGGAACTCGGAGTTATACTGTATAAAAGTCAAGCGGGTCCTTAACCTGATCCAGGATTGGTTACATATACCTACTACACCCATTTCGAACGCCAATACTGCTGGAATAATGTTTGGACATGTGGATTGCCAATTCCACTTTAGTAGTCCTAATCATGTTTATAACGCCACCTGTGCGTCGTTTTAAGTTCAATATAGTTACAAAAGTGTTGCTACTGTGGGGATGCACTTTAAATACGGGATGTACTAGAAATAGTCAAGTTGTGAAAGGGAGTGAAATATATTTATTACTGTGATTAATAATTCTGAAGCATTTGAATAGCGTGCTACCCTGGATTAAGATACTTTCTGGCTTTTGGGTGGTATTGAGTGGTGGTGTAATTGCTGGCCACTTAACCGCATTGTGCTACCTAAGCCAAATTGTAGGATTTGTGTTCGCGGATTAAATACTCATAATTGCTGCAGAGCAACACGCGACACGTAACAGGATACAGCACACGGCTTATGTCACAAAATGATATGTTATTAACAGAAGCTTAAACCCGCCTACGCAAGCATCGAAAGGAGCATTTTTGGTTGCTATTATTATATCAACCAGCCCTGAATATGACATCCGTTTTCGCCCGCTTCAATCGCAACGGGCTGCTGTCAATAAAATGGGAGACCAGCGGAAAATTGCTGGCATATTTAATTGCAACTGAGTTTAGTTCACGTGTTCCTTGAAGTGGTCGAAGAGTTGCATGGTTATCGCCAGTGAATTGGCAGTGAATTTGACATTTGAGCGTCAACGCGTGCCGCACTTTCAGCTCTTTGTCGGTCTGGTTTCGAATACTTACAAGTTTTTAATTAAATTTTAAGCTAAACTAATCAATACGTTACCCACTCCCCCAAAAACAATTGTATTTAGTTTGTGATAATTACTTTTTGGAGCCAAATGATATCGAGGAAGGGGCTAACAATTTGAGGCCTGCCATTGTCATACTCATATATTTGCAATTTCACTAATAACCCAAACGAAATGGCAACTTTACCACATAGACTAATGAGTACCCATTCCAGCTAATCAATTATAATTATTTATGCTGTGTAGGAGGACATTGGGGTGCTGTATTTGGCAATATTCGCTGAATTAAAGGTAATTAACTGCTAGCGGTTTTCACTGACTGTTAAAGGGCAAAAGAAATGGCAAAATGTTTTTCACAGAAGAGCGTTATAAAAGCTTTAAACAATGCGGTAAAACTAAACCGTATACAATGCAAGAACTTATGAAGAACTTATACATTTACACCCCTTTAAAAATATGTATAGTTTTCAATATATAGCATTGAATTCTTGTGTGAATTCAATATTATCTTTAACTACTTCAAACATCACTTGTTTGATTTAAAATGTTATGTACATAATGATAACAACATAAATGTGCACACAGCGAATTTAGTATAGATGTATAAATATACTTATTAGTGGTGGGGGCCCAACTTATTCGGCTAATCACACAGATATATAGATACAACCGCTGGCACTGGCACAAACCGAAGGCTGTCAGAAGTTGTGACTCTCTAGAAAAGTGAGAGCGAAATGTACTTTACACGCAATCCGCACAACAAAGTGAATGCACTGCAAAAACAAATCTGCGACTTATTAAATATACTAAATAATTAGTTTTAAATATAATGCAAATATTTAAACAAAACGTAAGCATTTTATGTTTGTCTGGTTAAAGACTAAACATATAAAGAATGTTTAGGATGAGAAAATATCTTTAAATATTTGTGCTCAGTGCGATTCGCTCAGTGCAAACACATATTTTCTCTGTCTGCTCTTCTTGCCCGCCACAGATCTAAGTATATCCATATTGTACATTGAAGTAGGGGAAATAGTTCTAGATATGTTTGTACTGAAACAAATGACTAAAAATTAAACTATCTAAAGTTGATTTACAAACATGCTCATTATTTATAGCACCGAAAGATGGACTGCCCATTAGCTGTGTTCTACAGGGTATCAACAAAATGTTCTGAGTTCCGCAAGTTTATCTATGTTGATCCGCAAGTACTTGCAGCTTCGTGTATATATGTTTGTATCTTTATCTGTGTATCTTAGACTTTATCTTAGACAACAAACAAAGGTAGTCGCTTGTCAGTCGGTCGAGAAACGCAGTCACATAAAGCCAATTATAACGGATCGGGCGAAATCCGCAATTAAACGGCTACAAGGCTAAAAAACTAATAAATGCTAAATTAGTAACTACATTCGAGATGCTTGCTCTATCGGTTTGAAGGTATTTAAATATATTCGGATTACTTTTGTTTCTGTCGGTGGGATTAAACAGACCTGTGCTCGGAGATGGTATGTCACGAGTAAACAGCTGAATTATTATAAAATAAACATAATTTAGAGAAGAAGGACCCTACAGATATATTACAAGGAAATACTTAGAAATTTATGGAATTTTTAGAATATTTAAAAGGGGGAAAGGGAAGAGAAGGGGGTTTGTAGGGGGGGGGGGTGTTTTTTTTTTTTGGGGAAAGATAGTATTGGAGAAATCTTTTTAGGGTGGTGGGGGTTTTTTAAGGGGGGGGGGGGGGGGGAAGAGTTTTTTAATATTTTATGGGAATAATAAATTGTGGGTTAAGGGGGGAAAAAAGGATAGGGTTGTTTTTTTTGTTTTTAATATTTATATATTAATTCCTAATAAAAATATATTTTATTAAATTTTTTGGGTAAGAAATTGTGCAGTTGGCTTTTTAAAACCGCTGTATAAACTATTTAATTTGTCCGTTGAATCAAGATGTTTTCCTGAAGTTTGGAAATCATTTTCAATTATTCCTCTTTACAAAAAAGGAAACAAATCTAATGTCTGCAACTACAGGGGTATTTCCAAGTTATCTGCTATTCCCAAGGCTTTTGAGAAAATAATAACATCTCAATCTGTAGATCTGTAGATCTATAATTTCACCCTGCCAGCATGGGTTTGTGAAATATAGATCCTCTACCACTAACCTGTTAGAATTAACATCTTTTGCACTTCGACAAAAAGTTTCAAACTGACGTCATTTAAACAGATTTCAGCAAAGCTTTTGATTCCGTTAACCACAGCATCTTAATACATAAACTCAATCTTTTGGGGTTTTGCTATAATTTTACTCTTCGGATTTCGAACTACTTAAGTTTTAGAACACAATAGGTGTGTTATTAAGATTCATTATCGAAATCAGTTCAAGTCCTTTGCTGTTTATATTGTTCATAAACGATCTGCCATCTGCGATTAGTCACTCTCGGGTACTCATGTGTGCCGATGATGTCAAACTCTGTGTTTCTGCTTCTGAGTCTCTTCTTGAAATCTGAACTATAACGTAATGTCCTTCATTAAGGCCGAAACACCTGGTCGACAGAATTTAATGATCCCTATTTAACAAAAAGACTTTTCACCTCCTTGGTGCGTCCAATTCTTGAATATGGATTTTGTATTTGGTCTCCCCAATACAGAATTAATCTAGATAGAATAGAATCTGTACAAAAACATTTCCTTCTTTTGCCTAAGGGCTAGGCGGCCCCAGTGAGTTTAATAAATCCTGGGGGGGATAAAGGCACCCAAAGGCTTTTTTATTATTTTTTTTTTTTTTTATTTTTTTTGCCCCTCGGTCGGTTCGGCGGGAGGTGGCTGCATTATCCGCATGGTTCCGCGCGCTAACGAGCACGTTGTGCAATAAATGTAAGAGGAATTATAAACAAAAATAAAAAACAACAAAAAAACAATGCACAAAGAATATATAAGAAAACAAAAATTTAAAAACCAAATCTTGAATTTTATTTATTCCACAGTAGGCTCAGTTTCTGTATTTATTTAAGACACTATTTTACTCCACCCTACAATTTCAAGCTGGGAAGAACATATAAATTATAACGATTTATAAAGAAATTTGAATCATCATAAAATCTGAAAAAAAATTTAGCTAAGTTAATTTAGAAACATGGATAATTCTTCGGTGCGTCAGACAATGAATCGTTTAGTTTTGAACGCGCTTACAACTTTGCAGTGTGGAACCATTCAAGCTATTTTCAAAGAGGTTATAACCTTGATTCCACGTAATCAGAACTTTCACAATTTTGAAGAAAGCTTGATTAAGTCCATAAATCAACTGAAGCAAGTTGGACTCTTAAGAGTATCTCGGAACTCGGAGTATATACTGTATAAAAGTCAAGCGGGTCCTTAACCTGATCCAGGATTGGTTACATATACCTACTACACCCATTTCGAACGCCAATACTGCTGGAAATAATGTTTGGACATGTGGATTGCCAATTCCACTTTAGTAGTGCACTAAAAATACTTTATAGGTGTAAATTAAAAATTGTTTGTTGGAAGTTTAGTTTTTTGGAGGTTTGAAAAAAATTTTTATGTTGTTTGTTTTGGTTTTGTTTGTATTGATGGTGAAGTGGGGTTTTTTATGTTTTTTAATTTATTAGGGGTGTTTTATAATTGTAGTATTTGGGTTTGTTATATGTGGTGTTGTATGGGTTTATGGGTTTGGTTGGGATATGAATATTAGGATTGAGGGGATATGTGGGTTTTGATGGTTTGAGGGTATTTTTTGTTGGGGTTTTTTTTTATTTTAATTAGTTTAAATAAACGCCACCTGTGCGTCAGTTTTTTAAGTTCAAATATAGTTACAAAAGTGTTGCATACTTGTGGGGATGCACTTTAAATACGGGAATGTACTAGAAATAGTCAAGATATTTGCTGACAAGGGAGTGAAATATTATTTACTTACTGTGATTAATAATTCTGAAGCATTTGAATAGCGTGCTACCCTGGATTAAGATACTTTCTGGCTTTTGGGTGGTATTGAGTGGTGGTGTAATTGCTGGCCACTTAACCGCATTGTGCTACCTAAGCCAAATTGTAGGATTTGTGTTCGCGGATTAAATACTCATAATTGCTGCAGAGCAACACGCGACACGTAACAGGATACAGCACACGGCTCATGTCACAAAATGATATGTTATTAACAGAAGCTTAAACCCGCCTACGCAAGCATCGAAAGGAGCATTTTTGGTTGCTATTATTATATCAACCAGCCCTGAATATGACATCCGTTTTCGCCCGCTTCAATCGCAACGGGCTGCTGTCAATAAAATGGGAGACCAGCGGAAAATTGCTGGCATATTTAATTGCAACTGAGTTTAGTTCACGTGTTCCTTGAAGTGGTCGAAGAGTTGCATGGTTATCGCCAGTGAATTGGCAGTGAATTTGACATTTGAGCGTCAACGCGTGCCGCACTTTCAGCTCTTTGTCGGTCTGGTTTCGAATACTTACAAGTTTTTAATTAAATTTTAAGCTAAACTAATCAATACGTTACCCACTCCCCCAAAAACAATTGTATTTAGTTTGTGATAATTACTTTTTGGAGCCAAATGATATCGAGGAAGGGGCTAACAATTTGAGGCCTGCCATTGTCATACTCATATATTTGCAATTTCACTAATAACCCAAACGAAATGGCAACTTTACCACATAGACTAATGAGTACCCATTCCAGCTAATCAATTATAATTATTTATGCTGTGTAGGAGGACATTGGGGTGCTGTATTTGGCAATATTCGCTGAATTAAAGGTAATTAACTGCTAGCGGTTTTCACTGACTGTTAAAGGGCAAAAGAAATGGCAAAATGTTTTTCACAGAAGAGCGTTATAAAAGCTTTAAACAATGCGGTAAAACTAAACCGTATACAATGCAAGAACTTATGAAGAACTTATACATTTACACCCCTTTAAAAATATGTATAGTTTTCAATATATAGCATTGAATTCTTGTGTGAATTCAATATTATCTTTAACTACTTCAAACATCACTTGTTTGATTTAAAATGTTATGTACATAATGATAACAACATAAATGTGCACACAGCGAATTTAGTATAGATGTATAAATATACTTATTAGTGGTGGGGGCCCAACTTATTCGGCTAATCACACAGATATATAGATACAACCGCTGGCACTGGCACAAACCGAAGGCTGTCAGAAGTTGTGACTCTCTAGAAAAGTGAGAGCGAAATGTACTTTACACGCAATCCGCACAACAAAGTGAATGCACTGCAAAAACAAATCTGCGACTTATTAAATATACTAAATAATTAGTTTTAAATATAATGCAAATATTTAAACAAAACGTAAGCATTTTATGTTTGTCTGGTTAAAGACTAAACATATAAAGAATGTTTAGGATGAGAAAATATCTTTAAATATTTGTGCTCAGTGCGATTCGCTCAGTGCAAACACATATTTTCTCTGTCTGCTCTTCTTGCCCGCCACAGATCTAAGTATATCCATATTGTACATTGAAGTAGGGGAAATAGTTCTAGATATGTTTGTACTGAAACAAATGACTAAAAATTAAACTATCTAAAGTTGATTTACAAACATGCTCATTATTTATAGCACCGAAAGATGGACTGCCCATTAGCTGTGTTCTACAGGGTATCAACAAAATGTTCTGAGTTCCGCAAGTTTATCTATGTTGATCCGCAAGTACTTGCAGCTTCGTGTATATATGTTTGTATCTTTATCTGTGTATCTTAGACTTTATCTTAGACAACAAACAAAGGTAGTCGCTTGTCAGTCGGTCGAGAAACGCAGTCACATAAAGCCAATTATAACGGATCGGGCGAAATCCGCAATTAAACGGCTACAAGGCTAAAAAACTAATAAATGCTAAATTAGTAACTACATTCGAGATGCTTGCTCTATCGGTTTGAAGGTATTTAAATATATTCGGATTACTTTTGTTTCTGTCGGTGGGATTAAACAGACCTGTGCTCGGAGATGGTATGTCACGAGTAAACAGCTGAATTATTATAAAATAAACATAATTTAGAGAAGAAGGACCCTACAGATATATTACAAGGAAATACTTAGAAATTTATGGAATTTTTAGAATATTTAAAAGGTGTGTGAACACGTGCTGACTACCCTAGACTTTGTCACAGGGTGTTTGTATCCAAGTACTGACTCGGCAATGTTCAGGCATGCTTGTTTATTTATTTAGCGACAGATAAGATGATTATGCTATCAGCATGTAGACATTAACCTTCTCTTATTAGCCTGGTCTGGTTTCGCTGTCCTGAACGACCGTTTTTTTAAGGAATGCCTTTCGGATTGTGGACGATTCCATAGGAATCCTACACGGTTTTATAACATCTTTAATTCGAAGCGTAAATTATCAATGCTACCATCTAGTGTAGTCTTTGAAAGGGAAACTGCTAATTCAGATCAGGCTTTAGCCGATTTATTTGCCGATTTTTTTCAAACGACTTATTCTAAGCTAGTCTATAATTCTGATTCACCATACCCTCACCATGTAAACTACTTAAATAGTAATTTTCAGCCAATTATCACTGAAAGTTCGCTTTTACATACTCTAATGTCAATTAAACCTGTTTTTAGACCCCGTACTCTTTAAAAAAGAGTAAAGGGGGTCTATTAAGTTTGTCAGAAGCGAGATGTGCGTAACAGGCAGAAGGAGGCGTGGCCGACCCCATAAAGTATATATATTCTTGATCAGCATCAACAGCCGAGTCGATATAGCAATGTCCGTCTGTCCGTCTGTCCGTCTGTCCGTCCGTCCGTCTGTCCGTCTGTCCGTCCGTATGAACACCTGGATCTTTTAAACTACAAGAGCTAGAGACACCAAATTTGGAATGTAAGTCCGTTATTTTGTAGAGCAGATCAAGTTTATTTCAAATTGTTGCCACGCCCCTTACCGCCCCCGCAATGAGCAAATAACCAGACACACCTCGAAAAAATTTGTGTTTTAGGTGAATATCTCAGTAACTATAGCACTTAGGAGCACAAATTTTGGTATACAGGTTCTTAGAGACAGCCTTAGTATAATGTCATTAAAAATTTTGAGCTGCCACGCCCCCTTTGCTCATCAGAAATAAAAGACTCTCCAGCTTCAATGCCTTGTTTCAGGCATTAAATCAAATAGTACAGTGTTGTAATTTAACATACGCTTAGAGATTACTATTTCTAACTTTCCTGAAAGTGGCATCAAAATCCTATGTCAAACAACAGAGAAATTACGGTTCAAAGTCGAAGTTATTTTAAAGCAAAATCACTGCATGCGCGCAACACATACAAACAAACACAGAAACATACAAACATATGTTCGAACGTTTTCTCTACCTGCTGGCGGCAGCGCTGCCCGGAGCCGCTGGCCGCGCCGAACAATGCTATGCATACACACATATGTATGAGCACACATACATATATGCAAATAATCGGAAGAATGATAGAAGAGGGTCGTGGTGCAACTGGTAGAGTTGCGGCGCAATATGGAACCTTCGTATGGATCGCGGGTTCGAATGCTGACAATGACGATTGTTAATTTATTTACTTTTTAATTTCAATTCAAAATATAAATATTTCATTTTAATTTTTTTAATTTCATTTTAAAATTTTTATTTTAATAAAATGGGCACTACTATGGGAGTACGGGGTCTTTTACAGTCGGCTCGATCGACTGTAGCCTTTCTTACTTGTTTCACCTGGACCGGACGGAGTCCCAGGCTGTGTGCTAAGAAATTTTGCAGTTGGCTTTTTAAAACCGC
Organism: Drosophila acutilabella; assembly: GCA_035046005.1. NCBI lineage: Eukaryota > Metazoa > Arthropoda > Insecta > Diptera > Drosophilidae > Drosophila > Drosophila acutilabella. The sequence goes on from JAWNOK010000043.1 coordinate 77,216, forward strand.
TGTATAAACTATTTAATTTGTCCGTTGAATCAAGATGTTTTCCTGAAGTTTGGAAATCATTTTCAATTATTCCTCTTTACAAAAAAGGAAACAAATCTAATGTCTGCAACTACAGGGGTATTTCCAAGTTATCTGCTATTCCCAAGGCTTTTGAGAAAATAATAACATCTCAATCTGTAGATCTGTAGATCTATAATTTCACCTTGCCAGCATGGGTTTGTGAAATATAGATCCTCTACCACTAACCTGTTAGAATTAACATCTTTTGCACTTCGACAAAAAGTTTCAAACTGACGTCATTTAAACAGATTTCAGCAAAGCTTTTGATTCCGTTAACCACAGCATCTTAATACATAAACTCAATCTTTTGGGGTTTTGCTATAATTTTACTCTTCGGATTTCGAACTACTTAAGTTTTAGAACACAATAGGTGTGTTATTAAGATTCATTATCGAAATCAGTTCAAGTCCTTTGCTGTTTATATTGTTCATAAACGATCTGCCATCTGCGATTAGTCACTCTCGGGTACTCATGTGTGCCGATGATGTCAAACTCTGTGTTTCTGCTTCTGAGTCTCTTCTTGAAATCTGAACTATAACGTAATGTCCTTCATTAAGGGCGAAACACCTGGTCGACAGAATTTAATGATCCCTATTTAACAAAAAGACTTTTCACCTCCTTGGTGCGTCCAATTCTTGAATATGGATTTTGTATTTGGTCTCCCCAATACAGAATTAATCTAGTTAGAATAGAATCTGTACAAAAACATTTCCTTCTTTTTGCCTTAAGGGCCCTTAACTGGAACCCTAATATACGCTTGCCTTCCCATCGTAGTAGACTTTTACTAATAAATCTTCCTTCTTTGTCTGATCGTAGAACGGCGCTCGGTGTAATTTTCCTACACAAACTAATCAACGGTGAAATTGATTCTACCGAATTATTCAGCCAAATTAGTTTCGCTGTTCCGATCAGACCCACTACATACTTTCTTCCCCTCTCTCTTCAACGTTGCTCTACTAACTTTGCTATCCACAACCCGTTCCGAGTATAATGTAGTAACTACAACAAACTTTTTCGAGTTGTAGGTAGTTCTTCGTCAATACCTTTAATTAGAACTTCTCTTCTCTGTCACTTGTCTAGGCTTTAATTAATATAGTTTAAATTATAATATTTGTAGTACTGTATTGGATAGTTTAACTTATTATTTTTGATGTTTGTATTATATTTTAAAAAATTGTATTTTTCCTTATTAACAAATTCGTTCCGCGTTTTGCGTATGGCTATACGTTATGCGGTGTGCCCCTCGGTCGGTTCGGCGGGAGGTGGCTGCATTATCCGCATGGTTCCGCGCGCTAACGAGCACGTTGTGCAATAAATGTAAGAGGAATTATAAACAAAAATAAAAAACAACAAAAAAACAATGCACAAAGAATATATAAGAAAACAAAAATTTAAAAACCAAATCTTGAATTTTATTTATTCCACAGTAGGCTCAGTTTCTGTATTTATTTAAGACACTATTTTACTCCACCCTACAATTTCAAGCTGGGAAGAACATATAAATTATAACGATTTATAAAGAAATTTGAATCATCATAAAATCTGAAAAAAATTTAGCTAAGTTAATTTAGAAACATGGATAATTCTTCGGTGCGTCAGACAATGAATCGTTTAGTTTTGAACGCGCTTACAACTTTGCAGTGTGGAACCATTCAAGCTATTTTCAAAGAGGTTATAACCTTGATTCCACGTAATCAGAACTTTCACAATTTTGAAGAAAGCTTGATTAAGTCCATAAATCAACTGAAGCAAGTTGGACTCTTAAGAGTATCTCGGAACTCGGAGTATATACTGTATAAAAGTCAAGCGGGTCCTCAACCTGATCCAGGATTGGTTACATATACCTACTACACCCATTTCGAACGCCAATACTGCTGGAAATAATGTTTGGACATGTGGATTGCCAATTCCACTTTAGTAGTGCACTAAAAATACTTTAATTATTTGGCGTGCTCATTATTTAGGGATGCCTATTTATTTATGTAATAATAACACGCTTAGAATGATATCATATTATACTATATTTAGAACATGTGTGTCTTCTAGTCGGCGCGTCATAGTGAAGTTGGCTGCGATCATTTTATCTGGTAACACCAACTAGTGTTGACAACTAGGTGCTTGACTGGGTTGCCACAGTACTCCCCTCCTAGACAAGTCGGCGAGAGTAGGTTCGAATGGCAGGACGATTGGTGGATAGCGAGTTCTCCAGTCCTTCTTCTGAGCTATCATCTTCTATAAAAGCTGGCTTTAGTCTGTCAATTGATATGGATGTGTCTTTGTTATTCATTCGAACAATGAACACACGATCTGACGACTTGTCGATGACTTTGAATGGTCCTGTGTAAGGCGGTTCCAACGGTCGTTTGACTGCATCCGTTCGAACAAATACATATTCACAATCATTTATATGCTTGTGTTTGAAGAGTTTCGGTTTGATGTGATGCGCGGTTGAAATTGGCTTTAGCGCTTGCATGCTTGTTCGAAATTCGCTAACAAATTCAGCGGGTCTTGCAGGTGAGTCCAGATCAGGAAAATACTCGTTGGGTAGATGAAGCGTGCATCCGTAAAGCATCTCGGCAGCTGAAGCTCGTAAGTCTTCCTTGATACAGGTTCGTAGACCAAGAAGGGCAGTTGGAAGCAATTTCAGCCAAGTTGTTTCAGGGTCACACATCAATGCAGCTTTTAGCGATCTATGCCAGCGTTCAATTATTCCATTTGACTGCGGATGGTAAGGTGTCGTGTGGATGTGCTCACTTCCAACTAAATTCGCCAACGATTTGAAAAGCGCAGACTCAAATTGTGTACCCTGGTCTGTCGTTATGATTTTGGGACAACCAAATCGAGATATCCAACAGTTCCAAAATGCTCTGCAAACAGTTTCTGCAGACATGTCTGGGATAGGAATTGCTTCTGGCCAACGGGAAAAACGGTCAATCATTGTTAAGCAATACCTGTATCCATCAACAAGTGGCATAATCACAATGTCCAGATGGACATGTTCGAAACGATGATCCGGTACTGTTATTTTATCGGGCAAGAGTGAGTTGTGTTTGTTAACTTTTGCCCTTTGGCAGGGAATGCAATTCCTTGACCATGCCAAAACATCCTTGCACATTGAAGGCCACACATATTTGCGACGAATTTGTTTCAGCGTGGATCTGCCGCTGGTGTGTGAAAGTCCGTGAGTGTTTGAAAAAACTCTGGCTCGTAATGATTGTGGAATATACGGTCGTATTGTACCGGTCGAAATGTCGCAGTAGACGTGTACTCCCTTGTTGAGTTCCATTGATTGTAGCTGTAGTGACGTTGTTCCGCTCAACAACACGGATAACTCGCTGTCTGATGCCTGAGATTCCTCAATGTCTTTTGGAGTCAGCGACGATGGCATTGAAATTGCATTGATCCTTGAAAACGCATCGGCAACCACATTTTCGTTTCCACTCAGATGTACTATTGTCGTCGAAAATTGGGAGATAAAACTCAAATGGCGCAGTTGTCGAGGTGATGCCTTCTCCGGCCATTGCGAAAATGCGTATATTAGAGGCTTATGATCAGTTTTAATTACAAACGCTCTTGCATCTACCAAATGTTTGAAGTGTTTTATGGCATCGTATATAGCCAGGAGCTCCCGATCATAAGTACTGTAGTTTCGTTCGGTGCTGGTGAGTTTTTTCGAATAAAACCCTAAAGGATGCCAACCGTTGTCAGTATGCTGCTCCAGTACAGCTCCTATTGCCGTGTCTGACGCATCGCACGTCAAACAGAGTTCTGCATTTGGTTCTGGATGCGCGATTATTGCTGCCGTTGCTAAGCTCTCCTTGCATTCAGCAAATGTTTTAATAGCATCAGAAGTCCACTCAATTGGCCGCTTGTCATTTTTCTTCATATTCCGCGTCAAATTGTTAAGAGGCGCTTGTATTTGTGAGGCATGTGGAATGCAACGACGATAATAATTGAGTATTCCCAAAAATCGACCTAATTCGCATATGGTTTGGGGTCGAGGAATGTCCAGAATGGCATTTATTCGATCCATGGGAGGTTTAATACCCTTGCTGTTGACTGCGTATCCAAGAAATTCCACCTCAGCTTGGGAAAACTGGCATTTCTCTTTGTTGATCTTTAATCCGTGTTTATGTAAAGTGCCGAGGACATTGCGAACGTGTATATTATGTTGTTCTGCTGAATCGGACATAATGAGGATGTCGTCAACATAACAAAAAACGTAGTCCACTCCTCGGAAAATTTGGTCGATGAATCGCTGGAACGTCTGCGTCGCGTTTTTTAGACCAAAGGGCATAAATACAAATTCAATTAAGCCGAATGGAGTGCAGATTGCAGTCTTCTCTATATCCTCCTGTGCCATCGGAATTTGATAGTACGCTTTCTCCAAATCCAACGTTGTAAAGATTTTTTTGTTATAAAGACGATCGGAAAAATCTTGGATGTGTGGAATTGGATAGCGGTCCGGGACTGTCACAGCGTTTAGCTTGCGGTAATCGCCACAAGCGCGCCATTGTCCATTCTTTTTTGCTACCATGTGCAGAGGACTTGCCCATGGGCTTTTGGAATATCGAGCAATTCCTTTATCAACGAGCATGTTGAACTGTGATTTGGCTGACGCTAGTTTGTCGCCCGCCAATCGCCTTGGTCGTTCAGCTACAGAGTGGACATGAGTTCCCTCCGGTGAACACGGTTTGTGTGATTTTTCCACGTTGTTAACCGATGTATGCTCCAGCGATGTAGAAGCGTTTAGAGATAGACTTCGTAAATCGAAATGCGATGGTTTTGAAGCTTCAAGTAAGCGTTGCTGACCGACATTAATAAGGAGTTGATTTGTTGCGAGGAAATCTGCACCAATTAAGGGTGTTTGAACGTCGGCAACTGTAAATGACCAGGTGAATGTACGTTGCAGACCTAGGTCAAGTTTGAGGGTGAAGTTTCCATATGTTTTAATAGGTGTTTGATTGGCGGCATACAGATACAGTCTGCCGTTGTTATTCGCATGTGGTACCATGCTGCAAGGTATTACAGATACGACTGAACCAGAGTCAATAAGGAACAGCTGATCCGAGAATCGATCCTTTATGTGCAGGCGTTGGTCCGGTAATATTTGTGAAATGTGAGTTTGTGTTTCTGATATGCCGGTAATGGATGTGCTGCCGTTTACCAGCTGACTTGACGGCAGCATCTCTAGTTTAACGTTTGCTGGTAACGTGGGCATGTTGGCTGGCACTTGCGAGCGTTGTTGCCAAATTTTTTGTGGTAGAAACACATTGTGGTTTGATTGGAGCTATTTTGATCATTTGCAGCATTAGATTGGCGTGTCTGCTTTGTTTGTTTCGAATTGTGCAGCTCCTCTTGTAACTTGTCGACTTTTGTAGAAAGCGCTCGCAAAATGGTTGCAACATCAGATATGCTTGGTGTTTTTCCACTCATGGATTCCACATGTTGTTCTTGCTGACCCGGCGACGTTGACATTACAAATTTGTCAACAGGGTCCTGAGCTTCAAGCATTGTATCGGCCATTTTCGCTAATTTGTCAAGGTTGGTTTCGTCCCACACAGAAATGAGTGGTCGAATTTCTGTGGGAAGCTCACGCAAAAACAAGGACCGAAGAACTTCATCGCACCCTGTATCTGGCACCAAACGTCGCATATGATCCAATATCTCTGTCGGTTTTTTTCCAGTTGTTTCGCCGCCACGCAAGAGTCTTCGTAGTTTTGAATCAGCGGATTCTGCAAACTTGTCGATGAGACGTCTTTTGATTGTATCGTACTTGTCTGTTAGAGGTGGCTGTGCGATGAGATCGTTTACTTTCGCAATCACATCTTCCTCCAAGTTTATCGAGATTAAGTCGAATTTGTGCTCATCAGCGATGACATTGTGGAGGTGGAATAATCGTTCCAACTGTGCAAACCAAAGCTGAGGATCCGTTTTGTTGAATTTCGGAATGCGGAGTTGCGCATGTTGTGATGTGAATCCTGTTGGTTGGCGTAATGATTGCAGTTGGTCAATTTGCAGTTTCAATTCCTGGAATTGGTCTAATAGGTCATCATCCGTGGCCTGCATGTTGCCGGCGTCGTAAAAAGTTTCTGCAGCGCTACTGGCTAGAAAACTTTTTGAACGTAAATCGTATTTGTGATTTTGCATTCGGGGTCACCACTTTGGCGTGCTCATTATTTAGGGATGCCTATTTATTTATGTAATAATAACACGCTTAGAATGATATCATATTATACTATATTTAGAACATGTGTGTCTTCTAGTCGGCGCGTCGTAGTGAAGTTGGCTGCGATCGTTTTCTCTGGTAACACCAACCAGTGTTGACAACTAGGTGCTTGACTGGGTTGCCACAATTAGTTTAAATGAACGCCACCTGTGCGTCAGTTTTTAAAGTTCAAATATAGTTACAAAAGTGTTGCATACTTGTGGGGATGCACTTTAAATACGGGAATGTACTAGAAATAGTCAAGATATTTGCTGACAAGGGAGTGAAATATTATTTACTTACTGTGATTAATAATTCTGAAGCATTTGAATAGCGTGCTACCCTGGATTAAGATACTTTCTGGCTTTTGGGTGGTATTGAGTGGTGGTGTAATTGCTGGCCACTTAACTGCATTGTGCTACCTAAGCCAAATTGTAGGATTTGTGTTCGCGGATTAAATACTCATAATTGCTGCAGAGCAACACGCGACACGTAACAGGATACAGCACACGGCTCATGTCACAAAATGATATGTTATTAACAGAAGCTTAAACCCGCCTACACAAGCATCGAAAGGAGCATTTTTGGTTGCTATTATTATATCAACCAGCCCTGAATATGACATCCGTTTTCACCCGCTTCAATCGCAACGGGCTGCTGTCAATAATATGGGAGACCAGCGGAAAATTGCTGGCCAAAAACAATTGTATTTAGTTTGTGATAATTACTTTTTGGAGCCAAATGATATCGAGGAAGGGGCTAACAATTTGAGGCCTGCCATTGTCATACTCATATATTTGCAATTTCACTAATAACCCAAACGAAATGGCAACTTTACCACATAGACTAATGAGTACCCATTCCAGCTAATCAATTATAATTATTTATGCTGTGTAGGAGGACATTGGGGTGCTGTATTTGGCAATATTCGCTGAATTAAAGGTAATTAACTGCTAGCGGTTTTCACTGACTGTTAAAGGGCAAAAGAAATGGCAAAATGTTTTTCACAGAAGAGCGTTATAAAAGCTTTAAACAATGCGGTAAAACTAAACCGTATACAATGCAAGAACTTATGAAGAACTTATACATTTACACCCCTTTAAAAATATGTATAGTTTTCAATATATAGCATTGAATTCTTGTGTGAATTCAATATTATCTTTAACTACTTCAAACATCACTTGTTTGATTTAAAATGTTATGTACATAATGATAACAACATAAATGTGCACACAGCGAATTTAGTATAGATGTATAAATATACTTATTAGTGGTGGGGGCCCAACTTATTCGGCTAATCACACAGATATATAGATACAACCGCTGGCACTGGCACAAACCGAAGGCTGTCAGAAGCTGTGACTCTCTAGAAAAGTGAGAGCGAAATGTACTTTACACGCAATCCGCACAACAAAGTGAATGCACTGCAAAAACAAATCTGCGACTTATTAAATATACTAAATAATTAGTTTTAAATATAATGCAAATATTTAAACAAAACGTGAGCATTTTATGTTTGTCTGGTTAAAGACTAAACATATAAAGAATGTTTAGGATGAGAAAATATCTTTAAATATTTGTGCTCAGTGCGATTCGCTCAGTGCAAACACATATTTTCTCTGTCTGCTCTTCTTGCCCGCCACAGATCTAAGTATATCCATATTGTACATTGAAGTAGGGGAAATAGTTCTAGATGTGTCTGTACTGAAACAAATGACTAAAAATTAAACTATCTAAAGTTGATTTACAAACATGCTCATTATTTATAGTACCGAAAGATGGACTGCCCATTAGCTGTGTTCTACAGGGTATCAACAAAATGTTCTGAGTTCCGCAAGTTTATCTATGTTGATCCGCAAGTACTTGCAGCTTCGTGTATATATGTTTGTATCTTTATCTGTGTATCTTAGACTTTATCTTAGACAACAAACAAAGGTAGTCGCTTGTCAGTCGGTCGAGAAACGCAGTCACATAAAGCCAATTATAACGGATCGGGCGAAATCCGCAATTAAACGGCTACAAGGCTAAAAAACTAATAAATGCTAAATTAGTAACTACATTCGAGATGCTTGCTCTATCGGTTTGAAGGTATTTAAATATATTCGGATTACTTTTGTTTCTGTCGGTGGGATTAAACAGACCTGTGCTCGGAGATGGTATGTCACGAGTAAACAGCTGAATTATTATAAAATAAACATAATTTAGAGAAGAAGGACCCTACAGATATATTACAAGGAAATACTTAGAAATTTATGGAATTTTTAGAATATTTAAAAGGTGTGTGAACACGTGCTGACTACCCTAGACTTTGTCACAGGGTGTTTGTATCCAAGTACTGACTCGGCAATGTTCAGGCATGCTTGTTTATTTATTTAGCGACAGATAAGATGATTATGCTATCAGCATGTAGACATTAACCTTCTCTTATTAGCATGGTCTGGTTTCGCTGTCCTGAACGACCGTTTTTTTAAGGAATGCCTTTCGGATTGTGGACGATTCCATAGGAATCCTACACGGTTTTATAAAATCTTTAATTCGAAGCGTAAATTATCAATGCTACCATCTAGTGTAGTCTTTGAAAGGGAAACTGCTAATTCAGATCAGGCTATAGCCGATTTATTTGCCGATTTTTTTCAAACGACTTATTCTAAGCTAGTCTATAATTCTGATTCACCATACCCTCACCATGTAAACTACTTAAATAGTAATTTTCAGCCAATTATCACTGAAAGTTCGCTTTTACATACTCTAATGTCAATTTAACCTGTTTTTTCACCTGGACCGGACGGAGTCCCAGGCTGTGTGCTAAGAAATTGTGCAGTTGGCTTTTTAAAACCGCTGTATAAACTATTTAATTTGTCCGTTGAATCAAGATGTTTTCCTGAAGTTTGGAAATCATTTTCAATTATTCCTCTTTACAAAAAGGAAAACAAGTAAGAAAGGCTACAGTCGATCGAGCCGACTGTAAAAAACCCCGTACTCCCATAGTATTCCATTTTATTTAAATTAAAATTTTAAATAAAATTTAAAAAATAAAATTAAATATTTAATTTTGATTAAAATAAAAAAAAAATAAAAAAAGGGGGGGGGGGGGGGGGGGCGCACTTTTTTTTTTTTTTTTTGTGTGGGGGGTGGGGGGGGGGGGGGGGGGGGGGGGGGGGGGGCGGGGGGGGAGGGAAGGTGGTTGTTTGTTTTGTTTTTGTGTTTGTTGGTGTGTGGGGGGGGGTGTTTTTTTATTTTTTGGTTTTTTTTGTGTGTGGGTTGGGGATTTGGGTGTTTTTTTTTGGGGGGGGGGGGGGGGGGGGGGTTTTTTTTTGGGGGGGGGGGGGGGGGGGGGGTGGGTGGTTGTTGTGGGGTTTTTTTGGGGGGGGGTTGGGTGTGGTGGGGGGGGGGGGGGGGGGGGGGGTGGTTTGGGTTGGGGGGGGGGGGGGGGGGGGGGGGGGGGGGGGGGGAGGGGGGGGGGGGGTTGGGGGGTTTTTTTTTTTGGGGGGGCGCCTTTTTCTAAATCTAATGTCTGCAACTACAGGGGTATTTCCAAGTTTTCTGCTATTCCCAAGGCTTTTGAGAAAATAATAACATCTCAATCTGTAGATCTGTAGATCTATAATTTCACCCTGCCAGCATGGGTTTGTGAAATATAGATCCACTACCACTAACCTGTTAGAATTCATATCATTTGCACTTCGACAAAAAGTTTCAAACTGACGTCATTTAAACAGATTTCAGCAAAGCTTTTGATTCCGTTAACCACAGCATCTTAATACATAAACTCAATCTTTTGGGGTTTTGCTATAATTTTACTCTTCGGATTTCGAACTACTTAAGTTTTAGAACACAATAGGTGTGTTATTAAGATTCATTATCGAAATCAGTTCAAGTTACTTCCGGCGTCCCACAAGGAAGCCATCTCGGTCCTTTGCTGTTTATATAATTTATAAACGATCTGCGATCTGTAATTAGTCACTCTCGGGTACTCATGTATGCCCATGATGTCAAACTCTGTGTTTCGGCTTCTGAGTCTCTTCTTGGAACCAGATTACAATCCGATCTCTACAGCTTTTAATCCTGGGGTCAAGCCAATTTATTAAATCTGAACTATAACGTAATGTCCTCCATTAAGGGCGAAACCCCTTTCTAAACAATTACATTCTGAATGGCAACTCGCTTCAAAGAATTGAGGCTTAAGTTCGGTAAGCATATTTTGTCAATTAAGAATTACGCTGTCCTGATCAGACCCACTAGATACTTTCTTCCCCACTATCTTCAACGTTGCTCTACTTCTTCGTCAATACCTTTAATTAGAACTTCTCTTCTCTGTCACTTGTCTAGGCTTTCATTAGTATAGTTTAAATTATTATATGTGTAGTACTGTATTGGGTAGTTTAACTTATTGTGTTTTATTTTTGTGTTATATTTTTTAAAATTTTATTTTTCTTAATTAATAAATTCGTTTCGCGTTTTTCGTTAGCCGTACGTTATGCGGTGTGCCCCTCGGTCGGTTGGGCGGGAGGTGGCTGCATTACCTGCAGGGCTCCGCGCGCTAACAAGCACGTTGTACAATAAATGTAAGAGGAATTATAAACAAATATAAAAACAAGTAAGATAAGTACGGTAGAGCACGGTAGAGTACGGTTAAAATCGGTCGAGAGATATTACAATGTATAGTACTTGCATTAAAACACGTTGAAACAAAAAAAAAGTAAGCATATATGTATAAAGAAAAGAAACGCAAGAAGTCATATTAACCACCGACGACAAGCCAATTGTTAGATCATAAACATAAGTTAAAATAAGGAAAATATTGAATTGTTAGGATAAGCTTAAATTAACGATATTATTGAATTGTCCAGTAGTGTATTGAACTCTTATACTTAAGCTAGTCTGTAAGTCGAATTTGTAGTTGGCAATGCGAGCAGCAGTCAGTTCGTTAATTGGTCTCGCAGCAACCACTCACACGCTGCCAAGCCTTTCCGCGGTTGCCAAGTCCAACAATAAATTGTAACGTTTAAGAACTTGCAAGTTGTTTTTATTTTTTCATAGTTTTGGATTTTTCATGGCGCCCGAGCACATTTCAAGGCTTGGTTGTAGTGTGTGTCGGTATCGATACACTGGTTGGTTGATCTCCCTGGAGCTGTTGACCATAGTGGAATTCTGGATTGGAACAGCCAGGAGTTGAAGATATCCACATAGTAATTGTAGAGATAATCCCAGAATTGAGCCCAAACTAAACTTGTGCAAATAAACATATTTATATATACATATCAACGTTCGCCGTTCCTTTTTAATTTCGCTATTTGCCTATATCTACATATGTTCGGTGGTGTGTTTTTTGACCTTTGTTCTTTGCTACTCACAATTTGTACATAAGTATACATACAGCTGTGGAGCTTAAGCTTGCGGTACTTTGTTTGTATTTTACTTTGGTTTTGCTTTACTTTGTTTGTGTCAACGCTGCTTACATACATAAGCGCTAGCAAACGTCCAATCGCTGATTAAAACAACAAGCATTTTAGTTGTTGTTGCGTAGATCGCATCGTTACCTACCTGCAAGCCCTTTAGTTGTTGTTGCTAGATTGCATCGTTTGCCTACCTACGCATGCGCTGTTGCTTGCAATCGAATCAGCCGATTATTGCTTATCAGGCGAACATCGCTAATCAGCTGATTATCGTTTGTGCGGGTGCGTTTACGTAAATTGTTATTTTGTTGTTGTTTCCAACTGTTAGTGCTTATCTGCATACGCTTGCGCTTCTTCAGTTGTGGTTATCTCTATTATACGAGAAGCTTGTCCATCTGAATTTCTGTAACTTTCTGATTATCTTAAATTATATTGACCGCCAACTGACTTACCTTTAATCTTTTGATTATCTTCCTCAGCCAACTTTGTTGATCGGCTAGTTATATTGGGCATAGTACACTTACGTGCATTCGAATAGATTCAATTTTTAATTATTCAATATGGCGCACAAAGAAGATCACAATGAGATTATTGTGGATGTCGACGAGAGCTGCCTTAGTGCGCATTTAACCCAATTGTTCGTTAAGTTAGAAAAAGTAGAGAGCGACATAAGAACATAAAATGGTGACTCCAAGAAAGGTTGAGATTCAGTGCCGGTTAGATATACTAAATTCGTACATTTCCAAAGCTGTGGATCTGCAGTCAGAGATCAAAGTGCAATGCTTGAGGAAACATGTATTTTGGCACGGTCATCATACATGTCAGCCCTAAGTGCACATCAGGCATTTGAAAACGTACCTCAGCCTTCTCACCATTCTCACTTGCCCAAACTAAAGTTGCCCAAATTCAGCGGTAAACATTCGGAGTACAGACAATTTATCGGTCAGGTATCTGATGCGAATTACCCGAAGGCATTAGATAATCTAAGTCGAGTATATTACAATGCTCGACGTGGCACACTAGTCCGGCGATTCTTGGAGAAGACTACACATGTTCGTGAGGAACCTGGTCATGCTGTAGATCAGCAAAGCGTCACTCACAGAGGGCGATTTTCGACGGCACCTGACCGACGTGGTGGCCATTCTCGACCCAAGGCCGCTGACTCCATTGGGCACTGGAGAAGCGCTCACGCCAGGGCTACCAAGGATTTGAAGGCGATCCCATCAAGGTGGCCGGAATGTTGGATCATAAACATAAGTTAAAATAAGGAAAATATTGAATTGTTAGGATAAGCTTAAATTAACGATATTATTGAATGGTCCAGTAGTGTATTGAACTCTTACATTAAGCTAGTCTATAAGTCGAATTTGTAGTCGGCAATGCGGCTGTCGCGAGCAGCAGTTAATTCGTTTCTTCGTCTCGCTGTAACCACACACGCTGCCAAGCCTTTCCGCGATTGCCAAGTCCAACAATAAATTGTAACGTTCAAGAACTTGCAATTTGGTTTTATTTAAACATAGTTTTGGATTTTTAGACCCCGTACTCTTTAAAAAAGAGTAAAGGGGGTCTATTTAGTTTGTCAGAAGCGAGATGTGCGTAACAGGCAGATGGAGGCGTGGCCGACCCCATAAAGAATATATATTCTTGATCAGCATCAACAGCCGAGTCGATATAGCAATGTCCGTCTGTATGAACACCTTGATCTTTTAAACTACAAAAGCTAGAGACACCAAATTTGGAATGAAAGTCCGTTTATGATGTACGCAGATCAAATTTATTTCAAATTGTTGCCACTCCCCTTACCGCCCCCGTAATGAGCAAAAAACCAGACACACCTCGAAAAAATTTGTGGTTTAGGCGAATATCTCAGTAACTACAGCACTTAGGAGCACAAATTTTGGTATACAGGTTTTTAGAGACAGCCTTAGTATAATGTCATTCAAAATTTTGAGCTGCCACCCCCTTTTTTCTCAAAAGAACTAAAAAAATTTCCACATTCAATGCCGTTTTTAAGGCATTAAATCAAATAGTACAGTGTTGTAATTTAACATTCGCTTAGAGACTTACTATATCTAACTTCCCTGAAAGTGGCATCAAAATCCTATGTCAAACAAGAAAGCTAGAAAGGTTCAAAGTCGATGTTATTTTACTGCAAAATCACTGCATGCGCGCAACACATACAAACAAACACAGAAACATACAAACATATTTTCGAACGTTTTCTCTACGTGTTTGGCGGCACCGCTGCCCGGAGATGCTAGCCGCGCCGACCAATGCTATACATACACACATATATATATGCACACATACATATATGCAAATAATCGGAAGAATGATAGAAGAGGAGTGTGGTGCAACCGCTAGAGTTGCGGCGCCATATGAATCTTTCGTATGGATCGCGGGTTCGAATGCTGACAATGACAATTGTTAATTTATTTATTTTTTAATTTTAATTCGAAATGTAAATATTTAATTTTAATTTTTTAAATTTCAAGACCGAAATCTGGTAGCCTCTCGTGGTGGTGTGTGCCCGTGTTAGTGATCCGGACTTCTACGCAATAGGGATAGCCCATAGTCTCCTATTGAGTGGAAGCCGCGATTCATCGTATGCATTGTGTTCACTCTAGCAATTGATTCTCTCGGTTGTTTCCCCGCGCAGCGCATACGTGAGCAACTCTGCGCCGGCGACGACCAAGGCCCCAATCTGGTAGCCTCTCGTGGGGTGTGCTCGTGTTGGTGATCCGGATTTCCACTCAATAGGGGCAGCCTGTACTCTTCTATTAAGTGAAAGTCGTGATTCATCGTATGCGGCGTGTTTAACATAGCAGTCAGTTCTCTATTGGTTCCCCCTACTACCAAGACCACGATCTGGTAGCGTCTTGGTGGTGCACGCTAGTATTGGTGATCGTGAATTTTACCGCATAGGGGTAGCCTGTACTCCCCTATTGGGTGGAAACAACGATTCAACGTATGTGTTGTTATCCCTCTAGCGCCGATCATTCCAGCAGTCGCCTTACTCATTTATGTGCCAGTGCAACAGCAACGTTTGATACTCGTGACTACTATTCGATGGGAGCAGCCTGTACTCTCCTATCGCATAGAAGTCGTGAATCATCGTATGCGTTGCTGCGCTTACAGTAGCAGCCGTTCAGTAGTCCCCGCGCCAGTGCAACAGCAACGTTTGATAGTCGTGCCTATTCTATCGTGCATGTTCTCTCCTATCGCACAGAATTCGTGAATCATCGTATGCATTGCTGCGCCTACAGTAGCAGCCGTTTCAGTCGTTCCCGGGCCAGTGCAACAGCAACGTTTGATAGTCGCGCCTACTATTCGATAGTGGAGCAGCCTGTACTCTCCTATCGCATAGAAGTCGTGAATCATCGTTTACATTTCTGTCCCGTGGGAGCACGAGTTTGCGGTTCATTGGTGGTACCCTGTACTCCACCTATTGAACAGAAATCTTGTGTCGAACCCACTGATTCGCTGGCCGCCCCGGTCGCACGGTCCAGTCAACGACTATATCCGATATTTGGTCGTTAGTCTGGGTGACGGTAGGTCATCCCGAACAACGCGAGTTCGGAACCATCAACCGTAGCCGATACTCCCATTGATCCCAAAACTCCCGTTAACTTATCCAATAATCAGTGGCCAGCCCATCATCGCGTCACTGAGTCTTTTCACCAAGCGTTTCAACCTTAAAAATTTTCTGTAGTTAGCCCTGGCCGGACTGAGACATACCTCGGCCTAAGAAACTTCCTTACATATGGCGCCCGAGCAGGAACTTTGGTAGAAAATTTGAGACATTCAATTTTTTATGACTTAAAACATCATCAGCTTTTCTTGGGGAGACGAAGTTATAGAGAGAGGCGAACAGGTTGTTCATTTATCGCAGCGGAATATTTAATGTCTCCGAAGATTTTCTTTGTTTCACGGCTACGCAAATGCGAGCTACGAGAAGGTGATCCGGCGGACACGAACACCCTGCGTCGCGTCGCTGCCGACGTCAGAGCAAACACGATAACGCGACCGGCAAGGATTATTACAAGGATTATTTCAAGAATAATTAACAGGATTATTACACAGAATACCACAAGGGGTATTAAAGGAAAGGATTATTACAAAGGAATACAACAAGGATTAATATTAACATCAAAGAAGTCTACAGCCATGGGTGTGCACTGGATATCCTACCGCCGTAAGAGTGAGCTGCAAGCAATCCTGAAGGAGTTCGGCCGAGATCCAGAAAGCACCGTGGAAGAATTGCGGAGTCGTCTCGCTGCTTTCGCAAGTCAACCGGAGCTACCCAAGGAAGCCGTGCAGAGGCTCGCCAAACTAGTGCTTACGCTCGGGACAACACCAACGCCGGAGAATAATCCAAGATCCCGTGGTGTATCGCTAGTACCAGGAGAATGCTTGGTTTTACCAGGGATGAGTCACGCTGGCACCGCGAGCATTGTACAAGATCACACACACCAGCCGACGTTACGGATCACTGTGTCAACACAAAGCGAGCGGAAATGAACGTCTTCATTGACGGAGGAGCGGCTGACCCATTGCGTTTCATCGAACCTCTAGAGGATACGATCGCCATCTACCAAATCGATACGCAATAACAATGGATGCCAGCAATCGCTGGGTTGTTGACGGGACCGGCGGCCGACTGGTCCCGAGTCACCAGAATGTACGCAAGGACTTGGCACGAGTTCAAAAGAGATTTCTTGGAATTTTTCTTGCCACCACGCTATTTCCAAAGACTAGAACACGGGATACGGGATAGGATGCAACGTTTTGGTGAGCCATTCACCTCATACCTTCTCAGATTACGACTTTCGAGGACGTGAAAGCACGAGAAGCCGCGCGCTCTAAGAGCAGCATGGAGCATCGTCGGACACTTTAGCCGAGAATGCCAAAACGCCCGACTGAACTTTTGCTGGGATTGTGGTCGACGAGGTGTCCGGACAGTGGACTGCTGTCGAGGTACAACATCGGGAAACGAAGTGTGCTCCCAACGAGGAGCTTCGTGAGCGCAAAGGTGGCACAACGCATCGCTACTTCATCGAATAAACGCACTGTCAGGAGCAGAATATGGTTGGCCGATGGAACAAGAAGAGAAGTGCCGGAAGCGCTAATCGTTCGTGTGCAGCTGGGACAGCGACACCTGACCTTACCAATGCTGGTGCTGCCGACGATCATCGACGAAGTCATCTTAGGTATGGATTTTTTGTGCAGGGCAGAGATGCGTTTAGAGTGCGGCCAGGCCCAACTCCAACTACCACCTACCACGGAAGCGACAACTATACCTAGTGCCCGGAGTATACGTACCGTGCCCAACGGTATACAGGTGAGCTCAGTACTACCTCCAATCTGTGAGGTAGCCAGGAGGAACAACCCGTTCCGGAAACCACGACGAGAGAACACAGAGCACAGCGACAAAGCCAACTATTTGAGTACCATAACTGGAGACCAGGTACCGGACACGGAACGCGAGTGGGTGGATGACTTTCTGCAGCGGGAACTGGCCAAGTTCGACGAAGTCAAGGGGGTCACCCACATCGCAGAACATCGTATGGTACTTAGGGACAACCGTCCTATCAAGCAGCGGTATTATCCGAAAAATGCAAAAGATCATCGATGACCAGGTAGACGAGTTGCTTCGAGACGGACGGATTGAGCCTTCGAGAAGTCCACACAGTGCTCCCATAGTACTGGTGGGAAAGAAGACCGGAGAGGTGCGGATGTGCATCGATTACCGGTAACTTAATGCGCAGTCTATTCTAGATGCGTATCCACTACCAAGAATCAACCACATCCTAGAGAAGCTTCGGAACGCGAAGTATATTACCACGTTGGATGTGAAGAACGGGTATTGGCAAATACCTATCGCAGAGAATAGTAGGGAGTGCACAGCGTTCACAGTATCCGGCCGGGGGCCTTCGGGGGGAGCTTCGGTACCCAACTTTACCAACATTGTGCGGCCGATATCCAAGTTGCTGAGTAATGTGGACAAGGGTCGCCAACCAGCAGAAGGCGTTTGAAGAACTCGACTCACAAAGGCACCAGTGCTTGCATGCCCGGACCTTACGGAACGCTTTACCCTACCAAAAGAGTCATCGCTTATGATAGTTATGCTTATGCCAGTTATGCGACGGTTATCATCGGCCAAGGAAAACTACTTCACTACTGAGAAGCAATGTCTGCTATCGTTTGGGCGAATCGTAGGCTTCGTTGTTACTTGGAGGATTACGAGTTCGACGTTATCACGGATCATCTGGCGCTAAAGTGGCTTAGTTCGATCGACAACCCCACGGGACGGATTGCGCGATGGGCACTCGAACTCCAACAATACCGCTTCGTCGTGCATTATCGCGGAGCCAGTCAGAACGTCGTGGCCGATCCTCTATCTAGGCAACCGCTGGAGACGCTACAACAACTAACCGAGGAACACTTGCAGTGCAAATGGTTAACACGTATGGTGGAAGCCATACAAAGGAACCAGAGAAGTACCCTGACTACGTGCAAGAGGAAGGTCAGCTTTACCGCCGATCGTACCGAAGCCCCGACGATGAGGAATACGTGCCCTGGGAACTCTGCGTAGGGAAAGACCACCGGAGAAGGGTCTTGAAAGAATGCCACGATCAACATTCCGCCGGACACAAAGGAATTCGGAAGACAACGAAAAGAGTCTTGCAGAGGTACTTTTGGCCAGGGCTGTTTCGAGACGTGGCCAAGTACGTAAGAAACTGCGAAACATGTCAGATGCGCACGAGGGATGTACAGGAGCCATTCGAGGTACGTTAGGCGGATTTTGTTGAACCACTGCCCAGGTCAAAACAAGGACATACGATGCTTCTGGTCTTTTTCGACCATTTCAGCAAATGAGTGGAACTTGTCTCTTTGAGGAAGGCTACGACGGCACATCTGGAGCGATCTTTCAGGGAGCGCATCTTGGCACGATTCGGCATACCTCAGACGTTTGTATGCGACAATGGAACTCTGTTTACCAGCCGAGAATTCAAGGCCTCCGGCAAACAAATGGGAATGGATTTGCAGCACACCACACCTAATACGCCCCAGCAGAATCCCACGGAGAGAGCAAACCGGACCGTCAAGACAATGATTGCGCAATATCTAGATGGAGAGCAAAGCAACTGGGATGCTCTGCTACCGGAGCTAAGTTTAGCAATCAACTCCAGCCCATCAGATAGCAGTGGATATAGCCCGGCATACTTGGTTCAAGGACGCGAGCCTAGGCTACCAGGATCACTATACAACGAGGTTAACCCCGGACCCACTTGCGAAGGAAGAACGCCGGAGGACAAGGCGATACACTTGCGAGAGATTTTTAAGATGGCAAAGAAGAACCTCCAACAAGCCGCTCAGGATCATAGTCGTCATTACAACCTACGCCGGCGGGAATGCAGACCTGCGCTGAAGGATCTAGTGGTGCTACGACAACATCACTTGTCAATAGCTGCTGACGGATTTGCGGCTAAGCTCGCGCCTCGTTACGATGGGCCATACCGGGTCGTGAAATTTGTTTCTCCAACAATCGTACGCATACAGAACGTCGCGACTAAAGAGCGTCGAGTTGCGAGCATAACAGACCTTAAAGCGTACCATGGGAAATCATCTGAACAATCGGAAGATTTTCAACGCAATCAAGAATCCGGTTAAAACCAACCCAGATCGTTCGTCAGCCCAAATCCTATCCGCACACTATGCAACATTCCTTACAGGCCATAAAACCCTTAACTATAATCATCTCCGTGTACAGATTAATATGACGCCTACCCCGAAGAGCAACCGCCCGAAGCCAACCTTGGCCAGTTCGCCAAGCGCCCGTCACCCGAAAGCGCAGGCCGAACAGGTCACCGCATCCGTCCATCAGGTGATTAGAGTTTGCCTCGGAGTGACGGGTACCACGCCCCGAAGTCTACGGCAGCAGGTTATCGAACTGGTGACGCCACCACGACCCCCGTCGATCCTGAGCCTGGAGTTGAGTCCAGCTACGGTGGGCGTGCTACGGCAGGAGTTGAAAGGCGGATTGCTGCAGGGCATCGAGACCGGTGAGCTGTTGGCAGGTCCAGTGCCGCCACGAACCGTAACGGGCGAGACGCGACGTCGATATGGAGGAGGACCCTGAGCCGGAACCGCCGTTCTTCGATGGGAGGTTCGCCAACCTCGCTCACCGAGCCATTACGTCACCTCGAGGTCGGATGGAGTCATCAAACTAGCGGACCCTTGCTTTAATGGTCGGTGAGGTCACCATTGAGGACGTGGATGGTGAGGATGTGGATGATGAGGGCAACGAGCGTGGCAGTGAGCGACGACGACGACGAAGCAGCCGTTAAGCAGCGATGGGGCAGATACGAGTGGTTCCGGCGAGGACACCGAGAGCGACGGGGGCGAGTCAGAGGACTCTGACACCCTCGACATCCCGGGTGAGGAAACATTCGAGTGGCCCCCGGATCACGGGTCGTGCCCCAACTCGGGAGACCCAGAAGCTGTGGCCACCACCGAGAGCCACCCGATGACGACAGCCCGCGCCGAGCATATTCGGGCACTCATCGGCGAAGTCAAGGAGCCGCCCGCCTATTATTCGTGGGTCCGGCACAAGGACTCGACTGTCGAGGGGACCGACGATGAGGCGCCGAGGACCCCGGAGCCCCGGAGCTACCACCAGTTTGAGCCCATCAGGTCAGACGAGGCCACACCCCCACGCAGGACTGGAGCTGAGTCTGAGGACTTGTCTAACTCGTCGGCCAATGCCGACGTCAGCTGCAGGGCCGATGGAGCTAGTGCGCAGCGCGCCGTTTATGGTGGACGCACCAGGAGGGACGAGCGAGCCCTCGGTGGATCAAGCCACCACGTCGGCCAGTGACCAACAGCAGCAAGCGACCGAGACGGTAGCTGCATGGCCGATGGAGCGAGGGGAGGAGCCAATACCAATGGTAATAGCGCCCGAGGACATGTTCACGGAGGACTGGCTTCTTCCATTGGACTTGGTGGAAGCGCTCACGGCTAGGCTCCGTAACCACCAAGGGAAACGGGTGCGGTTCAGGCGGACCGTAGGAGACCTGTGGTTCAACGTGGCCATTAACTGTTCGGCCCAGGTCACCATCACGCCTCATATCCCCGAAGAAAGGGGGGGGTGTGACGCCCTATAAATGAGCGCACATACATTTTTAAGCGTACTGGCCGAAAACTGCCAGTGCGCACGGTTTGATTTAAAACGGGCACAGTCCCATAACTGCCAGCAGGCAGGGTACGAAAAGAAGCGGCGAGTAATGTTCTCACTGGAAGCAGCCAGTCAATACGGCAGCTAGACAGAGAACAATCGAAGATATAGAACCGAAAACAAAGAGCGACGACACATGCGCAGTGTAATGCATGGATCGACAGAGGCTGGGCAGAGAGAGAGCGAGAGCGGCAACTACACAGCGCACGCGTACAAGTGCATGGCTGACGTCACAGCGACGGGCGAAAAGCAAGCACAGGGTCAGGGCAGTTGGTTTTTCTACGAGCTTATGATCGAGTGGACGCATCGAACGCACAGTGCAAAGTCGCGACGAAAAACACACAAGTGGAACACGTGGGAAAAACTACAAGTGAAAGCAACAGGAGACATCGGGATACGCTAAGGATTTACAGGACTACGGATAGACAAGGACAACGAAGACCCCCCACACGATCAGGAATTTGAAAAGAACAACAACATCTTGGAACAGCGAACCTAAGGAGTCCACCATAAGAGTCCACGTGGTGAGCTAAAAGCCAACATAACACAAAAAGGAATAAAACAATAAAACTGTGCGTGTGCGGATAGGCCATTTGTGTAATTTATATAGATATAAATAAATAGATATTAAATAAAGAAAAAAAACTCAAGAAGTCATATTAACCAACGACGACAAGCCAATAAATTAAATAAAAACCAAGGTGACGCGCGATAGCACACAGGGTATTCCGTGCAGTGCATACGTGAGAAACTCCACGACTGCAAGCCGCGATTCATTGAATGCATCGTGTTCACTCTAGCAATTGTTTCTCCCGGTTGGTTCCCGGCGCAGTGCATACGTGAGCAACTCCGCACCGCCGACTACCAAGACCCCAATCTGGTAGCCTCTCGTGGGTGTGCTCGTGTTGGTGATTCGGATTTCCACACAATAGCGGCAGCCTGTACTCTTCTATTAAGTGAAAGTCGTGATTCATCGTATGCGGCGTGTTTAACCTAGCAGTCAGTTCTCTATTGGTTCCCCCTACTACCAAGACCACGATCTGGGAGCGTCTTGGTGGTGCACGCTAGTGTTGGTGATCGTGAATTCTACCGCATAGGGGTAGCCTGTACTCCCCTATTGGGTGGAAACAACGATTCAACGTATGTGTTGTTATCCCTCTAGCGCCGATCATCCCAGCAGTCGCCTTAGTCATTCATGTGCCAGTGCAACAGCAACGTTTGATACTCGTGACTACTATTCGATGGGAGCAGCCCGTACTCTCCTATCGCATAGAATTCGTGAATCATCGTAAGCGTTGCTGCGCTTTCAGTAGCAGCCGTTCAGTAGTCCCCGCGCCAGTGCAACAGCAACGTTTGATAGTCGTGCCTATTCTATCGTGCATGTTCTCTCCTATCGCATAGAATTCGAATCATCGTATGCATTGCTGCGCCTACAGTAGCAGCCTTTACGGTAGCATAAACAAATGGAAATTACAGGGTATGAAATATTCGTTACGTTAAACAAAATTATAAATAAAAAAAAAAAATGCAGACATTAATTATGAAAATCCCTAATCTAAATTTTTCCTAATTTTAAAGAGAAAGAGATTATCAGCTGTGCCGGTCGTGTTTTTTCAACGCTCCGTCTATTTTATTATTTCTGCCTTAATTCGCGAATTTTAATTTGAAATTATTAAATATTTTACTTGAGCAAAGTGTTATCCTAAATCTGGTTTGTACAAAGTCGTTTTTAGTGTGCATTTTTAGCAAAACTATACATTTTTATTAATACAGCGTCTCAGCTGTGTTTTTGTTTGTGCCCGTTTTTGTTGTGACCTTTGCTCCCTCTTCGTTGCTCTGCTGAGCGATAATAAGTTTGTGTGTTTGTTCGCTTACACGCATTGCTTTGTTGTCATAACTGTTTCGTTAACATTTGTTTTTGCATTTTAGCGAATTCTGTTTTCGAGCATATTTGTTTACATTCGAAGTAATCTTGCGCACTCTCAAATTTTTTCTTGTTTGCTCTCTTGTTTATCTTGTTTATTTTGAGTGAAATGGCCTGCTGCAAAAACAATTGCAATTACGGTCCAGCTCGTGACAGTGACCAACCAAATTATGTGCACTGTTGGCTATGTGACAATATTATGCATATAAAATGTGCTGGTCTTACTGGGCGTGAATTTGAAAAGTTCATCTCCTCTGCCAAATTAGGCAGTGGTGGTTTGCGATGGTCATGCCCAGTGTGTATTGAATTGCAAGTTGATTTTTCACGTATGTATAATACTGTGAGAAAGCAATTCTTAAAATTGAGCTCACTCGCTAAGAAGCTAAGCACCGATTTTGATATTAGTGCTGACTTGCTTAGTGGTTATAAGTTTGAGACTCCACCTGACAAGGTGTTGAGTTCTCAGCAGCAGCTTCCCTTACCTCTTCAGCCTGGTTCGCTCCTCACGTCACCAGTGCATAATGGGCCTCCCCTTTCATCCTTTTCTCCCTCTCCCCGCAACTCTTCACCTCCCAATTCACATAATCCTCCGGCAACATCTCCTTTACCTGACCGACCCTCATGTGCCAACGTTGCTTCCCCGGCACTGCCTGTTCCCCCCGTAACCACCTCGTCACCCATTATGATCAAATCGGTGACTATTAATGGAGCTAAGGCCTCAAGTAAAAACTCGAAAAGTTCCCCTATTCGACGTAACAGTCGTTCTACTACCACCCCCGCAGTTCCCCCTTCACCCCCTAATATAATTGTTGTTCCTGGAAATTCCCCCAATGCCAATTCTTCTAGCTCTAAAAGCCCCCCAAGTCGACGTAACAGTCATCCGATTGCTACTCCCATTGTAGCTCAGCCTCCCCTGCTTACGGTCGTGGCTCCCCGTAAACAGATATTTGTATCCAGACTTTCTGCAGACACGACTATTGAGTCAATTGCTGCATTTATCGCTACCAAAACCCCTGGTAGCGTCTCTATTTCCAAATTTAATTTCTCTGAGCCCAGAGAGATCTCATCGTTTAAGATTAGTGTGTCCCCTGATCTGTTCCCTATCATATGTGACCCAAAGTTTTGGCCTCCTCATATGATTGTTCACGAGTTTAAGCAGAAGACAAGAACTCGTTCAAATCTTGTCACCTTTTCGACTAATGGTCCTCAAGCGGCCTCAGTCATAGCCTCAAAAAACTAGACTCTGACCAACTTTTCATTCTATATCAGAATGTAAGGGGTCTGGGGTCTAAGTTAAAACAGTTACATAAGAATAGTTTCTCTTTTGACACCGATATTATTGCATTCTCAGAGACTTGGCTTAATTCCAGTATATCTGATAATGAAATAATGTCGTCAAAATATAATATCTTTAGGCGCGATCGTCCTAATCGACGTGGTGGTGGTGTCCTTATTTCAGTAAAATCCTCCCTTAATGCTGAAATAATTGATGTTTCACCAATGGATGATGTTGAAATTGTTGCCGTTAAGGTTACTTTTTCGTCTTTTGCGCTGTATGTAACCTGTTCTTATATTCCTCCATCCTCTGAAATGTCTATTTACTCTCAGCATTTCAATTTCATCAAAGAAGTATTTAGTCACATTCGTGATTGTGATTTCTTTGTGACACTTGGTGATTTTAACTTGCCAAACGTTTCCTGGACGCTTTTCAACCAGTTTAATGTCACTCCCACAACTAATAATGACTTTTTAGATAGTTTGATTGATCTTTCTCTTTTTCAAGTCAATCATGTATCTAATCGTTTAAACCGGATGCTGGATCTCATCTTTGTAAGTGATTCATCCAGTGCCGTTGTCACTAGATCTTCTCCTGTAGTGGTACCTGAAGATTCTTTTCATCCTACCCTTGGACTGTCTTTGTCTATCCCTAACTCAACCCATTTACCTCATTCTTTCTCTTCCAACTCGCGCCGTTGCTTTCGCAAAGGAAATTTTTCTTTGCTTAACCAACTGATTCTTGCTACTGACTGGTCTGTACTTTACGGCATGAAAGATATTAACATTGCTGTCGAGTATTTTTACAACATTTTAAATTCATTCTTTGATGTCTGCATCCCTAGTGTTGTAAAGTCCGTTTCACATAAACCGCCTTGGTTCTCACCAAGATTATCAAACTTAAAAAATAAAAAATTTAAATACTTTAAAAGGTTTAAGCAGACAGGCTCTAACTTAGACTTTTTAAATTATTCTAAAGTTAAAGCAGCCTTTACCCTTCTTAATTCTCAATGCTATGAAAATTATCTTGTTCATTGCAAGACTCAATTTGCGCGTGATCCTAAACAATTCTATAACTTTGTTAATTCTAAACGTAAATTAGTACTTTACCCTATTCTTTCTTTTTTAATTCTAGTAAAGTAAGTGAGGACTCGGCCGCTTCCGATCTCTTTGCTAACTTTTTTCAATCTACTTACACCTCTAGTTTGTCTACTAACTTCTCTTACCCCTATAAACTCCCATCCTCTAATTCTGTTTTTCTCCCGCATATTACCTATAGTTGCATACTCTCTTCAGTTAACACCTTGAAATCTTCCTTCTCTCCTGGCCCCGACAACACTCCAAGTTGTGTGCTTAAGGAGTGCTGTTCTTCTATAATAAAACCTCTATTAATTCTGTTTAACCTTTCTTTAGAATCCTCTATCTTTCCTACCTTATGGAAAGAATCTTACATTATCCCACTGCATAAAAAAGGGTGCAAGTCGGATATATCCAACTACAGGGGAATTGCGAAGTTGTCAGCAATCCCTAAGCTCTTTGAAAAAATAGTAACATCGACTTTGCAACACCTCTGCAAGTCAATTATCTCTCCCGCCCAACACGGGTTTGTTAAGAGTCGGTCGACTTCGACCAATCTATTAGAATTTACCTCTTTTGTTAATGAGGCATTCCTTAATAGAATGCAAACTGATGTCATATACACTGACTTTAGTAAAGCATTTGACTCTGTTAATCATAACCTTCTTTTACATAAATTTAGTATCCTAGGTTTTCCACCCACCCTTCTTCTGTGGATATCATCATATCTAACAGGTAGGACCCAAAGGGTTATGCTTAGATCAGCAATGTCAAAATCTGTTTTCGTTACTTCTGGAGTTCCCCAGGGTAGTCACCTAGGCCCATTGTTTTTTAATCTTTTTATAAACGACCTTCCCTCTTCGCTATCCCATTGTCGCATACTTATGTATGCAGATGACGTGAAATTATTATTATCTTACAAAGACCCCCAGGATCATGCGTTACTACAAGATGATTTAAACACAATGCATAACTGGTGCATCACTAATCACTTGAAACTAAATTTTTCTAAATGCCTGTTTATGACTTTTAACAGGGTTACTCCTTACTTAGCCAATTACTATATTGACAATGTACTCTTAAATCGTATACTGTCAGTTGATGACCTTGGTGTTCTTTTTGATAATAAATTAAGTTTCACACATCATATCTCCTCAATTGTTAATAAAGCCAAGGGCACTCTTGGATTTATTAAACGCTGGTCTAAAGAATTTAACGATCCCTTCGTCACAAAACTTCTTTATACATCCCTTGTCCGCCCCATTCTCGAATATTGTTCATGTGTCTGGTCGCCTCAACATGCTCATACTCAAGATTTAATTGAGTCAGTGCAGAAGCAGTTTTTACTATTTGCACTTCGAGGCCTTAATTGGGACCCCAATCTTCGCCTTCCTTCCTACTCCAATAGGCTCTTACTCCTTAATCTTCCATCCCTTCTTAATCGTAGGAGAGTTCTTGGAGTTATTTTCCTTCACAAGCTTATAGTTGGTGATATCTGCTCCCCATCTCTTTTAGAACGCCTTAATTTCAACATTCCAACCAGGGCAACCAGGTACTACATCCCTTTATTTCTTCCCACATGCACTACTGACTACGCTTTGCACAATCGTTTTCGGGTATTATGCGCTCAATATAACGAATACTATAGAATTATTGATACATCTCTTTCTCTTTCCCATCTTAAAGCTTCACTTTACAGCCAACTCCGTTAAATCTCTGATCTTTAGGGGCAGTATGTTTGGCATTTTAGCCATTCACCCGTTCCTTTAAATCAGAAATCTTTCGTGATTGTTTTGGCATACATTTGCCATTGATTGCATTGATCTGGTTGGGGTTTTCTGGGTTTTCCCAATCCTTGCAACAAATGTTGGATCAACTTCTTTACTTTTTTCCCAGATTAACGATAAACTATTAATAATTTAATAATTAAATTCTAAATTCTTTTAATATTTTCAGTTAAAATATATTTTTATCTTTTATAGTCATAAACATTAATTTTAATTATAAATATAAACTTTATATTTTGGTTTACTCGCGACTGCATTTAGTCTGCGTTAATAAATAAATAATAAATAAATAATTCATTCTCCAGGTCCTCTGAAATCAAATCAAAATTTTCATTGTGTTGTTTAAAACATGTACAAATTTCATATATAACAAGTAAGAAAGGCTACAGTCGATCGAGCCGACTGTAAAAGACCCCGTACTCCCATAGTATTGCATTTTATTTAAATTAAAATTTTCAAATGAAATTTAAAAAATTAAAATTAAATATTTACATTTTGAATTAAAATTAAAAAATAAATAAATTAACAACTGCATCGTCAGCACTCGAACCCGCGATCCATGCGAAGGTTCCACATTGCGCCGCAACTCTATCAGTTGCACCACACCCCTCTTCTATCATTCTTCCGATTATTTCCATATAAGTATGTGCACACATACATATGTGTGTATGTATAGCATTGGTCGGCGCGGCTCCGGGCAGCGCTGCCGCCAGCAGGTAGAGAAAACGTTCGAACATATGTTTGTATGTTTCTGTGTTTGTTTGTATGTGTTGCGCGCATGCAGTGATTTTGCTTTAAAATAACTTCGACTTTGAACCGTAATTTCTCTGTTGTTTGACATAGGATTTTGATGCCACTTTCAGGAAAGTTAGAAATAGTAATTCTCTAAGCGTATGTTAAATTACAACACTGTACTATTTGATTTAATGCCTGAAACAAGGCATTGAAGCTGGAGAGTCTTCTATTTCTGATGAGCAAAGGGGGCGTGGCAGCTCAAAATTTTGAATGACATTATACTAAGGCTGTCTCTAAGAACCTGTATACCAAAATTTGTGCTCCTAAGTGCTACAGTTACTGAGATATTCGCCTAAAAGACAAATTTTTTCGAGGTGTGTCTGGTTTTTTGCTCATTGCGGGGGCGGTAAGGGGCGTGGCAACAATTTGAAATAAACTTGATCTGCTCTAGAAAATAACGGACTTACATTCCAAATTTGGTGTCTCTAGCTCTTGTAGTTTAAAAGATCCAGGTGTTCATGGAGGAAAGGAGAGGACGGACGGACAGACGGACATTGCTATATCGACTCGGCTGTTGATGCTGATCAAGAATATATATACTTCTTCTGACAAACTTAATAGCCCCCTTTACTCTTTTTTAAAGAGTACGGGGTCTAATAAATTCCATATAAAGACTTCTCTAGCCAAAAAATTTCAATAATACAACAATTTCAAAAATGTTAGTTTTTAATTTTTACAATCTAATTAAAGTCTCATTTTTAAATTATTTCGTTTTCTATTATATTTTCAAATTTAAATTTTGTGCTTTGAATTTTGTTTAACTATAAATTTAAAGACGTTTCATTTTATTATTATCGGTGAAGCCAATTTTGTTTGATATAGAAACGAACACAGCTTTTTTAATGCTATGATTAACAATTATTCGATTTTTTAAACATGTAATCAGATTTTAATTTATTGTTATTAATAGTTAAATCTTTTTCCTTTTTCTCATATGTTTTTGTATACCGCTGTAAATTCAAATTTCATTTAATTAGCCAATTTAAAAATATAGCATAAAAAATATAAAAATATAATATAAAAGTTAATTAAAACTGTAAAGTTTTAAAATAAGGCAACTCAATTGTTTTTATTCAATCAAAATTTTAACCGGCAAAGGAAAAAGTAACAGCTATGTACTTAAGGTTTTTCTTATTCGATTAATTTTTTTTTATATTTTTATTTTGACGTTATTTTATTTTATTTATATCCTTATTTATTTAATTTTTATTTATTTTAATTTAATTTTATTTTTTAATTATTTGATTCTTATTAATATATTTTAATTTTATTTTATTTTATCACCGAAGTTCATTACATAGTCTGTTCATTATTAACAGCTTTTACGTTTTCGGCACTTATGTGACAACAAATCTTCACGTTATTCTTTATGTAGTTATTATTTTTTTCAGCAAAAAACAAACGTTAATCATATATATTTATCTACATTTTACACTATTTTACTTTAGTTACTATGATTCGTTAATTATTTAAGCTGCTCTGTGACGATGGCAAGCTATGGGCTAAATTAAGCTTGTGCGCAGTAAAATTTAAAGAGCTTTCTGTAGCCACAGTGAGCATTCGATAAACTCACCAGAAGATCGACGAAGGCCTTAGAGAACTCGGCTGTGTGTGTGTTTTGTGTAAAACTATTGATTAATTGTGTGTGTGTTTTGTGTTGTGTGAGTGTGTTTGTATGTAAAATTGTTCCAGCTCGCTTTCTGGATTTAAAATCTAAAGTTTTTAAATATGCAGGGCAACTAAATACTGTGAGAAAAGATTTGAATGTTTTAATAATCTAACATATTTTTAGACCCCGTACTCTTTAAAAAAGAGTAAAGGGGGTCTATTAAGTTTGTCAGAAGCGAGATGTGCGTAACAGGCAGAAGGAGGCGTGGCCGACCCCATAAAGTATATTTATTCTTGATCAGCATCAACAGCCGAGTCGATATAGCCATGTCCGTCTGTCCGTCTGTCCGTCTGTCCGTCCGTATGAACACCTGGATCTTTTAAACTACAAGAGCTAGAGACACCAAATTTGGAATGTAAGTCCGTTATTTTCTAGAGCAGATCAAGTTTATTTCAAATTGTTGCCACGCCCCTTACCGCCCCCGCAATGAGCAAATAACCAGACACACCTCGAAAAAATTTGTGTTTTAGGTGAATATCTCAGTAACTATAGCACTTAGGAGCACAAATTTTGGTATACAGGTTCTTAGAGACAGCCTTAGTATAATGTCATTAAAAATTTTGAGCTGCCACGCCCCCTTTGCTCATCAGAAATAAAAGACTCTCCAGCTTCAATGCCTTGTTTCAGGCATTAAATCAAATAGTACAGTGTTGTAATTTAACATACGCTTAGAGAATTACTATTTCTAACTTTCCTGAAAGTGGCATCAAAATCCTATGTCAAACAACAGATAAATTACGGTTCAAAGTCGAAGTTATTTTAAAGCAAAATCACTGCATGCGCGCAACACATACAAACAAACACAGAAACATACAAACATATGTTCGAACGTTTTCTCTACCTGCTGGCGGCAGCGCTGCCCGGAGCCGCTGGCCGCGCCGACCAATGCTATACATACACACATATGTATGTGTGCACATACATATTTGAAAATAATCGGAAGAATGGTAGAAGAGGGTCGTGGATCGCGGGTTCGAATGCTGACAATGACGATTGTTAATTTATTTACTTTTTAATTTTAATTCAAAATGTAAATATTTCATTTTAATTTTTTTAATTTTATTTGAAAATTTTAATTTAAATATAATGCAATACTATGGGAGTACGGGGTCTTTTACAGTCGGCTCGATCGACTGTAGCCTTTCTTACTTGTTTTTTTCAAGTTCAAAACTGAATGCTTTTGCACATCTAAAATAGTAATTTTTTAAACACAGCAAAAGTATTTGGCAAAACAAAAGTATGTACTGAGGCTGATCTGTTAGAGATGAGCACCAGGGGCAGCTGGGGCTTTGCTTGGCAAAGCGGAGAATACGGCGATGTGGCTCATTTCAGCGAGGGTTTTCCTACAGCTGAAGGGCCTGTGAGAAAACAGGCCTGAGACTTTTGTGGGCCGCAAAGGTAGTCAGCAGATGTTGCAGCAGCAGAGGCTCAGAGGTCAGTGAGAGACTCTGTTGTCAGCTGATGTGTCTGCAGAGGCTTTTGAGCAGCAAAGCTCAGTGAGCAGCAGAGCAGAGCAGCCGAAACTGCTGTGGTACCACTGTGGCTCTCCTGTGGCTGCTGGGGCTGCGCTGGACAACGGGGTTTTTCCCTGCAGCTGCGGCGGTGACAAAAATTCGTCTGGGGCTCCTGGGGCAGCAGATCGTTCCGAATTTAGAGCTTTAATAGCCAAAGGCGGCTGCACTGGCACTGTTGTCTTTTCTGCGTCTGCACGCGGCGAGATTAAAAACGGAAGAGAGTAAAATCTAATGCACTATCTACCTTCCGGCGTAAAAGCTATTTCTTTAACATAAGCTGCTTAAACTGCATAGATCAGCAACCCAGGGTTGCAGCATACTCAGCTAAAGCTTTATGCACTTTAAGTTCGCTTAAAGCGACACAACTGTTTTATATAACTTAACAAAACTTGTATTCAAATAGTTATTCAAAAAAAAAAAAAACTAACAATAACAACCAATTTAAAATTTAATCAATTAATAATTAGTGTAAATTGCAACGATGTATATTTGTATCGCATGCCATAAATAAATCGTAACTGCGATAACAAATAACATCGGTTAATTTCAAACAACAAAAAAATATTTTCTTCGAGAATTACACGGTTTCTATACTCGAGTAGCGCTATATTAACATATATATGAAAATACACATGTAACTATGAACATCCTCAATATATGTTTGGAATCTTGTAATATTCTCTCCTAAAGCTGCGCGCGTGGTTTCTCCGACAATCATACCCATTATTCCGGAATCAAAAAATATCATTATATCTCCAAAAGAGTTTTGAGCTTCTTTATTTCAGCTTGCAATAAAGAGTCGCTTTGAAAATCAACATTGTTATTATGCAACTGTATAGATTGCTGCCGCCACTTAATTTTACTCGGATCCTTTGCTATTAATTCAATACCTATAAGATAGGTATAAAAATCACATAATATAAAATAAAAAATATCGCAATTTTGGTTTGATGACAAAGATGATTAAGCTACGTATGGTAAACCTTCAATAGTTGGTAGTGGCGATCATGATCTTTTCAATGATTGCTCATAAGCTCAGATTATTTTGATGTTCACCAATCTGGCAACCGTACACCCCAAAGCATAGACGAAATTTCCGATTTGCTCTCCTCTGCTGATTAGCGGCGATCTCTTTTTTTTTCTTTCAACTATTTGCCGATGCATCGAAGGCAACACAAATGCTAGAAAATCACCATTAATTTCATGTCACATTAGAAATTGGAAGTGAATTTGGCACGTAGAACATCGTTAAAAATTTACTCGTTCACTTTGTTTGCTGGCCCTAAAGAAGTCAAATGCATTGCCACTGTTTTGTAAGTGTTATAATAGGTGTTTATGAAGAGACTTTAAAGAATACTTGAGATGGTATAAAGCTAAACCGCTAAACCGTCATGGTTCCCTTCCGAATCATGTTTTTCTTCTTCTTGAATTTGTTCGCTGAAATATGGCAAATTGGTTAGGAATTGGAATAGTGTAAAATAATTATGTTACCATTATCGGGTTATTAAAAAGAGTACGGTATGTCTATCGGCAATTATCTTGTGTTAATTTTTACACTCCGTAAAGCCCAGTAAAAAGCAGAAGGAGGCGTGGCAGACCCCAAATTGCATATATTTTCTTGATAAGCATCACAAGCCGAGTCGATATAGCCATGTCCATCTGTCCGTCTGTCTGTCTATCTTTCTGTCTGTCCGTCTGTCTGTCTGTACGTATGAACAAACAGATTTCAAAGATGGTAAGATAATAATAATTAATTTTTTAAGTAGTAACCGCCAAACTATTATTGTTACCATTATCGGGTTATTAAAAAATAATATACAAGTCGCCATAATTCATGTCTATCGGCCATTATCTTGTGTTAATTTTTGCCCTCGGTAAAGCCCAGTTAAATATATTTTTGTTAGACACAGTCGATGACAGTAAGTCCAGTTTTTATTATACTCTCTGCAAGAGTATATTGGGATTCTGCAAATGTATGTAAAAAGCAGAAATTGTATATATATTCTTGATAAGCATCATAAGCCGAGTCGATATAGCCACGTCCATCTGTCCGTCTGTCGCATGTTCGAACGTTATCTCTGCCTGCGTGGCGGCAGCCCGCAGTCGCTGGCCGCGCTGAATACGCACATACATACATATATGCATCATATATTGTCATTCGTGTGTGTATTCGCATACAGACAGACAGTTGTACATATGTTTAATTATGCTTAGATTGTTTTTGTTTCAACGTGTTTTAATGCAAGTACTACACATTGTAATATCTCCAGACCGATTTTAATAATTTAATCGGAAAAAAGGCAGAGAGTATCTTACGGTCGGGCGTGCTCGACTGTACTTTTCTTTCTTGTTTATTTGTCATGGCTTCGATATAGCAGAAGGAGGAAAGAACCCACAACATATTCGACGAGCATTGTACAGAGCAATGCTAGAAGTGCACGCCTCCGAATCCTATGTAGCCTCATTGGGATCTATTTGGTTCCTGAAAAGGATGTTGCTACATAATATTACAATAATAGAAAAACAATCTTCGACAACACGGTAGTAAATATATTCATTTAAGAAACGTTTAATCATATCAAATTACACAATCATAATTACTGCGATGTTGAAGAATCTTTTTTGGTCCAAAATCGCGATTTCTCAACGTGTTAGATTGTTTAAGCTCATTAACAAGCTTTGCATTTTCATTCACATTAAATCACAAAATATTTGGTTAAAGAAGACATAATATATGATATGATACATATGAACAAGTGCACACGTTTTCGGAATCGTGATTTCAATTCAAGCAGTAAGATTTGATCGACCGATGCGGATTTCTTAGGCAAATGTTAATTTCAAGTCTTATTATCAAATAAGTAATACAGTTTTAATTTAGCAGCAGTTATAAGAAATTATTGGATTGTTAAGAAGTTAAGTACCTTAGATTTATGATTGCGGATGGCCAACTAAAGGTGATCCTAACAAAGTCGACGACGTTAATGAATTTCCTATTCTAGGTTCCCTAAAGCATCTTAGCAGATAATTTGGGCTAGCAGGATGGTATAGACGTTTCGCCGATAATTACGCAATCATCATATACCCAATAATTGAGCTACTAAAAAAAATAACCAGTTTTCTGAATTCAGGAAGCAGAAGAAGCATTCTTAAGGGCAAAGTATATGTACAAAAAATTTTGAAAAGCGCAGAGAAGTTATTTAGTAACAGAAAGAGAATGCTTAGCAGTGATCAATAGCACAAATAAGCTCAGAGCTTGTATTGAAGGGAATGACTTTGTCGTCATAACAGATCAAGCTTTTCTTCAGTGACTCAAGAAACTAATGGATTTGTCAAGTTGTTTAGCAAAATGGTCGATCAGTTTACAAGGATTTTCATTTGAGATTAACCACCGAAGCGGCGCAAAGAATGTCGTCGCTGACGCCATGTCTTGATCCGATGAGTTTAAATTAAGCGGTGCCATTATTGATTTAAAATCGGTCGAGTTTTGCTAAGAAGAATATCTCTAGTAGATCCAGAGGATTCTTATGTATCTAGAGAGATCACCTGACCTGAAAGTTGTCAAAAAGCGGGCTGAACACGCCACAGGCAACAACATCCAAGAAGCAGAGTCATGGATACTTTGTTTTCCAATCAGATGGTCTGTATCGTACAATCCTACAGACTAAGCTCATATAGGTATGCGAAAAATGGTAGAAAAACTGAAACGTTTATTTTGGAAAGCGCGTACTTAAATAGCCTGGAAAAGACCTAATAATATTCTTAGACCAACTGAAAAGTGATTTTAGAAAATGTATATGGATCTGTTAGGACAATACCCAAGGTGAAACAACGGAAACATCGGTCTATTGGTCATTATTATCGATTAATTAAAATAAAAATTAGATTTTTTTTTTTTAATTTCTACAATTTGCTGTGATAAAGAAATATTGAATATTTGATAAATCACTTTAGCATTGAGATTTTTAAATTTCACTTATTCCAGAATTGTTTGTTTATTTTGAAAAAAAATTGTTTTGTATCATAGGCATAATGTTTAAAAAAAATAAGGACAAACAACAAAAAAATAACAAGAGTCGTAGAAAGCCAAACAAAGATATTCAATCCTTCAAAAAAGATGTTGAAACAGATAATCACAAAATACCCATAGAGGAGCTATTGCAACGACTGAATACAGATCAACACATGGTAAGTCAACTAAAAAGCTTTTATTTTTAATAATATATTGCGTATAGGGTCTGTCGCACCCAGCAGCCAAATTAAGGTTGGAAACAGACGGCCCCAATGTTCTATCTCCTGTCCCACCAACACCATGGTGGATTGTATTTTTAAAAAATATGTTTGGAGGGTTTGCTATGCTTCTCTGGTCGGGTGCTATTCTATGTTTTATAGCATATTTTATTCAACTTGCTACACAAGATGCTCCTGCTGATGACAACCTGTATCTTGGTATTGCTTTATTGGCTGTAGTTATTATTACAGGACTCTTTTCATTCTGTCAGGTATTTTTTAGCTAAAATATTTGAATTCAGCCGGCAGATATCCCATCTTCTTAACTAGGTGCATAAATCTACAGCCATAATGGACTCCTTTAAGAATCTAGTACCACAATATGCAACTGTAATACGTGAAGGAGAAATTAACACAATATCAGCTGAAAATCTTGTGATTGGAGATATTGTTGAGGTAAAGTTTGGTGACCGGGTTCCAGCTGATATCCGAATATTAGACGCACATAGTCTCAAGGTCGACAACTCATCACTTACTGGAGAGTCTGAGCCTCAGATTCGGTCCACAGAGTTCACTCATGATAATCCTTTAGAAACGAAAAATCTAGCGTTTTTCTCGACAAATGTAATCGAAGGAACATGCCGTGGAGTTGTTATTGCAACTGCTGATCGAACTGTAATGGGAAGAATTGCAAATCTTACCGCAGGTCTGGATGAGGTTCAATCTCCAATCTCTCGAGAAATTGCACACTTTATTCGAATTATTACAATATTCGCTGTGGTCCTTGGGCTAGTTTTTTTTTTTATCGCTTTGATGCTTGGGTATACTTTTTTGGACGCCGCAATCTTTCTCATTGGAATTATTGTTGCTAATGTTCCCGAGGGACTTCTTGTGACAGTGACAGTTTGCTTGACGCTTACTGCTAAAAGAATGGCAAATCGAAATTGTTTAGTCAAAAACTTGGAAGCAGTCGAAACCCTGGGGTCCACTTCCACCATTTGTTCAGATAAAACTGGAACTCTGACTCAAAATCGTATGACTGTTGCTCACTTATGGTATGATCAAAAAATTGTTGAATCTAACACCACAGACAGTTTCAAAGGCTCTGAATTTAATATTGATGATAAGTCATTTAACGCGCTATTGTTATGTGCAGCTCTCTGCAATTCAGCTGATTTCAAAGGTGGCCAGGAAGATGTACCCACTTTCAAGAAAGAAGTGAGCGGATCATCATCTGAGGCGGCTCTTCTTAAATTTTCTGATGTTGTATATGGTGGGATTGGTCCGGTACGACGGTCACATTTTAAAATAACCGAAATTCCATTTAATTCTACGGATAAATACCAAGTGTCCGTGCATGCCTTTAATACTGAAGATGCCTTATACATAGTAGAAATGAAAGGAGCTCCTGAACGCATTTTGGAACGGTGTATTATGATCATAATTCACGGCGAAACGATTCCACTAACAGACAACCTGAAAGAAATGTTTGAAGAAGCATATATTGATTTGGGTGGAATGGGGGAAAGAGTACTAGGCTTTGCAGATCTCATTCTCCCAAAAGAGCATTATCCACAGTTTTACGAATTTAGTACAGAGCCACCAAATTTTCCGACCACAAATCTTCGTTTTCTTGGTCTTATTTCAATGATTGACCCACCGCGTGCAGCTGTTCCAGATGCTGTAGCTAAGTGTCGAACGGCAGGTGTGAAAGTAATCATGGTAACCGGAGATCATCCAATTACTGCAAAAGCTATTGCTCGAAGTGTTGGCATAATAACAAATCCAACAGCAGAAGATATAGCAAATAAAAAAGGAGTTGCAATCGGCGATGTTGATCCACGGCAAGCTTCTTCAATTGTCATACATGGTGGTGAACTGCGTGAAATGAAAGCTGAAGACTTGGATTCTGTTATCTACCTTCACAACGAGATTGTATTTGCTCGTACTTCACCGCAGCAAAAGCTTTTAATTGTGGAGGCCTGCCAACGACGTGGAGAAATTGTTGCCGTTACAGGAGACGGTGTGAATGACTCACCGGCACTGAAGCGTGCTGATATAGGTGTCGCTATGGGGATAGCTGGATCAGATGTTTCAAAGCAGGCCGCTGATATGATTCTGCTTGACGATAATTTTGCATCAATTATAGTGGGAATAGAGGAAGGTCGCCTTATATTCGATAATTTAAAAAAATCCATAGCATATACTCTTACATCAAATCTACCTGAAATAACGCCATTTTTATTTTTTATGATGTTTGATATACCCCTAGCATTGGGCACTATAGCTATTTTGTGTATCGACATTGGAACCGACATGATGCCAGCAATATCACTTGCTTATGAAAGAGCAGAATCAGATATTATGTCTAGAATGCCTCGTGATCCCTTTGAAGACCGTTTAGTAAACAAAAAGTATGAATTGAATTGAAATGAACTTTTGACATACAAATATTTCTACTCACAGGCTTATATTTATGGCATTTCTTCAAATCGGAACAATTCAGACTGTTGCCTGTTTTTTCACTTTTTTTGCGATAATGGCCGAGCACGGATTTCCTCCCTCAATTCTCTTAGGTATACGACATGATTGGGATTCCAAAAACGTCGAAGATTTGGAAGATGGATATGGCCAGGAATGGGTGAGTTTTATATTTCTTGATAATCACTTTTGTTAACTCATTGTTGGGTGATGTTTGATGAATATATAAAAAAATTGTATATTCACCATTAAAGTTATTGAAATAATAATATAGTTTTGTGACACTATAAAATGCCACACATCGTGCACATACCCCTTTTCATTGGGTTTCATCTAGATTCAATTTAAAAAAAAAAAACATTTCTTACCTATAAATACTTTGACAGCTCTTAAATAAAATACAAAATGTTTTGTAGCCAAATTAATCGTTTTTTGTTGAAGTTTTGCACATTTACCAAATCGCTATAAAACGTGTTCTTATGGGAAACGAAACTTTAGTTTCCCAAAAATCTCTCAAAAATAGCTTACCCGATCACACTTTAATTTTTATATAGGTTTTTCACCAATATTTGCTGGAGTTAAATCGAAGAAAAGGCACTGTAATTAGAAAAAATTTCTGTAGGTTTTTGTATACACATGATTAAACAACCACTTAATATTTTATCAGGAAAATTGTAAACAAATCATTTCAATCATAACCCGTTATTGTATTCTAAAATATTGGTGTTGTAAAGAAAGAAATAATTACTATGGATATCTCTCTGCCAAAAAAAAACTCATGAATGGCAAATCAAAAGGAATTATTTATTATTTTTTCAATTAAATACATTTCTACTCCACTCAAATATGATATGACCTTTGTTTTTACTCATTCTTATTTCTGTGTTTTTGGCAATGATTTGGTAATTATCATAAGCAATACATTCAAGAGATATAAGTAGGAGTTGTAAAATGTAGTTATTGGCGTACGTCAAACGCATATATTTCAGCTATCGAGTAATTCGTTCTCAACAGTGCTTTCGTGAGTGGACGTTCGAACGTTCGAACGCTGATAGTGACAATTGTAAAATTAAATTTTTAAGTTTTAAGTTTTTAAATGTATTTTTAAAATTTAAATTTAATATAAAGACAATTGCGCACTACTACGAGAGTACGGGGTCATCTACAGGCGGCTCGCTCAATTTTAGCCTTTCTTACTTGTTTAAATTAACTTCAATCATTTTTGTATTTTAAACTTTCATTTGATTTAGTATGTATTTTAAATTCAACTGTCATATGCTGCACATTACGGATATAAACTGATTTTTTTAAATGCGACTAGATCGTATTTACATACTCGATAAAAGCATAATTTACTACATCGTAGTCGACAGTCATGAAGACGATTGCTGTCATGTGTGAGCTTCAAATTGATAAGAATATGTTTATATATATTAGAGCTAAAATTTAATATAATTTTTTTACATACCATACAAACATTTGATTTTTCTTACTTAACCATAGAATTAAATCTAAATATATAAGCGGATATGAATTAATTATGAATATTTTCGATATATTTATTCGAATAATCTTTTATTAACGTAGTTTGTAAGTTGGTTATTCAAATAAATATAATTTATTTTTCTTAAACCGAAACTACCGAGTACAGATATAAATCTAGACTAACTTATGCTATGTTCTGGGGACGTTGAGCAACCCTCAACCTGAGCTTTTGGCTCTTATGTAAGCAAAGTGATCTCGATCTTAAAGAGATTGAGATTTACGAGAATTCTGCTAGCCAGGATTTGTGCAACGTCAGCAGTTTCAACCCCAATGGTGGGAATAGCGATTCTGGCGAATTGTTTATGATACTTGATAAGTTCGTGGGAAGCCAGAATTGTTATTGTCACCATTTGATTATTTTATAATGTTTAGCTTAAATCTGTGGGAATGGAATGTGTAACATAAATGAAAAGTGTCAGCTAGGCGTATTGTATGGGTACGTATGTCTCTACATATGTTACTTCCCCATCCTTAAGAAATGAGCCTGTCCTCAGGCGGTTAATTTTGGATATATTGTTGGATCTAATACAATTTCTTCAATTTCATTATACTCTCTGATAGTTAAATAGTGATACTCGTATTTTATGGGTAGATTCAATGTTCCTGTTTGAAATATAAGATATCCACTCTTAGAGTTAATTGGATTGATTTCCAAGTTCTGTCCTTTTATTGGGGGTATAAAGTAAAGTAACATAAATGTTTTAATTAGAGTTGGTAAATTATGAAGAGCTATCATCGTGATTGGGGTTTTTGTTGATCTGGAATTATCATATTTACTTATATTAGTTACTTTCTTCTTCTTGTATTTTGATTTATAATGAGTTATCTTTCTATCTCTGTTAACTTCTTCATAATGTTTGTCATCTATTTGTGTTATATTTCCTGTTTGTTTAAATGGGTTTGTGGATTTAGATCTTACTAATGGTGATTCCCTATACCTAGTATCTATTTCAAACTCGGTTCTATTTTCATTAGGTCTTTCTATTTTGTTTTTCTTATTTAGTTGTGTATCATACTCAGGAGTTCCTGCTTAGATGAAAATATCTGCTGGTGTTCTACCAGTCGTGTTATGTTTAATCTTATGATTATAAGTATAAAGTATTATTTCAAATCTAGTTAGTTTATCTTCGTGATTTGTGTCAGAGTTTACAATTCTTAATTTTTCATTTACTGTTTTATGGAATCTTTCTATGTCTGAAATGCCGTTTTTACTAGATGTAATGGATATATTTACGTCTTCTGATTTTAACCAAATCTGTAGTGCGGTCACAAAAAGGCTGAGTCTTTATCTGCTTTTATTTCAATTGGTTTTCACATGACATTAAATACTTTTAAAAGAGCTCTTTTAGCTTCTAACCAATCTCGACCATTTACTTTTATTAAAGTTGCGTATTTGGAATATAGGTCTATGCAAGATAGAAATTGTTTGTTGTCTACCATGAAGAAATCAATGACATTTTTCTCTGGGATTATGGTTTTGTGGGGTTAATTAAAAAATTATTTTATTTTTTTTTTTTTTTTTTTTTTTTTTATTAAAAATTTTTTTTTTTTTTTTTTTTTTTTGAATATGTTTTTGATATTTTGTTTTATATTTTTTTTTTTTAAATATTTTTTTTTTTTTTTTTTTTTTGGGGGTTTTAATTTTTTTGGTTTTTTTTTTTTTTTTTTTTTTTTTTGGGGGGGGGTGGGGGGGTGTTTTTTTTTTTGTTTATTTTTTTTTTTTTTTTTTTTTTTTTTGGGGTTTTTTTTTTTTAGAAAAAAATTTTTGAAAAAAAAAAAAAAGCTTCGTTGGGGGAATATATAACACTTTTCTTAGAACATAAGTATTCTTTAATTAATTCTTTTGCATGTTTAGGTGACATATCAATATATTTTATTAAGACTTTAGTTTTATGAAAATAATTAGTGACGGATACGTTATTTAAGTTACTTTTTTCGAATTCTATTAGTCTTTTAAAATAGTTTATTGGTCTTTCAGTCAGTGAAATGTGGGACTGGTTGTCCTCTTGGACGCTATGGATTGTTGCTACAGTTACGTCAGAAGTTTCTCCTAACAAGTTTCCTAAATTTTTTATTCTGGATAAAGCGTCTGCAAAATAGATCTCTTTGCCTGGTACATATTTAATATGATAAACAAATTCATTTAATTTTATTTTCCAACATTGCAATTTCAAGATTTAAAGCCAGAATTGTAATTTTCACCAATTAATTATTTTATAATGTTTAGCTTAAATCTGTGGGAAAGGAATGTGTAATATAAATGAAAAGTGTGCGCTAGGCGTATTGTATGGGTACATATGTCTCTACATATGTTTCTATATATATTATTCAAATATTACCATAATAACGTTTAAATAACGTTCACCCGTTAATTTCAATCCAAATTAAATATATCAAGAATGCATATATAACAAATAAAACAAGTAAGAAAGGCTACAATCTAGCAAGCCGACTGTAAAATACCCCGTACTCTCATAGCAGTGTGCATTTTACAATACATATAAAAACATTAAGAAGTAACAGAGTGATGGTCTTACACATATACCGTAAACAACAAACCGCGTTAATCTGCCGTATCTCCAATAAAAATTCTGAAATTAAATTTTCCAATGAAATTTGAAAAACCAAACAGACGAAATTCACTACCCGGACTCGAACCCACGACCGTATGACATTCTCTGCTTTTATTTCTGATTAAATTAGTTAAGTCGGTATCCGAGTATTACAAAAAATAGTACTTGTATTTTATATAAAAAGAAACTAAGTATATTCGAACATAAATCTGTCTGTATGTACATAAATATATGCAAATATAGATTCAATGCTATAGTCGCATCGTGACTTCAGGATATCTGTTAAAAGTTATTGTTTATAATGTTTAAAATTTATAGAGTATAAATATGATTATTAGTATTCCAGTCGATCTTGGCAAAGCCGCGCACAAGAGAAAAGTGATGAAATTCAACACACTTATATCAAAACATCGCACTTCGCGGTGAAACTTTGAAAATTTATTGTGTTGTCAGGGCTGCATTTTTTGCAGGATTTTTTAAGCCCAAGGTGGATTCAAATTTGCAATGCTTAACTCTAGTTAAATTCTTTGTTAGTACATCTGCAATGATCTCGTCTGTTTGACTTGACTTCGATGTGCTTTGTAGCATGAGACATTGTGTTCATTGCCATAAATTTGCATCGTTGCATCAAATGCCATCAGTTCCAAAATGATAAGAATATTCCGCAGATACACAGCTTCTTTTACTGCAGATGATAAGGCTATGTGCTCAGCGTCCGAGCTGCGTTCTACAGCTACAGCTACAGCTGAGTTCTACAGTAGCTTGCTTTCTAGACTCCCAAGAGAAAGCTCCTCATGCCAAAGTACATACAAATCCGGTAAATGACTTTCGATTAGCCATGTCGCAACATGTCCAATCAGCGTCGACAAAAATCTCCAACTATTAGAGAATATGCTTTGCTGCCGCTTCATATTCGGAATAAGGATCAGTACTGTGCCAACTTGGTGACCGAATGTGCAATATCATGTCGTGCTGTACTGCAATACAATTCAACTATAAGTTTTTAATATAACATACAATCAACCCTGTGACACTCTTTCTGTGCGCAAGCCACTGATGACCATCTAATGGTGTAGATGTTTGACGACACTCGTTCATGATGTACTGGCATAGCAACTCTTTAATGTATTTGCGGTGATTGATTAAAATTGTACTGGTTTCGTCGTGACGCTTTACTTCTATGCCCAAAAAATAATTCATTGGCCCGTGTTAGTTGACAAATCAGCCAATGTGTAACAGTGGATCACCGGCCGGGAGTATGTTAAGTGGCCACACCAGCCGGGAGCATGTTAAGTGGCCATACCGGCCTCTTTGTAACGAGAGACATGCAGACCGCTGGAGGGAAACCCAAACAAGGATCAACACCATCTGCACGCACCCGTCGTGACCCTTTTTCTATTGTAGCTCTACCCATGCGCAGACATCGTATCACCATCTGGTGTAAACTGATGTAGGCGCACTTGTATCCTTAAGTTTAATCGTTACCACATGTTTGTTAGTTCTAAGATACTCATCCTATGTAACATTTGATCCTTAGACTGTAAGAAGAAGGGTATATAAGCCCATACATTGTTCCAATAAAATCAGTACTCAAGAAACATTCTTAGCGTGCAATACACTCTCTGAACATTCTGATACTCATCCGAATAACTGGCTCAAAGTGCTAGGTATTTGAAAACCCTCTGGTCTTACTCAAAGTGTAAGAACGGAAAACTCACTGACAAGTGAACATTTGGTGACCCCGACTATTTAGAGACCCAGTCAAATCTGATTTCCCCCACCAGTGTTAAGAGTCAGACAAGACTAATACGGACTTAACTTAGGTCAAATCAGAATCCCCCACCAGTGGTAAGATTCCGAAGAGACAAGGACAATTGACAACTACAAATTTAGTTAGGCAAATTTGAAGCTGAAACAATCTACGAGATTATTGGAGTAATCTCATAGATCTGATAAAATTGTAATTTACGTTAATCCTTAAGAAAAGTGTTACACTGGGTAACAACTTAAAGATTACACATTACAACAGGATTTTGGAACTACCACATTTTGGATTCCAAATATTTTGGTTAAATTGTTTAACCATTTTACCCTCAATCAGTTACATTGGAGTAACCAGGAATACGCTCGACCATTAAGTTTGAACAAAGGTTCAAAGAAACAAGAGTTTATTAGTGTATAT
Organism: Drosophila acutilabella; assembly: GCA_035046005.1. NCBI lineage: Eukaryota > Metazoa > Arthropoda > Insecta > Diptera > Drosophilidae > Drosophila > Drosophila acutilabella. The sequence continues at coordinate 121,170 of JAWNOK010000043.1, forward strand.
CGACTACTTCAAGGGTGTGAGTAGAGGCATATCCAGCTACTAGCAAAACAATTATCCTCCAACGGGTCTATACACTAAGACAACGAACTTGTAGACATCATGGCTACCAACTCAAGTTTGGAAACGATCTTAGACGATCAAGCCAAAATTGGCGAGCAGATACAGGCGTTCATTAGGAATTACAAAAAGGATTCGACTGAACGAAAGCACAGGACTTCCTATTACACTGATAAGAAAAATCAGTTATCTAATTTATGGAAGATTTTTATGGACGGTAATGCCCAAGTTGAAAGCTTGATTGGAGATACACCAATAAGGAGCATCAATATTTTGAAACCAACTACTTCTTAAATATAAAAGAAGTAGTTGAAAAATGCATGAGAGAATTCAACGCGAATTCAAATAGTACAAGTCGCATTGAGCCTCTCATGCGGCAACAAAATGCTATGCTGAGTTCATTATCCAGAATAATGAATCAAATCTCGCACACGTCTCATAAACAAGTTATAGAGAGCCTATGGAATCAAATAACTTCGATTCACTATGAGATTTATCGGGAGTTTGAAAATCCCACAGAATTGGGCTATAGCTTAGAAAATTTTACTTCAGCAGAAACAGCTGTTTTGCGAGTTCAAGCGGCAAATAGTACTGAGACAACAAACACGGTACAGAGCAACCAAAATGCAGCGTTGCAACTACCAAAAGTCGCCATACCCAAATTTGATGGCGACTATTTAAAATGGCAACAGTTCCATGACTTATTTTTAAAAATGATTCATGAAACGTCATTACCCACAATCCAAAAGATGTGGTATTTAAAAGCTAATCTTTCTGGAGAAGCTGAAAGTTTAATTCGCCATTTGTCATTGACAGAGTCTAATTATGAGACTGCCTGGACAATGTTGCAAGATCGTTTTAATAATAAACGAGTCCTTTGCACAGCGATATTGCAGAAATTGTTAGATCAACCTAACATTTCAAATGACGGAGAAGTAATTAAAAACTTCCATGATAACATTCATGAAAGTTTGGCTGCCCTCATAAATATAGGTGTCACAACGGACACCTGGGACCCACTCCTGCTTGTTATTTTGACAAAAAAGTTAGATCGGTTGAACCACACGCTCTATGAGCAATCTCTAAAAAATACAAGAGAGCTTCAGCCGATCAAGGAGTTTTTAGCGTTTCTGGAGCAGCGATTCTTAGCTTTGGAAGCTATTGGAGGGAAGGCAGCAACCATAAAGGAAAAACATAGAACATGCGCACAAACTTCAACAAATCGAACACCCACATGTCCATTCTGCCAGCAAGGTGGCCATAAGTTGTATGCCTGTGAAAAGTTTAAATCACAGAAAGTCAACGAAAGATTGGAATGGGTGCAGAAGAAGAAAATCTGCATGAATTGTTTCGCCAACGACCATTGGGCTAAGTTCTGCAAAAGAAGTTGTTGCCTCAAATGCGACAAAAAACATCACACACTTTTGCATTTGGAAAACAACCTGAATAAGGCAGCTATAACATCAGATTCCGCAAATCCGGAAAAAACACGTGATTACGTATTATTGGCAACAGCTCGAGTTATTATTCAAGGAAACAATGGACAATTCGGTGAATTTCGTGCATTACTCGATTCGGGGTCGCAAGTCAACCTTGTGTCAGAAAGGGTGATTAAGCGACTATCGTTAAAAACGACAGAGTCATCGTTGCGCATAGAGGGAATTGGAGGCCAACCCAAAACCAGCCGACAAAGGGTAAATGTCCTCATGAAATCCAGAAATAATGATTTCATGACGAGACTGGATGCATTTGTATTGCCACACATAGTTGCTGATCAACCGACTCAGCACATTAAGGGATCGCTGTTGAAATTGCCTAATAATATATGTTTGGCAGATCCAAATTTCAACAAACCAGGCAAAATCGACATCCTCCTCGGCGCAGAGCATTATTACTCCCTATTAATTCCAGAAGCGCAAAGGAAAAAGACGGGATTGCCGGCAATGCACAATACAGAACTTGGATGGGTTATAGCAGGAAAAATCAAGGCATCATCAAATAAGTCATCCACTTGTGCCGTTGCAACGTCAGAGGAAACACTGGACAAGGCCATCGAAAGACTCTGGCAGTTGGATGAAGTAAAACTAGGTAAACCAGCGCAATCCCCGGAGCAGGAGAGATGTGAGAAGCATTTTCTGCAAAATATTCAGACAGCAGAAGATAACCGATTTATAGTAAGATTACCTTTCTCTGAAAACCCTTCAGAGCTGGGGGAGTCTTGCGAAATCGCTACACGACGTTTTCTAGCTCTGGAAAGAAGATTGGAACGTGAGCCAGAAACACAAAAGGGCTACAGAGAATTCATGGCTGAATACGAATCTCTAGGCCACATGAAGGAAGTAGGGAAACATCTAATTCCCAAAGCACACTATTTCATTCCGCATCATTGTGTATTGAGGCCGGAAAATACAACTACCAAATTACGGGTAGTATTTGACGCATCAGCAAAAACATCGACGGGAAAATCTTTAAATAGCATACTGCACGCTGGTCCGACGGTACAAAGCGACTTATTAGCCATTTTGCTACGCTTCCGTACTCATAAATACGTTTTCACCGCAGACATCGAGAAAATGTACCGCCAGGTTTGGATCAATCCCAAGGATCAATTCCACCAGATGATTGTTTGGAGACATCATCGAAACGAACCGTTAAAGTACTATCGGTTAAAAACAGTTACGTACGGTACAACCTCAGCACCGTACATGGCTACAAAATGTTTAGAATATTTAGCAAAATTAAATAAAGCTAAATATAGTCTCGGAGCGGAAACCCTGGAAAGGGACTTTTACGTAGATGACTGTTTGACTGGTGCTGATTCTTTGCCAGAAGTCATGCAAATGCAACAGGAGCTCAACACACTACTCAAATCAGCAGGCTTCAAACTTCGGAAGTGGTGTGCTAACAATACCAAAATAATGGAAACGATTCCCCAAGAAGACATCATATCAAGCTATGATTTGACGGATGCGGTGGGAAGTTGCAGTATTAAAACCCTAGGCATCGTCTGGATGCCCAAGAAGGATCAGTTCTGCGGAAAGGCTCCAGAACTGACAACAAGAAATGTAACGAAACGCATGGTAGCTTCCGAAAGTGTGCAGGTCTTCGATCCGCTAGGATTATTCGCTCCTATAACTGTGAGATCGAAGATATTTATGCAAGCACTATGGAAGGAAGCGATAGGATGGGATGATGTACTCCCATCACAGTTGCAACAGGAATGGCAAACATACAAGGAGGATCTTCAACAACTGAACGAAATCAAGATACCCAGAAACGTATACAATGGCCAGGTTCCAATATCAAAGGAAATCCATACGTTTGTGGATGCGTCAGAGAAGGCGTATGGAGCAGCTGTGTATGTGCGAGCAGTACACAGAAACAAACGTGTGACTGTTCAACTACTATGTGCCAAGTCAAGAATAGCTCCCATCAAGCTGTCTACAATTCCACGACTGGAACTATGCGCAGCTTTAGTTGGAGCTGAGCTTGCGGAAAAGGTGAAGCTGGAACTAAATCTAGACGTAGCAACACCGATGTATTATTGGAGTGACTCAAAGGTGGTTTTATCTTGGATAAAAGCTCCGTCCTACAACTTCCACACATTTGTAGCGAATCGGATATCAAAAATTCAGGAGTTAACGTTACCACGACAATGGAGACATGTCCCAAGTGCCCAAAACCCCGCTGACGTCTTATCACGAGGTATATCGGCAGCGCAACTAAGGACCCATTCACTTTGGTTTTACGGTCCAATATATTTATCCGGGCCAGCATCCCAATGGCCAACACAAACTGTTTCGATTCCATTGTCTACCTTGGAATCAAACTTGGAAAAAAGGCAAAATTTGACTGTTGCAAGTACATCCATTGCCATAGGACAGGATTTGTACAACATGAAGCACAGCAACTCGTTTAGCAAGCTTCAACGCATTGTTGCGTATATGCGTCGTTTCTGCCACGCAAGTAACAGAACAGCAACGACGCAGCTAAACTTAAAAGAATTGGAAGAGGCGCGCATGTTTATTCTGCGAAATGTACAACAAAATGCATTTCCTGAATATTACGACACAGTCAAGAAAGGAACTGTCTCGAAGGCCTGCCCGTTCGTGAGTCTAAACCCCATAATGAAGAATTCACTCATTGTAGTTGGTGGACGCTTGGAAAATTCTCGACTTCCTGAGACAGCAAAGCACCAAATCTTGTTGCCATACAATGATCCCATTGTAAAAATGATTGTTCATGAAATTCATGTACAGAACATGCACTGCGCTCCGTTGGAACTTAGATCCATTTACCAACAAAATTACTGGATCTTAAATGGCACATCTCTTCCCAGAAGCATAGTGAGGAATTGCGTTCGATGCCGAAGGTTCCAACCCTCCGGTTTACAACAAATGATGGGAGTCTTACCCTCAGCCAGAGTAACTCCATCAAAGCCATTTTCACACAGCGGAGTGGATTACTGTGGACCTTTCTGGATCCACCACAAGGTCAGAGGAAAGAAACCTGACAAGGCATATATAGCCGTATTTGTCTGTTTCGCATCAAAGGCAGTACACCTGGAGTTGGTCAATGATTTGACAACAGCGGCATTCATACGTGCACTGAAGCGCTTCTTGGCTCGTCGAGGAAGGATCGACACCGTGTATTGTGACAACGCAACAAACTTCGTAGGAGGTTGCAATCAATTGAAGGAACTAAAGGAAGCAATATTATCCAGAAAAGCTAAAGATGAGATCACTGAAAGCTGCAATAAACTGAAAATAAATTTCAGTTTCATTCCACCACGTGCTCCTCACTTTGGAGGTTTATGGGAGGCAGCAGTAAAGTCAGCAAAAAGCATTTTAAAAAGAAATGTGGAAACTGCATCACTCACGTTCGAAGAATTGAACACAGTGATTGCGGAAGTGGAAGCCATATTGAATTCAAGGCCACTGACACCACATTCATCGGATCCCAACGATCTAAAGGCGATCACACCAGGAGACATTCTAATCGGTGAGCCTTTAGTAAGTCAGGTACACTGCGAACCCACTAGTACCACAATCCGTCAACAATGGGACCATTCGTCAAAACTTCGACATAATTTTTGGACCCGATGGTCCTCGGAATATTTAAGTGGACTACAAAGGCGACACAAATGGCATTTACCGTTGCCCAATGTCAAGGAAGGAACACTGGTATTAATCAAGGAAGATAACGTTCCCAGTATGCAATGGCCCATGGGTAAAATCATCAAGGTTTACTATGGATCAGATAACCTAGTGAGATGCGCTGATATAAAAACCCAAAGAGGTGTCATACAGAGGGAAATCCTCAAACTGTGCCCACTGCTACCAGAAAACGAAATCATAGCAGAGTTACCTCAAAAACGGGCATCACCACCAGAAGAAGACTCCACTCCCACTAGTTCCAAAAAACGCAAGACATCTGGACTACCGTCATTAGCTACAACAATAATGATAATGCTGATGATACTACCGCTGGCACTTGCGAAATCGGTAAACATAACTCAATTTGGAACAAAACCTGGGATATACTTCGAAAGGATAGGAACGAGTCGCTTCACCATATCCGAATGGAAGATTATTGCGTACTAGGATCTAGCGCCATATTGGGAAGATATGAAACGGTTTTCAACCACAACAGAAAGAGTGGGTGAACTGTGCTCAAAATTACAAACCAGTTCGGCCTGTGAAACGATGTACCAGCATTTTAAACACATTGAAGAGGAACTCAAGATGGAAAATGGATTCCTCAAGCCCACCAGAAAACGACGATCACCATTGGACATCATTGGAAACATTGCTAGCAGCCTATTTGGAGTTCTTGATTCAAGCTACGCAATAAAAATGGCTCAAGTAATCGAGAAGGTGAAGGCGAACGAGAATTACATGTTGACATTACTAAAGAATCAAACATCAGAAATAGATGCAACTGTAAACATTTTGAAACGAAACGAAGGAACCATCTCGAAACGATTGGATTTGTTTGAGACACAAATAGTTACCATGGCCAACGAAACCAGCCGTCATTTGCTCTTCCAATGGTACATCACACTCACAACGCAACTCACTGTAATTGGCATAAATCTACAACGAATACAGACAGAAATTGTCAGCGTATTAACAGACATCCGCCATAACAGCATTAGCCCATTGCTAATATCCCAACGGCAACTTGAAGAACAATTGGAGTTTATGCAGACACATCTATCGGAAGGACAAGCCCTGCCAGCTCATAAAAACAACATTGTCCAACTTTATAAATTGATGGAAGCCAAGGGAACAGTGATTGGACAGCATGTTATTTTCCAAATAACTTTGCCGTTACTTAGTATAGACAAAATGGAACTATACAACATGGTTCCCATTCCAGTGAAGAGCAGTGATGGGATGAAACTAATTAAAATCGATCGAGCAGTGATTGGCGTAAATAGTCATCGAGATCAATTTGTCGGACTTTCACAAGACGATTTTTCAAGATGTTTTCATTTTAACACTGATGAATACATTTGTCACAACAAGCAAGCAGTATTCTCCATGGAACAAAGCTGTGAGTTCCTTCTATTCAACGACAAAACATCACCGTTATGTCAAGTCACATACACCAACCAGACATTTTTATGGTTAAACATGGCATCTCATAACCAATGGATTTTTGCCACTCAAACTACGATGAACTTATCAGCTGTCTGCAAAAATCAGCCGGAGTTGATCAGCTTGCAAGGATCTGGACTTTTGACTGCAGACTCCGATTGCATTATACGTAACGCAGTCATTAGCATAGTTACGCATAGCCTAACCACAAGCTCAACAAAAAACGCCTACATACGCTTTGGGAACTTTGACATAAATAGTACAACACAGCCCACAGTTCAAACCAAAATGGACAAAATAAAGGACAATGAATTAGCACGACTCCAGTCAGAGCTGACGCCAGCCGGAAAAATGAAATTACCCTTTGACATTTCACCAACTCCACGCCATGAAATAATGTCCCATGTCACATTTGGAATAGTTATGCTAATATGCATAACTTACATCATAAAACGACACAGGAAAAACAGGAGAAATCAGACGACCAACAATCAACACGAGGAGATATCACTTCCAGAGATTCGATCCCTTCAATCAACGGTGCAGCCAACAACTTCATCACCAGCCAAAGGTCCGGTTTCAACATCCAACAAACCTTACTCAATTAATTGTTGAACTGCTGTTCAACGGCCGGGAGTATGTTAGTTGACAAATCAGCCAATGTGTAACAGTGGATCACCGGCCGGGAGTATGTTAAGTGGCCACACCAGCCGGGAGCATGTTAAGTGGCCATACCGGCCTCTTTGTAACGAGAGACATGCAGACCGCTGGAGGGAAACCCAAACAAGGATCAACACCATCTGCACGCACCCGTCGTGCCCCTTTTTCTATTGTAGCTCTACCCATGCGCAGACATCGTATCACCATCTGGTGTAAACTGATGTAGGCGCACTTGTATCCTTAAGTTTAATCGTTACCACATGTTTGTTAGTTCTAAGATACTCATCCTATGTAACATTTGATCCTTAGACTGTAAGAAGAAGGGTATATAAGCCCATACATTGTTCCAATAAAATCAGTACTCAAACATTCTTAGCGTGCAATACACTCTCTGAACATTCTGATACTCATCCGAATAACTGGCTCAAAGTGCTAGGTATTTGAAAACCCTCTGGTCTTACTCAAAGTGTAAGAACGGAAAACTCACTGACAAGTGAACAGCCCGTTATCAACAACTTTGTACTTCGCTGCGATCCTTGCTTTGATATTTTTTACATCATTTGTATCCTTTCATGCCACAATGATGTCATCAACATAGACGGCGATGAAAATCGTAACATAGTAACATTGGCCCGTTATCAACAACTTTGTACTCCGCTGCGATCCTTGCTTTGATATTTTTTACATCATTTTTATCCTTTCATGCCACAATGATGTCATCAACATAGACGGCGATGAAAATCATGTCTTTGCCTGCTTGCTGTATAATCATCATATTTTCATCATGTGTTCCAAACCCAGCCTGATTGCTTAAGTCCGTAAATGCTCTTGTTAAGTTTCAGTACGTGATTGGGATGATCAGCACTGACAAAACCATCAGGTTGGCGCACAAAAACCGCCTCCAACTCGTCATTCAAGTAAACTGTGACAACGTCTACATGATATAGGTGAAGTCCATACTCCACTGAAAGTGCTATTATAAGCCGAGTTGTAGCAAATGTTTCCTTGAAATCGAACCCATAGCGCTGACTGCAGCCCTTTGCCACCAAGCGTAAACCAATTTGTATCCAATTGGTTTCTTCCCTTTTGGCAATGTCGTTAATTCCCAAGTTTGATTTTGCACCAGAGATGTGTACTCCTCCTTTATGGATGCCATCTAAAGTTCGCTTTCTTCCGATTGCACAGCCTCAGCGAAACTTTCAGGAGTCTTAACCGCTGCTGCAAATATAGCATTCAGCGTACTACCAGTCTACCTGGTTTTCCCGTTGAGTTTGCTTAGACGACTATGCCCTCTTTTACTTTCTTGTACCGAAGGATTCTCGTGCAGGCTATTGTTTACACCTTGCTCTGCAGGCTTTTCTGGGAAACTCTGCACTATTTCAGGTTCGGATTCGCCTTCGCCTCTGAGAGTCATCGGAGTCTTTTCGCAGGAAACTGTTCCTTCACATTTCCTTCCCTCAGGCTCTACGGAAAAGACGTCTCTGCTTACAATAAGCTTTCGCGATAAGCATTTGAGGTACCCGAATAATCTACTATGACATACTCTTTCCCATTCTGTGCTTATTTCGATATTATGTTTTTCTTAGGCGCCCAATGATTGGCTTTATATTTCATGTGGAGTCTCTCCTTTTACTGAGTTTGATGCCACCTCTGCCCAAAAGTATTAATTTAAATCAGCGTGTACTACTTCTAGCCATTTCAATTAACTTCCTATTTGCCCTCTCAGAATATACGTTTTATTGCGTTGTGTGTGGCACAGCTAAATGCTTTAAATGCACCAAAAACTTCGTCCTTAGTTTTTAACAAATTTACCGAAATATACCTATGTCTATGAAAGTGACAAAATATCGGCTACCTCCCAAAGATTTCATTGGCATTGGACCACAAACATCACTATGAATCACATCCAGTTTTTTCTTTGCTCTATTTTCAGTATCTTTTGGGAACTGTTGTACGCATATTTTGCTTTTTGCACTTGATACATATTTGGGGGTAAGGGGCGTGGCAACAATTTGAAATAACCTTGATCTGCTCGCGAAAATAACGGACTTTCATTCCAAATTTGGTGGCTCTAGCTCTTGTAGTTTAAAGATCCAGGTGTTCATACGGACGTATAGACAGACAGACGGACGGACATTTCCATATCGACTCGGCTGTTGATGCTGATCAAGAATATATATACTTTATGGGGTCGGCCACGCCTTCTTCTGCCTGTTACGCACATCTCGCTTCTAACAAACTTAATAGACCCCTATACTCTTTTTTAAAGAATACGGGGTCTAAAAAGGTTATGATTTACAGAGTCAAACGCTTTACTAAAGTCAGTATATGTGACATCAGTTTGTATTCTATTAAGGAATGCCTCATGTATAAAAGAGGTAAATTCCTATAAATCGGTCGAAACACTCCTTAAGCACACAACTTGGTATGTTGTCAGGCTCAGGAGAGATGGAAGACTTTTAGGGGTAAGAGATGTTAGAAGTTAGTTAAAAGAGTGGGCTAGTTGAAGTTAGTAGAAGTCAGTTTCCTCTCTACTTGCATGCCCCATTTTCACGTCTTAGTTGTCTTTGTGTGTGGGGATGTTTGAACTGACACCGATTGCAGTTTGGAGAAAGAGTTTCTCCATGATTTTCTTTTTACCTTCCAGACAGTGGATTTGTAAATTCATAGACCGAGCCTATACTTGTCGTAATATAGTTTTCCTACGGTCTTATTTGCATTTTAATCAGTTTCTTGATGATTTATCGTAGTGTGTAAAGGTTAGTACTGTTGCATTGCGCTGCTGACCTACTTTCGGAGTAGAAGATCAACATGACTTCTGGTCGGCATCCTTGAGGGTCTTATGTCATTGTTCGATGTCATTCATCGACTTAATATCCTCGGGTGGCGCAAGTTTTGCTGACTGGGGTTCCCTGAACTTTACCCAGTTAATCTTCATGCGGTCTTACTGTCGCGTGATTTCGTTGAGGTGTGTTCGAATCTGAGTTCGAACTGGACATTTTTATGGGCAGTATTATGGGTGCATAATATTCGATCTCGCCGGTGCACAGCAGTAACTAAGCACTACGAGTATAGACATACTTTTTTGCTCCTCTAGCAGCTATGATATAGTGGTCCGATCCGAAATTTAATACGCAGATGGAAAATTATAACAAATGAAGATTGAGTGAATTGGGATTAAATCGTTTTAAATACACTTAATATTTTCATACTAAGCATTTATAGCATATACTACCGATTGTTCCTATTATAGCTATACATTGGATTTTTCCCAAATGCATATGGAGCAAATTTGGTTAACAAAGCTAAAGAAACATTTTTTTTTATCTAAGAGACTATATGACTATATCAACTCGGCTGTTTTTGCAGATCAAAAATAAATATACTTTATCGTATCTGAAAAGTCTCCTTCAATGCGTTACAAAACTAATATATCCTCTGAAAGGGCATGAAATATGTAGACATTAAAATATAAATAAATTGATATTTGTCTGTATATATATTTAAATACACTAAAAAAATTAGTATATGCAACGCGAATATTCCATGCAAACCTATGTGCACTCGAATAGAGTCGAATTAGAAGTTTAACATGGCACACAAGGTAGATAAGAATGAGACTATTGTGGATGTCGACGAGAGCTGCCTTAGTGCGCATTTAACCCAATTGTTTGTTAAATTAGAAAAAGTGGAGAGCGACATAGCGCCAATGGAGTTCACTCATTAATAAAATCGTGAGTCCAAGTTACATTTCTAAAGCTATGGATCTGCACTAACAGATCAAAGAAATAGATCCTGAGAATACTAGCCGTGCAATGCTTGAGGAAACATGTATTTTGGCATGATCTCCATACATGTCAGCGCTAAGACCGCATCAATCGGCATAAAACGTACCTCAGCCATCTCACCATTCTCACTTGCCCAAAATTAATGTTGCCCAAAATCAGCGGTAAACACTCGGTATACAGACAATTTATCGGTCAGGTATCTGATGCGAATTACCCGAAGGCATTAGATAATTTAAGTCGAGTATATTACAATGCTCAACGTGGCACACTAGTTCGGCGATTCTTGGAGAAGACTACACATGTTCGTGAGGAACCTGGTCATGCTGTAGATCAGCAAAGCGTCACTCACAGAGGGCGATTTTCGACGGCACCTGACCGACGTGGTGGCCATTCTCGACCCAAGGCCGCTGACTCCAGATCGCTCGCTTTCAAATATTGAAAGTTCAATCATTTGTTATCGTGCTTATCAGATGAGGCGTTAGGCACCATCAGAGCTTTTCATGTATTTGATGCAAATTACCCAAAGGCATTAGAGAGTCTAAGCCAAGTATATGACAACAAATGCCTAATCTTTTCGAAACTCTTGCCAAGTTGTTTGATATTGATGCGATGTAAAAGCCAACGGCAATTGAAATTCGAACAATGCTTGAATCGGTATCAGCAATATTTGAGTCGTTAACTTCAGTTGGATATGAGCAATTGAAAAATCGAGAAACTACTTTTAATTAAGAACAAAGTGCACGTTCATAAACATAACAATTTATTGTTGGACAGTCAATCGCGGAAAGGCTTGGCAGCGTGTGTATGGTTACAGCGAAACGATATTTTGGCAACTTTAGTTTGGGCATTTGAGATTGGTGAGTAGGTACGGTTTCAGAAGTGATACCTTAAATCTGGTTTGTACAAAGACGTATTTTAGTTTGCATTGTTAGAAAAATATAACATTTTTATTAATACAGCGTCTCAGCTGAGTTTTTGTTTGTGCCTATTTTTACTGCGACATTTGCTCTTATTTCGTTGCTCTGCTAAGCAATAATAAGTTTGTGTTCGCTTTTAATCAATTTTGTTCCGCGCTTGCGCCCACGCATTGCGTTGTTGTTTTACCTGTTTGGTTAAAATTTGTATGTGCTTTTTTATCGAATTCTCTTTTCGAGCATTTTGTTTTACAAGTTTTTGTTTATTTTGAGTGAAACAGCCTGCTGAAATAACAATTGCAATTATGATCCAACTCGGGACAGTGACCAACTGAATTATGTACACTGTTGGCTGTGTGACAACATTATGCATATAAAATGTGCTGGTCTTACTGGTCGTGAATTGGAAAAATTCATTTCCACTGCCAAATTAGGTAGTGGTGGATTGCGTTGGTCATGCCCAGTGTGTATTGAGCTGCAATGTGATTTTTCACGTATGTGTAATACTGTGAAAAAACAATTCTTAAAATTGAGCTCACTCGCTAAGAAGCTAAGCACTGCTTTTGATATTAGTACTGTCTTCCTTATTAAGTGGTTATAAGTTTGAGACTTTACTTGACAAGGTGTTGAGTTCTCAGCAGCAGCTTCCCCTAAGTCTTCCGCCTGGTTCACTCCTCACGTCACCATTGCATCATGGGCCCCCACTTTTTCCTCCCTCGGCCCGTAACTGTTCACCTCAAAATTCACATATTCCTCCTTTACCACCTAATATAATAGTGGCACCTGGGATTTCCACTAATGTTGCTATTTCAAGCTCTAAAAGCCCTCCAAGTCGACGTAACGGTCATCCCATTGCTACTCCCATTGTAGCTCAGCTTCCCCTGCTTACGGTCGTGGCTCCCCGTAAACAGATATTTATATCCAGACTTTCTGCAGACACGACTATTGAGTCTATTGCTGCATTTATCGCTACCAAAACTCCTGGTAGCGTTTTCATTTCAAAATATATTTTCCCTGAGAGATCTCGTCTTTTAAAATTAGTGTGTCCCCTGAACTGTTTCCTGAGCATCACAAGTCGAGTCGATATAGCTATGTCCGTCTGTCTGTCCGTCTGTCTGCCCTTTACCTTTATATTTTGGTTAATACTCGCGACTGCACTTAGTTTGCGTTAAAAAATAAATAAATTAATGATTGAACTTTTTGGCGCTCATTGCCCCTCTCTACTTTTTTTAATTTAAGGAACAATTGGCCTAAACGCGTACTAAGGCAGCTCTCTTTGACTCCATAATAGTCTCATTGTGATCTACCTTGAGTACAAAATTGGCTGAGGAAGATAATCAAATTATTAACGGTAATCAGTTGATTAACAATAGTTAGGCTATCAATATAATTTAAGATTTAGGACTATTAGAAGATTAAAGATAATCAGCTGACTAACTAGACTTCTCGAATAGCAGAGATAACACAAACGAAAATAAAACGCAAAGGTATGTAGAAAAGCACTGACAGTTGTCAACAACAATAAAATAAAAATCTTCGCGAGCGCACCAGCGTAAAGGATAATCAGCTGATTAGCGATATTCGGATTATTCGACTGCACACTGCAAAAAAACAACAGCGCATGCCCAGGTAGACAGCCCGTGCGTAGGTAGGTAGGCAATGTTGTTTTTAACGTTATTCTCGTCGTTCGAACGCACTGTTGAGAGGCTTGTGATCAAGGTAAAACTGGCAGCTCTGCTACGGTGGTCGCAGCCGAGAGAACGGCGCTGAACGGTGATTGCAAAGAGCGGTGCAATGAACCTTGCATCGAGCAGTTCGGTCATACGAAGTGCCCAGACGTCATTTTTTTCGGGGCTTGAGACTCCTGAAGAAGACGTAGCCAACCGCACACAAATGCCGAGTAAGCCGCCGCCGGAAAAATCGGCCACGAGCTATCGGCATTATTCGGGTGCGATTTACCGGATCACCTCATTGAGGAATCAACGAGAGAATAGAGAAGAACCGCGACAATCCGGCGAGCTAGATAGAGCATAGCTTGAGGTACACATTCATTCAAAACCCCGCCATGTGTATGAGGTTGGAAATTTGAATTCCTTTGTGGGTGACATTTGTACCGCCAAGAAAGTTAGTTTGCGATACTACAGTTTCATTTCATGTCATGAGATGGCTGTCCTAACTATATTCTAACCCTACGCCATTAGACTATCTTATGGTCGCCAAAAACCAAGTATAGTTTGCAGGAAAGGTAGATTCGAATATTCGGAAATATATATTTTTCTAAATTAAATAATTTAGAAAGTATACATTATTTGATTTAGCAATACTGTATTAACCTTCAATAGATTCAAAATTAAAATAAATGATTTAGTTACATTTTAGGAAACATAAATACTACGAGCATCTTATAGGAACACATCACTTTTGAAAGGGACGAACAACCTGAAGCCGCTTCTGGCAGTACACTATAGCGTTGTGGTATTTGTCAAGAGTCACTGCGAAGGGAACAGTTGATAGCTTCGATTCCTTGTGGTCACCGTTTTCATAGTGATTGTTTAAACGAACACATTAAAAGTGTTCATGTATGCCCAGATTGGAAAAGAGAGGTGTTCCCGAAAGAGGAGTGTCCAATTACATACAATCGGAAGTAAAACGTCAACAAGACGATATGATGACGGAACTTGCGAAATTTATTAAAGAATGCATTGAGTCCAACCTACAATCTCAGTTAGGATCACTACATTTGAGTAGGGGAAATTCCAATGACATGCCAATGCCTAGTGTGGCTCTCAGTTCTGAAGAAAGCGTGGCAAGAACAGTACCTTCTGTTCGAGATAACCCTGAAATGAGCAGTCAAATGCGAAGTCCAATGAATCGGAATATAACGGAGGCTAAAGCAGCTAGTATTCTCTCCAGTTGGCATTCAAGGTTTGACGGATCCAAAGACTCCAAGAGTTGTAACGAATTTTTTTACCGGCTACGTTCATTAACATTGCAAACCTTAAACAAGTAAGAAAGGCTACAGTCGATCGAGCCGACTGTAAAAGACCCCGTACTCCCATAGTAGTGCCCATTTTATTAAAATAAAAATTTTAAAATGAAATTAAAAAAATTAAAATGAAATATTTACATTTTGAATTAAAATTAAAAAGTAAATAAATTAACAATCGTCATTGTCAGCATTCGAACCCGTTCCACATTGCGCCGCAACTCTACCAGTTGCACCACACTCCTCTTCTATCATTCTTCCGATTATTTGCAAATATGTATGTGTGCTCATACATATGTGTGTATGCATAGCATTGTTCGGCGCGGCCAGCGGCTCCGGGCAGCGCTGCCGCCAAAGAAGGTAGAGAAAACGTTCGAACATATGTTTGTATGTTTCTGCGTTTGTTTGTATGTGTTGCGCGCATGCAGTGATTTTGCAGTAAAATAACATGCACTTTGAACCGAAATTTCTCTCTTGTTTGACATAGGATTTTGATGCCACTTTCAGGAAAGTTAGAAATAGTAAGTCTCTAAGCGTATTTTAAATTTCAACACTGTACTATTTGATTTAATGCCTGCAGAAAGGCATTGAAATTGGAGAGTGTTTTAGTTCCTATGAGCAAAGGGGGCGTGGCAGCTCAAAACTTTAAATGACATTGCATTTAGGCTGTCTCTGGGAACCTGCGTACCAAAATTGGTGCTCCTAAGTGCCATAACTATTGAGTTATTCGGTTAAAACACAAATTTTTTCGAGGTGTGTCTGGTTTTTTGCTTATTGCGGGGGCGGTAGGGGGCGTGGCAACAATTTGAAAAAAACTTGATCGGCTTACATCATAAACGGACTTTCATTCCAAATTTGGTGTCTCTAGCTTTTGTAGTTTAAAAGATCCAGGTGTTCATACAGACGGACGGACAGACGGACATTGGTACATCGACTCGGCTGTTGATGCTGATCAAGAATATATATACTTTATGGGGTCGGCCACGCCTCCTTCTGCCTGTTACGCACATCTCGCTTCTGATTACGGCCTGCTTTGTGACAACTTACATTTGCTTTTTGTATCGAAAGCGAGTGATTTTCATTCGATGACTACCAGTTAGCTGTGGATGGTATCATTTCTCGTCTCTCGCACGAAATAAGCGAAGACAAATTAATTGACATTTTAAAACAGAATGCTAAGAACACCCTTCGACTCGAATTGCTGCATCTAAAGATAGCTAAAAGGGATGAACTTAGAGAGGAAGTAAACAAGCATAAAAACTTCCATGCAACCATGCTCCTTTTCACGACCAAGATTTAGTAAAGCCAATGTGTCTGAGCTGGAAAATGATCATTATGAAGCTAAACCTGAATGTGTAGCAGCCACTCAACTCAAAATGCTTATGTGTTGGAACTGCGATAAAGCAGGACATCGGTTCGATGATTGCATGGGAGAAAGGCGCCTATTTTGTTACGGTTGCGGTGCTAAAAATTCCTATAAGCCTCGATGTAATAAATGCAACTCTTCGGAAAACCGGGAGAGGGATGCGCAGACCAATACTCTGGAGGCGCATCAAATACAAAGTCAACCTCAGTGTACAGGATAGAATAAGAATAGGTAGTAATTTAGGACAAGTAGATCATAATGATCTAATCTTAAATACATTCAATAGGATTAGTGTAGGAGCTCAGACCAGGATTGATTCAGATGACCAAGACACAATTTTCTTGAGAGGATCTTCAGATAGAAAACCTAAACGATCTACAATAAGACTTCGTGCATTTTGGAAGAAAATTCCATTCGTTAGAAGAAAACTAGTAGCGGCAGTCTTTTTAGGGCCAGATAATAGATTATACACCGATATAAGTATCGAAGGGCATAGTCTCAAAGCCTTTTAGACTCTGGAGCTACCATAAGTTGTTTTGGCAATGAGGCGGCCGAGATTTTGAGGCAGCACAAGAGTACACAGAAGTGCTCGGGACACATCCGAATAGCCAATAGTGAGTTGTGTCCCGTAGTTGCTCGACTTGTAGAAGTTATTAATTTTCGAGGAAAATAAACAAGTACAGAAGGAAAGATGCATATCCTCTTCCACATATAGAGGTTATTTTTTAGTCGATTACCACCAGCGAAGTATATTACAGGACTTGATATGAAGCATGCTTATTGGCAGATACCGCTTGAGGAAGCTTTATGTCTTCACACCGCTTTTACTGTCCCAAACCGTCCTTTTTACTAATACAAAGTAATGCCTTTTGGATTAACTAATGCGGCACAAACATTTTGCCGGTTGATGGATAGTTTCATACCTGCTAACCTGCGCACACAATTATTTGTTTATTTAGACGATCTTTTAGTTCTGTCTACGGATTTCGAATCGCACTTGGTTTTGCTATAAGAAATTGCTGTACACTTACGCAGAGTAAATCTTACTATTAACATTGCCAAGTCCAAGCTCTGCAAGCGTGAGATAAAGTATCTCGGTTTTATTATCGGCAATGGACAACTTAGAACAGATCCTAGTAAAGTTCGAGCCATTACAGAATTTCCCATTCCAAAATCTGTGAAACAACTAAGGAGATTTCTCGGAATGGCCGGCTGGTATCGTCGATTTGTCGATAATTATGCTACTATTTCTGTACCCCTTACAGAGTTGCTGAAGAAAGCAAAGACATTTAGTTGAAGAATTTTGAAAAATTAAAAAATCGTCTCACATCTGCACCATTACAAAGCCTCCCGGATTAGCTCAACGTTACATGCCGAGTAATTCTTCAAGGCCCATACGCAGAACAGTTCTTGGCGACAGCTAAAATTTTAGCACGATTAACCAGGCTGCTCTCAGATCATACAAATCTGCTATTAGGAAGGCCAAGAGAAGCTCCTGGAGGAGTTTCTGCTCCAATCTATAGTTAGTACCCGAAACCGCCAGGCTAAAGAAGCTACTGTCTAGACAGCCGCCTATCCACAGCCATCTGAAACTAGACGACGGATCATGGACAGAGAGTAGTGAGGAAACTCTAGAAGCTCTAATGTCCACCCACTTTCCGGGCTGCGTACCTCCCACAGAGGAGGAACCGCAGGATTCCGTGCGTCATGACCTCCCAAATGAACTAATCACATCGCATAAAGTACTGTGGGCAGTCAAATCCTTCTCAAGGATAAAGAGCCCAGGTATAGACAAGATCATTCCAGTCATGCTACAAACCACCAACAGCGTGGTTATCCCATGGCTAATCAGAATATTTGAGGCCTGCCTCAAAACGGGCCATATTTCAACTCAATGAAGAACTGCACGAGTGGTATTCTTGCCCAAAGCAGGCAAATGTGGCCACAGCAGCCCAAAGGATTACAAACCAATCAGTCTCACATCCTTTCTATTAAAAACAATGGAAAAGCTGCTGGATCTCAGCATAAGAAATTCAGCTGAAGACTCTCTGTCAGCCAATCAGCACGCCTACACGAAGGGAAAATCCGTCAAAAAGGCGCTTCACAATAAAGAATACGCACTAGGAGTCTTTATAGACATCTCAGGTGCATTCAACAACGTCCGCACTAACACTATTATCGATAGACTCCGGGCTTGGAGCTCTCATTAAAGAGTATACTGAATCCGATCAACGCAAGCTCAACAGGCTCATACACGAAATGCAGCTGGGAGATCTCAAGCCGTCCCATTTGTGGAAGCGCATGAAGGAGTTAGCAGGTACTTAAATACTGGATGAGGCATTAAAGTCAATGTTGATAGAGCGTCTACCGGAAAGCATGCGAGCAATAGTGTCGATCATTGAAGGCGACTCCACAAAAATAGCTTTGCAGGCAGACAAAATTTGGGAATCGCAGCGTCTTTCACCGGTATGCGCAGTGCAGAACAACGACAAGCTACAGGCCGAAATTGACGAGCTACGCAAGGAGTTGCGAAAGTTGAACAACCGTAACAAATCGAAGTCGCCTGATCGTTCGCCATTCTGCTATTTTCACAATAGATTTGGCGCAAAAGCTAAGCGATGCGTAGAGCCCTGCGATTTCAAAAACTTCCATCCGTAAACTAAAGCGCACTCTGCCAACGACGACGGTCACGGTTAAATATAATATAATGTTTATTTTTAAATATTTAATAAACATTTGTAGTGGCCAGTTTACTTTTTAATTTTTCTATCTATTAAATGTTGTACTTTATTTAAATTACCAGATTTGGCAAGAAGAATCGATAATAGTGGGAAATTATACCAAGGGGATATTTGTCAATTTTTTGTATTTTTGCGGAATACCCTTAATGAATTTTAAGAATGCAACCTTGCAAGAACCGCAAGATCTGTCTGAAATGGTCATTGCAAAAACAGAAACTCAAGTCTTTCTTTTTATAAAGCATTCGATTGAGTGCAGACGTGCAAATTAGAGACTTCAGTGATTTATATTGAGATATTCAAAAATAAACCACGTGCTCGCATGCACCATCGCAAAAGCCAAACAGGTTAAGGACCTTGTTCTGCCATTCTCATAGAAGAAAAGTATCGCCAAATTGAAAGCGCTTGCAGCGTAATTTCGTGGCTTGTGCCACAAAGTGCTTAAACTTTGGTGGATATTTTCTCCATATCCCTTGGTTAAGCTATGCCAGGTATGATTTTGATTTTAAACTGGGTCATAGTCTAATATAGTGTTTTGCAGTGCATTTTGTTTACTCAAGATCCAAAACCTAAAGACTTTTGATTTTACCTGCCTGCAGCAGCATCTTTTATACCCGAAAAAGTATCTAAAAAATCCGGCTTGTTCGAATATAAAGACTCGTGTGCAGTTCAATTTGGGCGCTTATCAACAACATTGGCCTTCAAGTGCACCCGAAAATGATTTGTTATGAATGCTGCAATAAGCAAACAGAAATTGCAACAGCTCAGCATTCAAAATTCCTATTGTGTAATACTTGACTTGCAGTTGTTAATATGCTTCTTTGATTAAACAAATATAGAAAGTTATGTCTTTGAACTGACAGATCAGTTGTGCGCTCTGCGCGCTGATATGATTCTTTGGAACAATGGGTTTTACGTGCTGCAAAAAGTGTATTTCATTTGAAAAAAAAATTAAATGAAAATTAATGATTACTTAGAAACTAAATACATATAATTTAATATATTTTTCTTAAATTATAATTTAATAGGAGCAACATTTTAATATTTAAATTAACTGCAGTTAGTTAAGCTTATTATTCATAAATTTTATAATATAACAAGTAAGATAAGTACGGTCGAGCACGCCCTACCGTATAATACTCTCTGCATTTTCCACTGATTATATTATTAAAATCGGTATCGAGATATTACAATGCGTAGTACTTGCATTAAAACACGTTGAAACAAATACAATCTAAGCATAATCAAACATACAGCTGCTTGTCTGTATGCGAATACACATACGATAGACAATATGATGCATATGTATGTATGTGTGTATTCACAAGCAACGAAAATATTCAAACATGTGCTTGTATGTTTCTGTCTCACTTGCACTCATACATTGATATGAATGCGGCAGCGCTGCCGCTCAAGTGCTTGTATGTTACTATCACGCTTGCACTCATACACGATATTGCATTCAGTTATCAATATTGCAACGCTTCTAGTTTTCTTGTTTATAGTGCGATTTCAATGCGCCTTTCAGGATAGTTTGATATAGTTAGTCTTTACACGAATTATAAATAACAATACTCTACGATAAGAAGAAATGCCTTAAAAACGTATTGAAAATTGAATAGTTTTTTAGTACCATTGTGAAAAGGGGGCGTGGCAGTCCAAAAAATGTCAATGCATTTAGGATGTCGCTAGGAACCTCCATTCCAAAACTGGTCATCCTAGGTGCCATAGTTACTGAGATATTCGCCGAAAACACCGATTTTTGCCGAGGTGTGTCTGGTTTTTTGCTCATTGTGGGCGAATGGGGCGTGGCATCGAAAAAAAAAAGATTCTTGTATTGACTGACTAAATATGGCATCGATTGAGACCAAGCTCGAACTTGTAGCTCTTACCATCTCTGAAATCTGTTTGTTCATACGGACAGACAGACGGACAGACAGACAGACAGACAGACAGACGGACAGACGGACATGGCTATATCGACTCGGCTTGTGATGCTGATCAAGAATATATATACTTTATGGGGTCTGCCACGCCTCCTTCTGCCTGTTACATACATTTTCACAAACCCAATATACTCTTGCAGAGAGTTTAACAAGAAAGAATGCTACAGTCGCCCCGCGACTTTAGGATACCCGTTACTCAATGTTCGACCGATTGTTCCTGTGGGAGCTATACGATATAGTCATACGATTTGTATGAAACTTGGTCAGTACATTTATGTTATTGATAAATTTATTTTGTATCAGTTTCATTAAGATAGCTTGGTAAATACAGAAAATTTTCATACAAATTCATACTAAAAGCAAATTTTTGACTGATTGTCCCTATGGGAGCTATACGATATAGCAGTCTGATTTGTATGAAACTTGGTCAGTATATTTATATTATTGGTAAATTTATTTTGTGTCAGTTTCATTACGATAGCGTAGTCAATTCACAATTTTTTCATACTAATTAATATTTGGAGCGTGTTTTTGACCGATCGGCCCTATGGAAGCTATACGATATAGTTGTCCGATCAAACTTGGTCAGTACATGTACTTCATAGACCTGTAAACTACGTGTAAATTTGGTTCAGATAGCATTGCTAACAAAAAAGTTTTCTATACTAAGACATTCGAGTCTTATCTGTACATTTTCCTTTATATGAAGATAGAACGCCCTAAAGTGGGCGTGTCAAAAAACAAAAACAAACTTGTACTGCTTGGGTATTGTACCTTTCATTTCCGACCCCTTTCACCTTTCTAGCTCTTATAGTCTCTGAGATCCTTTTGTTCATACAGACGGACGGACGGACGGACGGACAGACGGACGGACGGACAGACGGACATGGCTATATCGACTCGGATATTGATGCTGATCAAGAATATATATACTTTATGGGGTCTGCCACGCCTCCTTCTGCCTGTTACATACCCTTGTACTCTACGAGTAACGGGTATAAAAATTTATTTTATACACATAATTTACAACTGAAATACTTATGCATTCAGAGGCACCTTCCAACATGTCGGAAAAGTGTTTTTCCAAAAGGTTCGTGCACGCATAAACAGCTCTGCAATCACTTGACGGCAATGCGTTTTCACCGTTAGTTACAGCCAACTTTTTCACACAATAAAAAGAAGTTGAGAAAAACTACGAAAAGCGTAAAAGGTAAAAAGAATAGTGGAGAAAGGGCAAATACAAATGCAAAAAAGGGAACATAACAAAGCGTAGAACAAAACTCAGCGAGTTGTAAAGAAAACGAAAACTCAGTCAAATAACTGCGAAATTAATTTTCATGGCAAAACTCGAAAGGAATTTTCGTTTACGGATGCTGCGATGAAAATTGCTTCCACTGCAACTACAACATGTACAATTCAATGCGAAAACACGAGCAACAACAACAACAAATTCAGCCAGTTGCCAGCTGTCAAGAGGTCCAACTTGCGGATGACTTTGAAAAAAAAATATTTTCTATTCTGTATATGGAAAGAAAAACTCAGCGGGAAAAACAATTTTTCTATTCTTTTTCAATCGGAACAAGCGTGTGAAAATATATATATTTTTTACAAAGAAAGCGGTGTTTAAAATGTATTCAAGATACCCTGTAAAATAAACAAATATTATAAATATTTGGAAATTTCCATTCTATTTGTGAATAGATTAGGGTAAATACCCTGTAGATATTTTAAACCATTTATTTTCCTTAGTATATTTAGTTTATTTATTTATTTCATAATTTAATTATGAAGTTATTTTGTAAACAGTTTTAAAATATTTTTTAAATAACACCCCCCCCCCCCAGTCGGAATGGGGGGGTAGCTAAGTCTACAAAAGCGCAAAGAGAGGCATTCCCCAGGGAGGAGTCCTGTCTCCGCTTCTGTGGAACTTAGTAGTAGATGACCTTCTGAAGAGATTTGATAGAGGAGCCCTAAAAATAACTGCATATGCGGATGACATATGCATAATTATTACAGGAGTCTGCCCATCGACTCTCAGCTCCATTATGGAACGGACCCTACGGGAAGTATGTAACTGGGCAGAAGAAGCCGGGCTACATTCATGCCGAAAAGACAGACCTCATCCTTTTCACCAAGAGGTCAGGTACCGCGCTGGCTCCCCGATGATTCCGGTCGCCTAAACCAAGCGCCCACGTGAAGTACCTTGGCACGGTGCTGGACAGCGAACTGACCTGGAGAGCCAATGTGGAGGAAAGGGTGAAAAAGGCAACCATGGCGCTGAATGCATCCAAGAAGATGCTCAGCTGCTCTTGGGGTCTGTCGCCCACACTTATGCATTGGATCTATATCTCAGTTGTTCGTCCGACGCTGCTCTATGGAGTTCTCGTGTGGTGGCAAGCTACCGAAAAGAAAACCTATCTTGCCTTAATGGAAAAGGCACAACGCCAAGCGCTCATATGCGTTACAGGCGCTCTCCGCACTACCCCAACCAAAGCTCTAGAGACCCTCCTGGGTACACAACCGCTAGACTTACATGCGAAGCTAGTGGCAGCCAAGTCGGCCCAGCGCCTCACAGCTCTAGGCTACATGTCACTGCAGGGCTATGGTCATAGCTCCATAGGGAGGAATATGACCACTAGCTCGGACTATCTCAAACCTACCAACTGCCTTAAAGCCAGAACCCGGGTGCATTTAGGGCCCAATGACTGGAAGGATTGCCCTAGTCGGCAAGAAGGTAATTTTTGTATTTATACAGACGGCTCCAAGATGGCAGGTGGAGTAGGAGCTGCCGTATATTGTGAGCGCACCAACACCAAGCTCATGTACAAGCTCCCCGACCACTGCAGCATATTCCAGGCAGAGGTCTTTGCTATCGGAAAAGCAGCGGAGGTTGCGACTCTTCTAGCTACGGACAGTCATACAATCAACCTTATGGTTGACAGTCAGGCAGCCATTAAGTCTATGATGTCGTCTACCCTCAGCTCCAGAACGGTCAAGGCGAGCAGGGAGGCAGTAGATACACTAGGTACGACCAAGTCAGTACATATCTACTGGGTTCCCAGCCACCAAGGAATCCCTGGAAACGAGGAGGCAGACACCCTAGCGAAGGCTGGTACTGAACTACCTGAAAGTAGAACAGAGCAGGTGGCATGGTCCCTAAGATCGCTGTATAGCGAACTTGAGAGGAGCACCACCAAACTAGTAAACACAAGGTGGCGTAACACCAACTCGTGCAGAACAGCGAAAATAATGTGCAGCGAATTCGATGCTAAACTTAGCCGATTCCTACTGCATCTCTCTAGGAAAGACTGCAGAATGCTAACCGGTGTGCTCACTGGTCACTGCCTAGCGGCTGTGCACGCGGCCAAACTGGGTATTACCACGGACACTGACTGCAGGAAATGTAAATACCCGAACACTCCCGAAACACAGAACATCTACTTTGCCATTGTCCTGCCCTAGAGCGAACACGGCTAGTATGTCTAGGTGCACCGCAAATTCACTCTATAGAAGAGGCATCAAAGCGCTCACCAAAAGAGCTACTGAGGTTCGCGAAACGCTCCTTAATTCTCCTGGACTTTTAGCCTGAACAACCTCCGCGCCCGGACTACTAAGGGCCGCTTACGGCCTATGTACAGTACCCGCGAGGACGTCCAGCTTAACGTAACCTAACCTAACCATAGCGGTCCGAACGATCTCCCACGACCTAACGCTCGTCGAAGACGACGTGCCAAATCTGTTGGAAATTGATTTCTTATTGCGACACTAAGCCGCTGTGGACCTGAAATAGTTGCGACTAGAGTTGGTATGGCGATCGGTACAGCTACACGTACCCATTGCGCCTTGACCCAGCCTGCTGTTTGCTGCAGAGTCTGCGAATATTTCACCACACAGCCACATATATACATGTGTCGGTTTTGTTTCCCAGGACCACGTAGCGACCTTGAACGCAAGATTTATTCTGAACTTCCATCCCGAATAGTTCCCTGGTAGATATATCTAGTAACACTGCCACACTCCACTTGATGAATATCGGCAGGCATACTCGTCGGCTGACGGCATCCACAATCATTGGACAGCTGAAGGCAGTAGAATTATTGCTGCCCGTCGCATTCACGGGAATCCTGCTGCGTGTTCTGGCAAACTACTGAGCGGTATTCGCGTCGAGCAGTACCGCTTCGTCGACAGGCGCTTGTGCGTCGCATAGAAGTCGAGCAGCTCATAGAGGACATGCAGAAGCAGGGCGTAACTCGTCATTCTGCCCCACATGGTTCTGCGTAGACTACCGTCGCTTGAAAGACATTATCGTCAAGGGCTCATACCCACTGCACCGGACGGGTGACATCTTGCCAAGACTACGCGCCTAGAAGTGGTTCTCGACAATGGATTTACAGAGTCGCTATTGGAAGGTGGAAATGGATGACAAGTCTCGTCCGAAGACCAATTCAATGCAATTCCCTTTGCTGTCAGCAACGCGCCTGCAACCTTTGAGCGCCTCATGGGCAGCCTTTTTTCTGGAATTATTTGCTCTTCCGCACTCGTCCACTTGGTAGGAAGACCTCGTCCATTTGGAAGAAGTCTTTGACCGACTGAAGCGAGCTGGATTGAAACATAGCCCACCAAAATGCCATTTTCTCCGATCCAAAGTCACATTCTTAGGCCACATCGTAAGCAGCCATTGTTTCAGCCATGCCCGGAGAAAATCAGTCGCGTAATGGACTAGCCAACTCCCCAATGCCAAAAGGATATTCGTTCATTTCTCGGATTATGCTCCTATTATCGAAAATTTATGCCAGGTTTCGCCGAAATCGCCCACCCACTTCACGAATTGACAAAGGCTCGTCGTGCATTTGTATGGTCGCACTTGCCTCAAGAAGCATTCGACATGCCGAGAAGCAAACTTACCCAATCGGCCACCCTGACGTTCCCGGATACAACCGGGCCCTTCATGAAGTGTGCAGCAGACTGGAGGCGTACTCTGCCTACGGGGTCAACTTGACCTCAGGGAAAGTGGGGTGGGACTTTGCCACCTAGTAAGCAGCTGTGCCACATAACTAACAAGTAAGGAAAGTACAGTCCAGCACGCCCGACCGTAAAATACTCTCTGCGCTTTTTTCCCGGTTAAATTATTAAAATCATTCTAGGGATATTAAAATGTGTAGTACTTGCATTAAAACACGTTGAAACAAAAATAATCTAAGCATAATCAAATATACAGCTGTTTTTCTGTATGCGAATACACATACGAATGACAATATATGATGCATATATGTATGTATGTGTGTATTCGGCGTGGCTATCGACACACGGGCAGCGCTGCCGCCACACAGGCACCGAAAACATTCGCACATGTGCTTGTATGTTTCTATCTCGCTTGCACTCATGCATGATATTGCATTTAGTTATCATGATTGTAACGCTTTTAGTTTTCTTGTTTATAGTCCGATTTCAATGCACCTGTCAGAATAGTTTGATATAGTTAGTCTTCACACAAATTATAAATACCAGTACTGTACTATATTGACAAATGCCTAAAAACGGAACGAAAGTTGAGAATTATTTCTATTAATTGTGGGAAAAAGGGGCGTGGCAGTTTAAAATTTTATGTCAATGATTTTTCACTGTCGCTAGGAACCTCCATTCCAAAATTGGTCATCCTAGGTGCCATAGTTACTGAGATATACGCCGAAATCACTGATTTTTTCCGAGGTGTGTCTAGTTTTTGGCTCATTGTGGGCGAACAGGGCGTGGCATCGATAAAATAAAAGGTTCTTGTGATGACTGACTAAATATGTGATCTGAAATCTGTTTGTTCACACGGACAGACGGACAGACAGACAGACAGACAGACGGACCGACGGACATGGCTATATCGACTCGGCTTGTGATGCTGATCAAGAATATATATACTTTATGGGGTCTGCCACGCCTCCTTCTGCCCGTTACATACATTTGCACAAACCCAATATACTCTTGCAGAGAGTATAAAAACTGTAGACAGACTTGAAAAAAGAAAATGAGGTAACCATAAAACGAGCAGAACAACGGCAAGAATGACAATCTTTAGCGAAGAACCGTGATGATGATGTTCTTCTTCTTTACCCACCCAACCTTTAAATAATTTAAAGCTACAAGCCTTTACCCTAATGTCAATGCAAAAATATTTATCTCAGGTGCCCATTAAACAGGGTATTTTAATTTATTACGATTTTTGGAATATACAATCGAAAGATAACTATTCGATGCTTTAAATACTCATTTTAAGAAATAAGAAAAAAAAGTACAGTCGAGCACGCCCGACCGTAAAATACTCTCTGCATTTTTTTCGCGATTAAATTATTAAAATCGTTCTAGAGATATTACATTGCATTAAAACACGTTGAAAGAAACACAATCTAAGTATTATCAAACATACATCTGTTTGTCTTTATGCGAATACACAATATATGATGCATATACATGTATGTGTAAATTCAGCGGGGACATCGACTGCGGACAGCGCTGCCGCCACGCAGGCAGCGCAAACATTCGAACATGCGCTTGTATCTTTCTGTCTAGCTTGCACTCATACATTGATATGAATGCGGCGGCGCTGCCGCCACACGGGCAGCGTAAACATTCGAACATGCGCATTCTCGCTTGCACTCATACATGATATTGCATTCAGGTATCAATATTGTAAGGCTTCTAGTTTTCTTGTTTATAGTCCGATTTTAAAGCATCTTTCAGGATAGTTTGATATTGTTATTATACGAATTATAACTTACAATTCTGTACTATATAAACAAAAGCCTAAAAACGGAACGACAGTTGAGAATTATTTTTATGAGGTGTGGGAAAAGGGGCGTGGCAGTCCAAAATTTTAAATGTCAATGCAATAATGCTGTCGCCAGGAACCTCCATACCATTGATGATCCTAGGTGCCATAGTTACTGAGATATTCACCGAAAACACCTATTTTTCCGAGGTGTGTCTAGTTTTTTGCTCATTGTGCGCGAATGGGGCGTGGCATCGAACAAAAAAAGATTCTTGTATTGACTGACTAAATATGTGATCGACTGAGACCAAGCTTGCCTGTTACATACATTTGTATAAACCCAATATACTCTTGCAGAGAGTATAAAAAGCTGTCAAAATTGAGATCAGCTTATTGTCGACATTACGAATTTTCAGAGCGAAAATACATGACTTATAAATTTATTCCTAAGAATGCAATACAATGTCTGCTTTTGATTGATTTTAGCTAGGTATGTATATTATTTTTTTTACTTATAATCAATTTCTTTTTTAAATGGTTGTTATATAATTTATTATTTTAACTCACTTATTTGTGGTGTGGCTTTGCCATTTTTTACATACATGAATACAGCTGCTTTTACTGCATAGTAGTCGACTGGCCTGAATACGAATGTGTGCTGTTTGAACTTCAAATGGATTAGAATATATATATATATTTATAGCAACTGACTATGCTATGGTCAGTAGCAGGACTGGTTCAATTATTTGCTTCATTGTAATTAGCAGACCGCCTAATGCGCGTCTACCCTGATCTGCCGTCAATGTTAAACTGAACTTATACATAACTTCAATATATGTTTGTTAGAAAGAGATAAACAGGTATAGCATTTCGCAGTGTTGCTAAAGTATTTCACAATGTTGCTAAAGTATTTCACAATGTTTCTTAAAATTATGTGACATCAAACATATATATACTGCGCAATATGTGTGTGCATAAAAATAATAAAATTAAAAAGAAAAATACGATCGTTAGAATTCAATCTAATTCGTACCTGAACTTCCTGGCCGACCCTGAAACGTCGTTTCTGAGTTAGGTAAAACTGCAATCTTGGTAATCGGGCGTGTTGTCTCTCCATTGGGAGTTCTGAGCTTGACTGCACGAACCAATCCGTCGGCTCCAGGGATTGTTTCCATGACCCTAGCTAGAATCCAAACTGCAGGTGTTGAAATACTTGGAGACTTGGAGATCCATTTATGACGCTGTTGTAAAGTGGTCAGATATTTCAGGTGCCACCTTTTCCAAAAACATTGCAACATTGCTTGAGATTGTTGCCAGTAATCCAACCTGTTTGATGGAACTGGCTCGAGATTTCCTTCTGGAATCATTGTGTAAGGTCGACCGATCAGAAGTTGAGCTGGAGACAAGTATTCAAAGTCAGTGTCCGACATTGTATATAGCGGGCGAGAGTTAACCACTGCTTCTATTTGTGCCAGCAGGGTGTGCATTTGTTCGAATGTCAGAATTGTTATTCCGAGAACACGATGAAGGTACAATTTGACTGAGAGCACTGCTAATTTTCATTTGCCACCCCAGTGTAGTGCGTGTGGAGGTATAAAGTTCCACTTGATTCCTTCATTTGCCAGAGTTTGTGAGACGATGTCGTTGTGCGTCTGTGATGTTAGTAATTGCTCCATTTTGTTAAGAGTTCCCCTTGTACCAACAAAGTTTCGTCCATTGTCGCTTTACATACATGCGCATTTGCCACGGCGTGATATGAAGCGACGCAGTGCTGCTAGAACACGCAAGTTGTGCGTGCCTTTCTGATCTCTTCAAATGTGAGTGCGCCTCTTCATTTCTTTTTGGAATTGATCATCTGATTGGGACGTCAAAGTTCTTGTCACGAAGTCAGTCGGGCTCTGCCCACCAAAGTTCAAAATTAGAAAGATCTTTCGCTGTCATGCCTCGGGAAGCGCAATCCGCTTGGTTGTCCTTTGATCTGAGGTGGTGCCAAGCATGTCGAGGGATGATGCTGAGAATCTCGTATGTTCGATATGCGATGAATGTCTTCATCTTGGATGGTGTGTTTGATAACCAAGTCAATACTATAGTAGAGTCACACCAAGCGTGTACTTTGATATTGTAGTTTCTGAGCGCAATTTTGATCGACGCGACAAGTCGACTCAGCAGTAGCGCTCCGCAGAGTTCCAAACGTGGAAGAGATTGTTGCTTGAGTGGTACAACACGTGTTTTAGCAGCAATTAGAGAGACTTGTACATGGCCACTAGCTTGTGTAACCCGGCTGTAAACGACTGCAACGTACGCCTTGATTGATGCTGAGTAACCCACTCCAATTCATGTAGCCATAGTTCTTGGAATAAGTTCTTGAACTGAACGACAACCGGTGCCAACAGCCCAAGCGGGTCAAAAATGCTTGAGACGTCAGAAAGTACCTGTCGTTTTGTACTAACTGCGGTGCTGCTTAATTTCACTTCGTACCCCAAAATGTCAGTAGCTGGTTGCCAGTGAATTCCAAGCACCTTGACTGTGCTATTGCTTGAGGTGTCTAAATCTCTTGCAGATGAGTTTTCGTTTTTTTTTGTGTGAATGTACTGGCTGTTCAATACCCATTTTCAATTCAAGTTGGGCTTGCGACATAAGTGAAACCAATTCATCTCGGCGTTGGAAAAGTTCCTCTTAGGTTTGTGCTCCAGTCAAGACATCATCAACGTAAAAGTCATCCAACAATATTTTTGCAGAATGTGGATATGTGTGTTCACAGTCGTGTGCTAGTTGCTTAAGTACCCTGATCGCTAAGAACGGTGCGCAGGCCGTACCGTAGGTTATTGTGAAAAGTTGGTAGTGGTTGAGTGATTCTGATGGATTATGTCTCCACAAAATTCGTTGATAATTCCGATGGTCCTCATTGACCCAAATTTGCAAAAAAAATTTTACAATGTCCGCCGCGAAATAAAACGAACGCATACATCAAACAAGTTTCGATGAATACTTGGTCCAACATGAAGTGCTTCATTTAAGGTCACTCCCTCAATATCTTTGAACGATCCGTCAAAAACTACTTTTAGTTTTTGTCCCAGAACTGGATGGTGTAGCATGTAAAATACTCGATCCTGATGAGTATTAATATCGTTTTGTGTGAGTTTGCGCATATGTCCTAGACCTTCGTAGTTTTGCATGAATTTGACATATAGTGCCTGTTGCTGTGCATTTTTTTAACTAACAAACTCCCAGAATCGCTGGAGTGCGTCGTTGATGTCAAAAGAAGTCAACAGCATAGTGGTAGCTGTTGGTCTCGGATTTATGGAAATGGCTGTGGTCACCATGCAATTACATTGGCATGGTTTTCCAGCTTCTTATCACAAGTAATTATTTCCCATACATAATCCGTGCCCAGCACGATGTCTATGGGAGATTTTTTGTTGAACATCGGGTCTGCAAGTGGAATGCTATTAAAGATCTCCAGTCATGATGCAACTGTCCCTTGCCAGTGGTGAAGTGATTTTGCTCAGAATGTGTACCGTGACTTCTATAGAGTCATCTGACACCCGTGACTTAAGCTGTAGTTTGCTAAATCCCCTTGTGGTTTCGGCCTTTACCAAAGAAATGCCCGAAACAAGAATTCGTGACAATAATTTGTTCTTGACAAATGAGTGACGTTCATCGATGGATAAATTGAGAAATTGCGAACAACTAAAAAGCGAATGTTCAGTTGAACTACATTTGGCACAAGCTCCTTGATCCATAACTATCAGAGTGCGTGTCGCCTTTCTCGGCTTGTCGATTGTTTCGTTGCCTGCACACATGCTATCTCCAACCCGCTCGAACTCGATCCAAGCGGCATTGAGCATGATAAGCATTGACTCCACGTAGTCGTAGTTGCATTCAGGTGTGGAATGCTCTGCCTTATGAAGTAAGCGTGGTTCAATTATTTGCTTTATTGTAATTAGCAGACCGCCTTATGCGCGTCTACTCTGATCTGCCGTCAATGAAAAAAAAACATAACTTATACATAACATCAGTATATGTATGTTAGAAAGAGATAAACATAAGGTATAGCATTTCGAAGCGTTGCTGAAGTATTTCACAATGTTGCTAAAGTATTTCACAATGTTGCTATAAATTATGTGGCATCAAACTTATATCTACTGCGCAATATGTGAGTGCATAAAAGTAATGAAATTAAGAAGAAAAATGCGATCGTTAGAATTCAAATTAATCCGTTCCTGAACATAAATATATATATATATATTATTTGTAGTAGTCTAATTGATTGAGAAAAGTGTTCAGATTGTATGTATATATATTTATATATATATATATAGTGTTCAGATTGTATGTATATATATTTATATATATATATATAAATATATATACATACAATCTGAACACTTTTCTCAATCAATTAGACTACTACAAATATTTGGAGTGTGGTTATGGGAGAAAAGTGGGAGTTGGCAAAAGTCAACTTCTTAAATTTTCATCTAAGAAGTAACACTAGCTGTAACACTCTACCGGGCCCCACGTTGGGGGCCATTTAATTATGTAACGAACACATGAAACAGGATATTTTAATTCATTACGATTTTTGGAATATACAAGCGAAAGTTAACCATTCGTAGGTTTTAATACTCATTTTATGAAAAAACTGTCTACAAAAATCATTTGAGATCAGCTGTCGACGAATTTTCAAAGCGAACATACATGACTTATAAATTCAATCGCAAGAATGCAATACAATGTATGTTTGCTTTTGATTGATTTTAGCTAGGTATGAATACTATTTTACTTACTTTTAATCAATTTCTTTTTAAATAATTGTTTCATAATTTATTATTTTAACTCACTCATTTGTGATTTAGCTTAGCCTAAAGATGAACGATGTGCTGTTTGAACTTAAAATGGATTATAATATATATATATATATATATATATATATATATATAACAACTGATATATAACAACTAATATTCATACTATTATACATACCATATCAAAATTTGATTTTTTTACTTTACCATAAAATTAAATTTATTACATTTATTTGTGATGGAAATTCTTTTTAAAATACTTTCAAAAATTCAGATATACGAATGGAACATTAACTTTGATTTAATTTGCGCGTAGACGAACAAAAAGGGTCATAATATTGTCAAAATTTATAAGTTTTTCCTGTACATATTACATTTTATTGCCTTGTTCGCATTAGATTCGTGCGTCGGCTGAATTCACCAAAGAAAAGTGAAGAAGAGTAAAAGAAAACTGAAAACGAGTTTTAGCGCCGTTGTCCAGCGTCATAGGCAGCGTGCATGTTGCCCGCAAACAATGTTCGCACACAATGCGTAGTCAATACGATGATAGGCATCAAACATGTGTCCTTAGCACCTATTCCTTGTCTTCTTCCAGGGAAATACACTCCAAAACACGAGAAGACGCTAATATGCCGCAAGCCTATCAGTGTAAAAACACATACCCTTTTTTGGCGTTTGGCCTTGATGAATTCACTAAATAAGTGCACTCATGCACGGCGCACAATTATTTTGCACTATTCGAGCAGTAAAACAAAACAAACTGATGAAAACATGGTCCATGGTACAAAATTAATTTTGATTAATTAATTAATCACTTGATGCGACTGGCTTGGTTGATTGTCAAACAGGAAATAGAACGATCTCTGGCATCCCTACATCCAGATTGATCGCTTGCACAGATGTATGTTGGTAAAGGTTTCGATATATCGTATGCAATTTATGCAGTAAATGGCAATGATGCAGTTGCCACTTAGATAAAATATCGTCCGTCAATATATACGATAATTATAACATTCATGCTACTTGACTTTATATACCCAATAAAAGGACAGAACTTGGAAATAAATCCAATTAACATTAAGGATGGATATCTTATATATAGAAAGATAACTCATTATTAATCAAAATATAAGAAGAAAGTAACTAAGAAGATTAAATACGATAATTCCATATCAACAAATAACCCGAATCACGATGATAAGTTTTCAAAATTTACCAATTCTAATTATAACATTCATGCTACTTTACTTTATATCCCCATAAAAGGACCGAATTTGGAAATCAATCCAATTAACTCTAAGAATGGATATCTTATATTTCAAACAGGAACATTGAATCTACCCATAAAATACGAGTATCACTATTTAACTATCAATATAACAAAAACTGAAGAAACTCATAATAATCTTATGAAACAAACAAAAGAAATTGAAACACTAGCAAAAACAAAATACTTAACAGAAAAACTGTATAGAGAAATGAACGGTATTAGACTAGTAAAACGTAATAAAAGAAGATTTGTAAATTTCATGGGAACTTTTTATAAATACCTTTTTGGAACTCTAAATCAAGAAGACAAAGAAGAATTACAATCAAAAATAGGCAACCTTTCAGAAAACAGTGTTCAAGCTAATGAATTAAATGAAGTAATAAAAGCTGTTAATAAAGGAATTGAAGTAATGAACAGTTTAAGTGTCACCCACGAAGCAGAACAAAGACTTGACATACTAATTTTCAATTTACAGGAATTCACAGAATACATTGAAGATATAGAATTAGGAATGCAAATAACCAGGCTTGGTATATTCAACCCTAAGTTACTAAAATATGACTCACTATCACATTTAAACGCTGAAAAAATATTAAATATTAAAACATCAACTTGGTAAAAAACAACTACTAATGAAATTTTAATCATTTCCATGTTCCACGCGAAATTAAAAATACTCCACTATTCGACATTATTCCTCACCCTGACGGAAATAAAAACATTCTAACTAAAATTATACATGACACTTACTATTTACAAAATAATAAAGCATTTACAGCAGCAAATAAAGACTTAGTTATGAACATATGTATTACTGGAATATTAAATCAAAATAAAATAGAATGAAGATATGAAAAAACACGCAAAAACTATGAAATTAAATACGTAGAACCAAATATTATGTTAACATGAAAACCTAAAACTATATTATTTCAAAATTGAATCAATAGAGAAGTACTTATTGAAGGAAACAATATAAGAAAAGCCCTAAATTGTTCACTCCAAATAGATGAAATATTAATAACTAACACTATGTTAGATTACACAAACAGTTTACATAAATAATAATGTAACTAAATTAGAAGCATTGTCATATTTCCAAACTAAAGAAATTATATTTCAGCAAACAAAATTGTAAAACATGTTCCAAATAATAACGATAACAACATTAATAATTTTTGTTTTATCTCAATAATATTGTACACTATCTTTAATATAAAAATATTTCACATAAAATTATAGTAAATTATAAGAACAAAAACCAATTATCCCCAAACATACAATCATATATTTAATAAGATACAGAGTTAAATAAAAACAAGAAAGAAAAGTACAGTCGACCACTTGTACTTGTACTAGTACTTGCATTAAAACAACTTGAAACAAAAACAATCTAAGCATAATAAAACATACATCAGTTTGTCTGTATGCGAATACACATACGAAAGACAATAACATGTGCTTGTATGTTTATAGTGCAATTCCAATGCACCTTTCACGATAGTTTGATATAGTTAGTTTCCACACGAATTATAAATTACAATACTGTACTATATGAACAAATGCCTAAAACCGGAACGAAAGTTGAGAATTATTTTTATTAATTGTGGGAAAAGGGGCGTGGCAGTCCAACATTTTTTATGTCAATGTATTAACGCTGTATTAACGCTGTCGCTAGGAACCTTCATACCAAAATTGGTAATTATCCTAGGTGCCATAGTTACTGAGATACATTTTCCGAAACACCGATTTTTTCCGAGGTGTGTCTAGTTTTTTGCTCATTGTGGGCGAATGGGGCTTGGCATCGACAAAAAAAAAAGACTCCTGTATTGACTGACTTAATATGTGATCGATTGAGACCAAGCTCGAACTTGTAGCTCTTACCATCTCTGAAATCTGTTTGTTCATACGGACAGACGGACATGTCTATATCGACTCCGCTTGTTATGCTGATTAAGATAAATACATTTGCCTGTTAAATACATTTGCACAAACCCTATATACTCTTGCAGAGACTATAATGAAAATTAAATTGAAGAAATTGTATTAGATCCAACACTATATTTAAAATTAATTGCCTGAGGACAGGCTCATTGCTTAAGGATGGGGAAATAACCTAAAAGCCAAAAGCTCCATAAGTTGAAAGTCCAAACAATAAAAGCTCAAAGCCGAGGTTTGCTAAACATCTCCAGGACATTGCATAAGGTAGTCTAAATTTATATCTGTACTCCTTAGCTTCGGGTTGAGAAAAATAAATTTAATTTTTTTAGTAACCAACTTACAAACTACGTTATTATATATAACAACTAATATTCATATACATACCATATAAAAATTTGTTTTTCTTACTTAATCATAAAATTAAATTTAATTATTTAAGTCTATAGGAATTTATTACTTTTATTTGCAATTGAAATTCTGTTTAGAATACTTTCAAAATTTGAGATATACGAATGGAACATTGGTTTTGATTTATTTTGCGCATAGTCGAACAAAAAGGGTCATAATGCTTACCAATTTATAAAATTTACTATACATTTTATATTTTATTGCCTTGATCGCATTAGATTCTTGCGTCAGCGGAATTCACCAAAGAAAAGTGAAGAAAATATTGAAGAAAACTGCAAACGATTTTATTTTTTGCTCCGGGCAACTATGTTAGCGCTGGCAGCGCATGCTTTCAAACAAACGAACTGCGTTATCATTCTTTCATCGCCAACCGCCGTCAGCAATATCCGCAACGGGGTTGCTCCAGCGATCAAGCACAACGAGTTCGAAACAGATTTTTATGTGCGGTCTATGTGCGCCTCCAACGATGTGTACAGCGTCGTTGGCAAGGTGCACTATGCCCGCAAACAATGTTCGCACACAATGCGTAGTCAATACGGTGATATTTAAGATGCGCGCCTTGGTGTTATCAAACATGTGTCCTTACCACCTTTCCCTTGTTTTCTTCCAGGGAAATACACTCCAAAACTACACGAAAATACGCTTATAAGCCACAACCCTATCAGTGTAAAAAAACACATACCTTATTTTGACGATTGGCCTTGATTTATGCAGTGATTGGCAGTTATATAGTTGCCACTTAGATAAAATATAGTCAGTTAATACATTGATATCGCCTATATTACTAATTAATATTGAATATCGAACGCATACGATATTTGGTATTAGCATATTTACCAATACTGCAAAAATACCATATGACTATGTGAAAAAACAAAATTTAAATATTCACACCCCTACAGAGTATTACAGCAAGACTTTCGACCGAGCTGAACATTATTACTGCGTTACTGCCCACTACGTGGAAATCGCTACATTGCTGTAGTAATGTGCTACTTTACCAAATGGCTGAAGTGTGTGGCCTTACCAGATAAAACGGCAGTAACGGTTTCAGGAAGTAACTATTCAGTCGATAGGGCAAACCTTTCGTCTTGCATTCTGATCAGGGATGCAACTTACAGTCAGAAATTTTCCAAGCGTGTATTAATTGGAGTGGAAAAGACTTGCATAACCCCGCTTTACCCACCCAACGATTCAATCGAACGTTGCTCGATTACTTGGCTAAATTCGTGTCAGCAGATCAACGTGACTGAGACAAGTTGCTGCCAGTGGCGATGTGGGCTTACCGCTATGCGCCTCACGAAGCTACGGGCTTTTCACCTTCTCGTTTGATGTTAGGAAGCGATTTGCGGCTGCCAACGTAACTGCTTTACAGCCAACCGACATCAGACCAGAAGAATTACCCAATATTCGTGCAACAGATTCAAAGTAAGTTACAAAACTTTCATCGGGATGCGCGGCAGCAACTAATAGCAGCTGCCGCTTCGAATGCTCGGTATGACTTACGATCCAACTCACAGGAATTCGAGCCCGGTGCTGAGGTTTATGTGTACTCCCCCATGCGCTAAGTAAGACGCTGCCCACAACTGGATCATACCCGCGGTAGTTATCGGTCGCCACTCTGATCTTGTCTGCGAAGTATGGCTCCCAGGCAAGCGTACAACCAAAACGATCCACGTCAACACTCTTGCCCGGTGCAGAAGAGCGTTAGCGAAAGCTCGCGGCCAAAAGGCTTGAGTCTCAGAGTGGGTAATTGGGTATTGGTATTGGGTATTGATCTATCGATAAGCGGACTTAACGCAGCACAGCTGCATTTAGAAGGAGATGAATTCCAACCTTGACACACTTTGTATTAGTTTTAAGAGTAGCTTTGAATGAAGTAGAAAGGAGAGAACATAAATACTACACGTGTTTTTCCAATTGGTCTCCAAGCTTTGCGCCCCCTAATCTTCGCCGTCGTATAGATTGCTTACCGGCTACCTGACTAAAGAAGAAATACCGCTCGGCTAACCGTTTTGACGCTGCTCTTAAATTTAGGCAGTTTTCGCTACAGTATTATGTGCTGTTTCTACGCTTGCACTTTCTCTAATCTCCTATGCAGTATGACTCTTTTGGGCACTGTTACCTGATCAACAGAAGAGTCGCTCTTGGGTTCAATTCTGGGATTATCTCTACGGTCGATTACGATCGCTTTCGATATCACTTTTAAGGTTTTCCTCATTTAAACGCTCTTATTTGTATCATATTTCTGGCTTAATTCCTTTGCAACATTGTGTGCTACATCGGATGTGTTAACACACATTGTTTAAATAAATTTTAAAGACTATTTTAATAATTTTGTTTTCAATGCAATAAAAATTCCACAGCTAAACATTCTGTTTACTTATTTCTGCGTTAGTTTGTCGCTGTGTAATTGTTTTTGTAATTTTACGCCGTTGCTTGTGCTAACATTTTGTTTGTAAACATCTCGTCGTTATCTTTGTGCTCTCCTCTATATTTACGCTCCGGTCGCGCTGTCACCGCGCTCTATTATCTTATTTTCGGTGTTTACCGGTAATTCTGTTTATCTTGTTTTCGGTCGTCTGCGCCCGCGCATAATTTTTTCTTTTGCATTACATTTGTTATTGTCGTAAGTAAACATCAGTAGCTTGTATATTAACCCTAGCTTTCCTTCTTATTTTTTCAACTAATTTATTTTTTCAACAGTGCTTATTGGCTTCTATATATTCTTTTTTATTATATATTTATTGCTTATATTAATAACATTAACTATGTACGTCAGCTATTACTCAAGTTTCAATGTGCGAGAAAACCTTAAGGTGGGTTTAAATCAGGTTTAAAATGGACATGTAGGGATGTCAAAAGAGACATTTTGAGCTTCATACGACACAATAAAAGAGGCTTTGGTGATCTATTTGGCAGATTTAAAAGTTTGTCCGATAGTTTCGCAGCTTTGGATAAGGAGTTTAAAGACCTTAAAGCCTTAAAAGATTCTCCGAAGCGTGAAAAAGCCAATTTTAAACTGTCGATTGGACCTAACGAACTTTCAGTCCCTCATCACATACCCACAACGTCTGCACATTTCCTAAAAAATTTTTCATTATTGTTAGTAGTTATTACAACTTTATTTTACCCACAGATTCCCGAAGTAATAGTTTCAGATTCGTTAAGTGTTAATACTGTTGCAAATGACGAATCAATCAATGAGTCTATCAGAGCTGTTGCTTCTTCGGAAATAATTACAGTGTCTGATAAAAAGACTCTTGTTGGTGTTCCATCAAAGAAACAATTATTGGTTTCCAGGCTTTCCTTTGGTACCACATCGGATGATGTCAAGGCCTTAATTCAGGCTAAATCAGAACCCAACATTACGGTCGAAAAATTGAAGTTCTTTTATCATCAAAGTTAAATATTTTAGTACAATTTGCTGTAAATAATTTTGGCCGCACCATTTAATAATGAAGGAGTATACAGCGAAGAAAAGAAATCGGACTCAGATTGCACTGTCTTCTAAACCTGTCCGCGTCTCGGATTCCGGGAAAAACTAACTTCCTCCCTCTCGTTTGTCTATAAAAATGTGAGAAGTCTTCATTTTCATGTGGCATTTTCAGAAACATGGTTATGGACTGATATTCTAAATTCTTAAATTCTTTCCAATAAATTCTTCCTTTCGTGTCCTGACTCTGCCGTTTTGACCCCTACGACTCAGCACGATACTCTTGGTAATCTTTTTAGGATTTCATTGTTTCAGATTAATGCCAGCTCAAACTCCTTAAATAGCATGCACGATCTGATTTTTGTTTTGGATCCATCCCGTTATTCTGTCTCCCGTACTACACCATTATCCACTCCTGAGGATCCTTATCACCCGTCTCTCGTCAGTTTCGGAAAGCCGACTTTTATAATTTCAATGTACTGGTATCCCAGAATGACTGGTCCCGTCTGTTCATGTGTAGCGATATGTATTGTGCAATCACAATCTTTTATTATATCTTTAATTCCTTACTTCCAGTTGCACCACGCTCCTTCTATCATTCTTCCGATTATCTGCATTTACCTGCTACAAATTCGTTTGAAATTAAATGTATGTGTGCACATATATATGTGTGTATGAATACCATAGGTCGGCGCGGTCAGCGTCTCCGGGCAGCGTTGCGGCCGCTCTTGCGTGCATTTCAAAATGGCATCATATTAAGGCTGTCTCTAGGAATCTTTATACCAAAATTTGTGCTCCTAAGTGCTGTAGTTATTGAGATATTCGCCTAAAACACAATTTTGTTCGAGGTGTGTCTGATTTTTATCTCATTGCGGGGGCGGTAAGGGGCGTGGCAACAAATTGAAATAGATTTGATCTGTTCGAGAAGATAATGAACTTTCATTCCAAATTTGGTGTCTCTAGCTGTTGTAGTTTAAAAGATGCAGGTGTTCATACGGACGGACAGACAGACAGACGGACAGACGGACATGGCTATATCGACTCGGCTGTTGATGCTTTTACGCACATCTCGTTTCTGACAAAGTTAATAGACCCCTATACTCTTTTTTAAAGAGTACGGGGTCTAACTAGTCTCCAATACTGCCTTTATTCATTGGCTCACTTACAGACTAATATAAAAACTAAAAATAATAATAACAATGCAGTAACAATGTATGTAAGGCGCCGCCTTACACCCCCCCCCCCTTTCTACGAAGCGCTGACCACCACTGCTCCCGTCCTAGTGATGGTCACACTCAACCACCGGTCACCGTCATCCAATTTAAAGCGCGTGCGGCGACGGTTGTTGCCTCTGATGGCGGCTACCTCGCGCTGGATCGTTGCGACGGTTTCCGGGGTCCACCGAGCGCTCAGGGAACACCT
This sequence comes from Drosophila acutilabella, assembly GCA_035046005.1. Taxonomy (NCBI): domain Eukaryota; kingdom Metazoa; phylum Arthropoda; class Insecta; order Diptera; family Drosophilidae; genus Drosophila; species Drosophila acutilabella. The sequence continues at coordinate 162,269 of JAWNOK010000043.1, forward strand.
TCCAATTATCGGGTAGAACGTCCGCCACAGGAGCCGATATTACTGATAACATCTCGTTGAACTCCGGCCTCCAACCCTCCAGTGGGACGAAATTAGGGGCACGGAGGTATATTGCCGTCGTAGTCACCCTCATCGCCATGAAGGCACCTTTCGTCGTTGTCCGGAAGACGGTTTGCAACGGCTTCGCCTCCGGTTGTTCATCCGAGTGGATGATCCGGATAGGCACGGTAGTGTCGCTATCCACGTGGCAATCGGCGGTCGCCTCCTCATCGCTGCTAATCGTGTTGATGTCGTCATCCATCTGAAACTTAAACTGGTCAGTTATCGAACTTTAGCATCCTATCTCTTCCCTAACAGTGCAGCTAACAAACTACAGAAATTCTCAATGTTAATTAAACTATACTACTATAAGTTTAGTAGATTATGTATTAAGGGGAACCGAGGGCAACTATTTAGTTACTGCGTCGAGGAGCCTCAAATGCGCCGCCTCGCTGCCGTCTTGCTGTTCGCCATCCTTGTCGGGAGCATTTAAGTGCTCTTCCTCGGTGCTCTGGAAGAAGGGCTTCAAAGACGTTATGTCTGCCATCCCCAGACACTTCCGCAGGGTTTTCAAATTATGGGGGGCGGGAAGGCTCTTTATTGCTTCCACCTTGTCCGGATCAGTGCAAATTCCCTCGCCGCTGACCACATGCCCGAGATACGCCAATCTCTGTCTTAAGAAACTACACTTCTTCTTGTTGAGCCCCAAATTGGCTGCCCTCAGTCGGCGGAATACCTCTCTGAGATTATCGATGTGGTCCTCCTTTGTAGCGCTGATCCCCACGATGTTGTCCAGATAGGCAAAGAGTTGGGTTCCATCTTCGTCCCGATTACCGTATCTAACGCTCTCTGGAAAATCGCTCCCGCCGAATGCAAGCCAAATGGCATGACCCGCCATTGGAATAGACTATTCACCGCCATCGGAATCTGCCCATTTCCATGCTTCAAATCCAACGTCGATATGAAGCGCGCGTGACGTAACCTCTCAAGGATGTGGTTAATCCGAGGGACAGGATAAGCATCTGGGATATAATGTGCGTTAAGCTGGCGGTAGTCTATACACGTGCGCCACTCCCCCTTCTTCTATGCGCTATGTGGACTTCGCGGCTTTTCATTGCCACCTGCCCGGATTAGTTCGTCTAAATGGCCATCGATTACCCTCTGCATCGCCGGGTTTTTCGGGTAATATCTTTGTTTCAGTGGCTTGTCATCGCGCATCCGTATGCTGTGTTCAGCAATCTGCGTGACGCCTGTCAAATTCTCAAACAAAGCCAGATCTGACTATAGAAACTGCTGGATTTTAGGTTTAAGATCCTCCGGGCACTCCGCTCAAATGGCCTTCGACTCCTCTTCTGCTTCTTCCATTCCCATCATGCGTACTCCAGGATGGAGTGCTGTTCCGGCCTTCGGCGACCTGCTTCGCACCTTGTTGACCTTTCCTCCCCTTCATTCTCCGCATGCTCTTCCGATGAGTATCCTCGAGCTGTTGATTCTTGCTTGGAGAGCGGGACAATTCTTATCGGTGGGCGATCTTCGATGAAGGACGCCGGCCTCCACATTGCTCCGACCCCTCCTTCCCTAAAATTAATTTTTCGTGGCCGCAATTTATAGACGTGGCTATGTAGCACATTAAATTTATGCAAAAAATGGCATGATCCAACATAGTGGGCATGACCAAAATACGAAACTAACCTTCAGCATTAACGGCCCCTTCACGTCCAAAACCGACCCGTCCGCCGACTCTCCACGTATCCTCCTTCTCTTGACCCAATCTCCGCTTACAAAACTCCGCGTCACCCTTGTATCAATCGTGGCAAAGCTGGGTGTCCTCCGATCGCCGCCCTGAACGGGTTGTCTGGCCGTTCCTTTTGTAACGATGGTCGGTTCGCGTTTGCATGTTGTGAACCATGAACGGCTCCTCCGACACTGCCTCTCGCGAACGCCCACTCCTGGTCGCGCACGCTCTCAAATTCCGCCGTTATTTTAGTGAGCCACGCCAACGACATAAAATCTTGCCTCCGGACACACAAACGGAATTCCGGGGTATGTGGGTTCATGGCGCTTTCCTTCCCCCCGGATATTATCAGATGGCTTCCAGCCATCCCAGACGACCCCCTGGACGCCCTCCAGTCGGATCTCTGGTGGCCTCTTAGTATCTGACGACGACCATCTCCACGAGGGGGGCTCCACGTGACCATAAATCCCGTAGGTCGGGCTCCGACCGTCGTCGCGTCCTCTCTCTGGCGCTGAGCAGCCCGCTTGTCTGGTGTGGCTCATGGAGCTTGGCGAATTGTGCCTCCAGTTCCGCCAATTGGGCCCACACCTCCGCCGAGTAGCCGCTCGATTGTATAAATGCGGCAAACCTCTGGCGCATGTCTTCCACACGACCTCCGTCTTCTAGGTCGAATTCTCGCAGCATCGCCACTAGGTCTTCCCTGCGCCTATAATATACCCAGTGCACAGCCACCCCAGCGGTCTTGGACTCACCTGACTCCAGTAAGCTTTGTCAGATTCAACTTTCGTTCGTTTCGTCCTTTTTTTTTGTTTAGATTAGCACAGCTCTTGTCCCACTGTGCACTGTCTTAAAAAAGGATGGCAATTTTGATCGCCTTCCTCCCACTGCTTTGAGAACTTTGGCTTTCGGCCCACTGTACGTGTTTTTTCTCTTTTTTTCTTCCCGTTATATCGCTCTTAAATTTTGTGCACAAACTAGTGGCCACCGGCCCACTGTCACATGTCACTGTCCAACTTTCAACGGCTCATATTCCTTGACAACACGTGTCTGTAGCTCACTCCGCGATGGCCGCTGACTCACTGTGCAAATATTGCGACGGCCATGAGTTCCCGCTGCTCACAACGCAAAAATCGCGACGCTCACTACGCACTTACCACCGAACCGAAGTACCCTTTACACCTTTTATTTGTTGTAAGGTGTATTTCGAGCTCGCGTATTGTCGAATTTTTTTCCAGTTTGTTTTGCCTACACCAGTCTCGCGCACATTCTGATCGACTTTTTTATACTCTCTGCAAGAGTATATTGGGTTTGTGCAAATGTATGTAACAGGCAGAAGGAGGCGTGGAAGACCCCATAAAGTATTCTTAATCAGCATCACAAGCCGAGTCGATATAGCCATGTCCATCTGTCCGTCTGTCTGTCTGTCTGTCCGTATGAACAAACAGATTTCAGAGATGGTAAGAGCTACAAGTTCGAGCTTGGTCTCAATCGATCACATATTTAGTCAGTCAATACAATAATCTTTTTTTTTTCGGTGCCACGCCCTGTTCGCCCACAATGAGCAAAAAACCAGACACACCTCGGAAAAAATCGGTGTTTTCGGCGTATATCTCAGTAACTATGGCACCTAGGATCAATTTTGGTATGAAGGTTTCTAGTGACAGCGTAAATGCATTGACATTTAAAATTTTGGACTGCCACGCCCCTTTCTCTCACAATTAATAAAAATAATTCTCAACTTTCATTGAAATCGCACTATAAACAAGAAAACTAGAAGCGGTTCAATATTGATAACTGAATGCAATATCATGTATGAGTGCAAGTGAGACAGAAACATACAAGCACATGTTCGAATGTTTTCTCTGCCTGTGTGGCGGCAGCGCCGTCCGGAGTCGCTGGCCACGCATACAGACAAACATATGTATGTTTGATTATGCTTAGTTTGTGTTTGTTACAACGTCCAAGTACTACACATTGTAATATATCTAGACTGATGATTTTAATAATTTAATCGGGATAAAAAGGAAGAGACTATTATACTGTCGGGCATGTTCGACTGTACTTTTCTTACTTGTTTTGTTTAAATAATTGCAACTGCCAAAGCCCACATTAATTTTAATTATTGAAAATTATACACTTGACTCGTACTGCTCTCGTTCGGCTGAGTCGTACTTTTGCAGTACAATTACCCTAACCTCCGCACAGAACAGCAGAATTAATTTGATCTCTAACTGGCGTGTGTGGGGTTATATTACAGATGACGGAAATACTTCCTCCTTGGCTTTGTTACTTTCGTGTATAATACTGGATTACAGCACTGGGAAATTACCATAAAAAATCATATGACGGCTACCAAAATGCGTTGTGTTAACATACTTACACGCAAGGGTATCTTAGACTAGCACTAGGCTAAAAAATTTTAGTGTAATATGTAGTTAATGCACTTTTTAATAAACTTTGAAAACAACAACAGTCGATGGACTGAGTGACGTAGACGATACGAACAAGGCTAGCTGCATAAGTCTATTTATAGGGCACAATCCCAGGGAAAGCTCGGATTGGTAGTTCCGAACGTATCAACGAAGCTAATGTTGTGAGAGAGACAAATGTTAAAGCTCTGTAACATAGTTGGTCGACATGCATATCAAGGTGATTGCTATGCTAATGTCGTAACCATAACTTTTATCGCATGCTGTCATTGATCGCAACGTTATGCGATAACAGAACCACTTGAATAGCGTTTTATGCGAAGAAGGCAACAATTACACCACCCGATAATAAACTATAAGTTATCCAACATTACCATTTTTACTTCGCGGATATGGTCCTAACAAGTCTATATATAGCTATTGAAATTGTCTACATGTTGGAACATGAAAACGCATTAAGGGACGAAGGCTTTAATTAACAGCTTTCTTTTCTTTACAAGTGTCACATTGACGAATATAATCTCGTACATCTTATACCAAGCCTTCTGAAAATCAGGGTTTGTTAAAACTGGCGCGGAAGTAGGCATTTGTTTTAACTTATCCAACTGAGCTTCTGTGGTCCAAATGAATTTCTTTTTTTTAGATAGCAACTATATAAGGTGACACGAAAGATCTGCGACACTGAATAAACCTACGATACCATCCGCAGACTCCGAGAAACCCAAGTAGTTTAAAATTTTGAGGTGCAGGCCAATTTTCTGTTTAAAGTTAAACTTGCTTTACGGAATTGTTCCGCAATCCGAACTAACACTGCCAGATGAGATAACCAAATACGCAGCGACGCAAGTCTGGTGGTATGATATCATCCATCAGTCTACACATAGTGGAAGGCGCGATACAAAGGCCAAAGGGCATAACATTAAATTGGTACAATGGACAACCTGGCACGGTTAAGGGTTTAGACTCAGAAGTTAACTCAATTTGCCAGTAAGCATCTTTTAGGTCCAGTTTTGTTATAATTTTGGCTTTTAGCATTCGAGAAAAAATGCCATCTATACTGGGAAGAGGGTAAAGAGGGTATTGAAACTATTAATGAAAAGATGTTTTTACTCCTGCCAAATTTCAAATTATTCGGCACGAGAACGCAGACAGCATGTTTAAATGTTCCAGACAACAATTGGAAAATGACCCTTAAAAGCAAGAATAAATTCTCCCTTCACTGTCGGCATGCTACTCGGTGATCTATACTGAGATTAGTGAGATAAGAAAATGCAAGCTACCTTGACAGTCAGTAATGGTATCTATGCAGATCCGAATACGCATTATTCTGAAATTGTATATAACTGTTTTTCAAAAGCTTCTCTAACTTCTAATACAAATTTCTATAGCATACAAAATGTTTAAGCAATTTTTTTGTGCAACTAAATTAACTAAATTAAATTTCTTTATTTTTTTGAAAAGTATGAAAATACTTGTCATGGTATTCACCACTGAATCTCCAGTTTCCAAGTTTTCGGATTGGTGTGCTTGTGTCTGGATGTGCAAAAAAAAAGGCGTTTATGCATTTTGAATATAAAAACAAAATAACAAAATAAAAAGTTCTATGCAAAGCTTGTATGTAGATTAAAGAAATTAATAATGGTTACATAATTAGAATATATACATGAACATTCAAATATAGTTATAATTATATTTATATATATATATATTTAGTATATTTATATATACTATATACTACTGCTACATACTATATATATAATAACGTAGTTTGGTAGTTGGTTGTTCAAAAAAATATAATTTATTTTTATTAAACCGAAGCTACGGAGTACAGATGTAAATCTAGACTAACTTATGCTATGTTCTGCAGACGTATAACAAACCTCGGCTTTGAGCTTTTATGCTTTGGACTTTAGACTTTTGGAGCTTTTGGCTCTTATGTAAACAAAGTGATCTCGATCTTGAAGAGATTGAGAGAATTGAGATTGAGAGAATTCTGTCGGCCAGGATTTGTGCAACGTCAGCAGTTTCAACCCCAATGGTGGGAATAGCGATTCTGGCGAATTGTTTATGATATTCGATAAGTTCGTGGGAAGCCAGAATTGTTATTGTCACCACTTGATTATTTTATAATGTTTAGTTTAACTCTGTGGGAATGGGATGCGTAATATAAATGAAAAGTGCGAGCTAGGCGTTTTGTGTGGGTACATATGTCTCTACATATGTTACTTCCCCATCCTTAAGAAATGAGCCTGTCCTCAGGCGGTTAATTTTGGATATAATGTTGGATCTAATACAATTTCTTCAAGTTCAGTTTCATTTTGACTTAACTCTGTATCTTTTTGAATGTTTAATTGTATGTTTGGGGTTGATTGGTTTTTGTTCTTATAATTTACAATAATTTTTCTTGGAATATTCTTATATTTAAAGATAGTGTACAATATTAATGCAATAAGAATTATTATTAATGCTGTAATTGTTATTATTTGGAACATGTTATACAATTTTGTTTGCTGTAATATAATTTCTTTGGTTTGGACATATGACAATGGTTCTAATTTAGTTACGTTATTATTTATATAAACTGTTTGTGTGTAATCTAACATAGTGTTGGTTATTAATATTTCATCTAGTTGGAGTGAACAATTTAGGGCTTTTATCATATTAATTCCTTCAATAATTATTTCTCTATTGATACAATTTTGATTTAATACAGTTTTCGGTAAGTTCCATGTTAACATAATATTTGGTTCTACATATTTGATTTCATAGTTTTTATGTGTTTTTGCATATCTGCATTCTGTTTTATTTTGTTTTAATATTCCAATAATACATTTGTTCATAACTAAATCTTTATTTGTTGCGGTAAATGCTTTATTATCTTGTAAGTAGTAGTAAGTGTCATGTATAGTTTCAGTTAAAATGTTTTTATTTTCGTCAGGGTATGGAATAATGTCGTATAGTGCGGTATTTGTAATTTCGCGTGGTATATGGGAAATGATCAAAATTTCATTAGTAGTTGTTTTTAGCCAAGTTGATGTTTTAATATTTATTTTTAAGGGGGGGGAGGAGAGGGGGGAGGGGGAGGGGGGGGGGGGGGGGGGAGGGGAGGAGGGGGGGGGGGGGGGGGGAGGGGGGGGGGGGGAGGGGGGAGAGGGAGGGGGGGGGGGGGGGGGGGGGGGGGGGGGGGGGGGGGGGGGGGGGGAGGGGGGGGAGGGGGGGGTTTTTTTTCAGCGTTTAAATGTGAGAGTGAATCATATTTTAGTAATTTAGGGTTGATAAGTTATGAAGTGTTATTATCTTGATTCGGGTTATTGGTTGATCTGGAATTATCGTATTTACTTTTATTAGTTACTTTTTTCTTTTTATATTTTGATTTGTAATGAGTTATCTTTCTACCTCTGTTTACTTCTTCATAATGTTTATCATCTATTTGTGTTATTTTTCCTGTTTGTTTAAAAGGGTTTGTCGATTTGGATCTTACGAATGGTGATTCTCTATATCTAGTGTCTATTTCAAATTCGGCTCTATTTTCATTTAGTCTTTCTATTTTGTTTTTCTTGTTTAGTTGTGTTTCATACTCAGGAGTTCCTGCGTAAATGAAAATATCTGCTGGTGTTCTACCAGTCGTATTATGTTTAGTTTTATGATTATAAGTGTAAAGTATTATTTCGAATCTAGTTAGCTTATCTTCCTGATTTGTGTCAGAATTGACAATTCTTAATTTTTCGTTCACTGTTTTATGAAATCTTTCTATATCTGAAATGCCGTTTTTACTAGTTGTGATTGTTATATTTACGTCTTCTGATTTTAACCAAATTTGTAGTGCGGTGCACAAAAATGCTGAGTCTTTATCTGCTTTTATTTCGATTGGTTTACCCATGTCATTAAATACTTTTAAAAGAGCTCTTTTAGCTTCTAGCCAATCTCGATCATTTACTTCTATTACAGTTGCGTATTTGGAATATAGGTCTATGCAAGATAGAAATTGTTTGTTGTCTACCATGTAGAAATCAATGACATATTTTTCTCTGGGATTATGGGTTTCTGGAGTTAATTCAAAAGCTAATTTAGTGTTTCTATGTTCTGTTTTTGCTATGTTACAAACTTTACATTCATTAATTATATTCTGTATTAAGTTTTGGTAATCTGGATAATAATATTTTTCTTTAAATAATAATGTCATTTTTTCTATTCCTGGATGTAATAACTTTTGATGTGTATTTATTATGAATTCTTTAAATTCGGCGTACGTTTGGAGGTCTATTAGTTTGTTAGTAGATCTCATTACTTTTGTTATATTATCGGGACTTATTATTTCGACGAAAGCATTTTGGAAAGTAAGAAAATCGGCTTCGTTGCTGAAATATATGACACTTTTCTTAGAACATAAGTATTCTTTAATTAATTCTTTAGCATGATTAGGTGTCATATCAACATATTTTATTAAAATTTTTGTTTTATGAAAATAGTTAGTTACGGATACGTTATTTATGTTACTTTTTTCAAATTCTATTTGTCTTTTAAAATAATTTATTGGTCTTTCAGTCAGTGAAATGTGGGACTGGTTGTCCTCTTGGGCGCTATGTATTGTTGCTACTGTTACGTCAGGAGTTTCTGCTAACAAGTTTTCTTCAATTTTAATTCTGGATAAAGCGTCTGCAACATAATTCTCTTTGCCTGGTACATATTTAATGTGATAATCAAATTCATTTAATTTGATTTTCCATCGTTGCAATTTCATGTTTGGTTCTTTAATATTATTAAGCCAAACAAGTGGTTTATGATCACTGAGGATCTCGAATTTTCTGCCGTAGAGATAAGATCGGAAATATTTAGTTGCCCAAACGATGGCTAAAAGTTCTTTTTCAATTGCTGCATAATTAATTTCATGTTCATTTAGAGTTCTACTTGCGAAACATATGGGTTTTTGATTTTGAGACAGAACAGCTCCAATGGCAATGTTGCTGGCATCAGTTGTGAGACAAAATGGTTTCTCGAAATTTGGATAAACTAATATTGGATCGGACGTTATGAGTACTTTTAATTTTTCAAAAGCAGAAATGTAATTTGGTTCGTTTGTGTTTATTGTTGCACCTTTCTTTAATTTTAGAGTCATTGGTTTTACAACGTGTGCGAAGTTTGGAATGAATTTTCTATAATAACCACAAAGGCCTAAAAATGATTTTATTTCTTTTGTTGTTTTTGGTATTGGAAATTTTTGTATGGCAGAGATTTTTGTTGGGTTTGCTTTAATTCCCTCTGTTGTAATTATGTGTCCAAGGAATTCGGTTTCCTTTTTCATAAATTCGCATTTGTCTAGTTGTAATTTCAAATTAGCTTCTCGTAGTTTTGAGAATACCCTTTTTAACGATAATAGATGTTCTTCCAATGAAGTGGAATACACTATTATGTCGTCCATGTATACGAGGCAATCTTTGAAGATTAAATTTTCTAACAGATTGTTCATGCAACGTTGAAATGTTGCGGGGGCATTTTTCAACCCAAAAGGCATTCGAGTGTATTCGTAATGTCCGTTTTTGGTTGAAAAAGCTGTTTTTGGTATACTTTGTGGGTCCATTTGAATCTGATGAAATCCTTTTGCAAGGTCAATGGTGGTAAAATACTGACATTTTCCAAGTTTGTCTAATATTTCATCCATGACCGGAATAGGATATTTATCATCAATTGTTATTTCATTAAGGTTTCGATAGTCGATAACTATACGAAACTTTTCTTTACCTGATGCATCACGTTTCTTTGGCACAATCCAAATTGGTGAGCAATAAGGCGAGTTTGATTTGCGAATGATACCTTGTTCAATCATTTCTTTGATTTGTTTGTCGACTTCTTTGTCGAATGTTTGCGCATACTTATATGGTCGCTTTTGGATTGGATCTTCGTGTTTAGTTTGGATGACATGCTTAATTGTACTGGTGAAAGTCAAATTTTCACTTTCTTTGTACTGAATGTCACTAAACTCATAAAGAACTTTGGTAAGTTTCGATTTTTCTTCATCGTTCAGATGATTTAATCTAAATTGGTTTGTTTCATTTAGATCGTTGTTTATAGCGTAATTAACAGCTATATCATTTGTACGGGGCGGATCAAGGCATTGAGATGCAGTCTTGTCCTTAACAGAACCCTCACGATCATATCTCATTTGAAATGAATGTTCATTTAGGATAACTGTTTTATTTTTGTAATCGATTTTTGCTTCGCATGATTCTAGATATTCTCTTCCTAGTAGAATATCGTAATTATCTGAGAAGTCGTGTATGTAAAATGTTTGGTGAGTGAGACAAAGTTTACTTGGTGCAAATGACACGGAATTCTTTAATTGAATAGTGCCATTTATTGTTTGCACATTTAATTGGCAATTTTTTATTGGAAAATTTAGGAAATTACGTTTTATTAAATTGATGGACGAACCTGTGTCAATTACACAGTTAAAATGCTGTCCATTCATAATTATTCGAATGAAAGGATTCATTCTTCTTGGTCCGAGGCTCCTTGATGAAAATTTTCGGAAATTTCCATTTTGGAGTGACCACTTGTGCTTTCTCGCTGTCTCTTAACAGGAGGATTCGAAGGTCTTTGGTTTTGATTGTGGTAATTCATATGGTTTTGTGATCTACCTTGATCAAGATTTTGTTTGAATTCTTTGAATAATGCTTGATTACTTTCAGCATTTTCTTTTGGTTTATAGGTTGGTTTAGAGTAGTTTAAGTAATTTGGGCTTGGATAATAATTTTGATTGGTTCCCTTTCCACGGTTGTCGTTATAATTGGGTTTCTGGTACTTTGAATTGTCATTATTTTGGTTAGAACGTTCAGTATAACCATTTTCGAAAAGTCCTTCGCGTTGAGCTACTTGTTTTAATTTAGAAACGGTTGTAATGTCATGTCTCGCTAAAGTCATAAATATTCTGTCGGGTAGTTTCTTTGTAATTACGTCTTTGATTGTGTTATTCATTGCATTTGTATAAAGAATTGTGTTCTGTGGTTGGTTTTCCAACATAAGCTTATTCGATATAACAAAACTCTTATATTCTAATTCTTCTATGAACTTACGGATACTATTATTGTAGTTTGTGTTGTATAGTCGTCTCAGTAGTTCCTCATATGGTGTCTGCGTCTTAAACTCGTCGATCAGGGCACTCCTCAGGTCTCTCCAGTTGGTGGCTGCTGTCATTTGTGAAACTCGTTGGGCTGCTCCAGATGTTTGCATTTCTATTGCTCCGAATAGAACGCTGTGCTGTCTTACGTCTTGGGTTGGGTAGAGTTGCATAATAAAGTCGATTCTCCTTACAAAGGCTGTCAGTTCCACTGTTTTTCCATCGAAGATGGGCACTTGACGTATCTGTCCTAGTGCTTGTTTTAGGTGCATCTCGGAAAGTTCCATCGTTGCTGTTGTTGTCATGTTGTTTTGTTTTGTAAAAATTTTTTTTTCAATTTGTCCAATTTATGTTTTTCACAAAAAAAATTTTTTGTTTTAATAGTCACTTCAGGTTGTTTTAGTTTAGTTGGATTAAAAGGATCTTATGTTTACAGGGATCAATTTAATGATGTGTAAAGCCCAGGAATAAGTCCTTATTTACAGTTGTTCAAAATAGTTCAAAGAATCTATTTATTAGTAGAACACTGTTTGGTGAATTGCAAGTTTTTACGCGGTTCTCTAAATATGGCAATTATTTTTTCGATGGCGGTCGCACTTTAACTGTGGGCCACGATTGATAATTGGGTATTTGAGTTTATTTTCACACGCGTTGATTCTTTGGCGGATATCAATAAATTGTTTCCAAAAGTGTAATGTTCTCGAACCGGATCACTTTTTGCGGCAAATTCGCGTGCTCAATCCTAGGAGATCACTTGGTCGTACAAGGATTTCTTTAAACGGATCGAAAAGGACCGATTACTGTTACAAGGATAATTTACGATATCCTACCGGCTGCGCCAATAACGTAGTTTGGTAGTTGGTTGTTCAAAAAAATATAATTTATTTTTATTAAACCGAAGCTACGGAGTACAGATGTAAATCTAGACTAACTTATGCTATGTTCTGCAGACGTATAACAAACCTCGGCTTTGAGCTTTTATGCTTTGGACTTTAGACTTTTGGAGCTTTTGGCTCTTATGTAAACAAAGTGATCTCGATCTTGAAGAGATTGAGAGAATTGAGATTGAGAGAATTCTGTCGGCCAGGATTTGTGCAACGTCAGCAGTTTCAACCCCAATGGTGGGAATAGCGATTCTGGCGAATTGTTTATGATATTCGATAAGTTCGTGGGAAGCCAGAATTGTTATTGTCACCACTTGATTATTTTAAAATGTTTAGTTTAACTCTGTGGGAATGGGATGCGTAATATAAATGAAAAGTGCGAGCTAGGCGTTTTGTGTGGGTACATATGTCTCTACATATGTTACTATATATATATATAACAACGTAGTTTGTAAGTTGGTTACTCAAAAAAATAATTTTTTATTTTTCTTAACCCGAAGCTACGGAGTACAGATATAAATCTAGACTAACTTATGCTATGATCTGGGGACGTTGAGCAAACCTCGGCTTTGAGCTTTTATTGTTTGGGCTTTCAACTTATGGAGCTTTTGGCTGTTATGTAAGCAAAGTGAACTCGATCTTAAAGAGATTGAGATTTAAGAGAATTCTGTCAGCCAGGATTTGTGCAATGTTAGCAGTTTCAACCCCAATGGTGGGAATAGCGATTCTGGCGGATTGTATATGATATTTGAAAAGTTCGTGGGAAGCCAGAATTGTTATTGTCACCATTTGATTATTTTATAATGTTTAGCTTAAATCTGTGGGAAAGGAATGTGTAACATAAATGAAAAGTGTGAGCTAGGCGTATTGTATGGGTACATATGTCTCTACATATGTTACTATATATATTATTCAAATATTACCATAAAAACGTTTAAATAACGTTCACAAGTTAATTTCAATCCAAATTAAATATATCAAGAATGCATATATATCAAGTTAAACAAGTAAGAAAGGCTACAATCTAGCGAGCCGACTGTAAAATACCCCGTACTCTCATAGCAGTGTGCATTTTACAATACATATAAAAACATTAAGAAGTAACAGAGTGATGGTCTTACACATATACCGTAAACAACAAACCGCGTTAATCTGCCGTATCTCCAATAAAAATTCTGAAATTAAATTTTCAAATGAAATTTGAAAAACCAAACAGACGAAATTCACTACCCGGACTCGAACCCACGACCGTATAACATTCTCTGCTTTTATTTCTGATTAAATTAGTTAAGTCGGTATCCGAGTATTACAAACAAGTAAGGAAAGTACAGTCGAGCACGCCCTACCGTATAATACTCTCTGCGCTTTTTTCCCGGTCAAATTATTAAAATCGGTCTAGGGATATTAAAATTTGTAGTACTTGCATTAAAACACGTTGAAACAAAAATAATCTAAGCATAATCAAATATACAGCTGTTTGTCTGTATGAGAATACACATACGAATGACAATATATGATGCATATATGTATGTATGTGTGTATTCGGCGTGGCCAGCGACACTCGGGCAGCTCTGCCGCCACACAGGCACCGAAAACATTCGCACATGTGCTTGTATGTTTCTATCTCGCTTGCACTCATGCATGATATTGCATTTAGTTATCATGATTGTAACGCTGTTAGATTTCTTGTTAATAGTCCGATTTTAATGCACCTTTCAGGATAGTTTGATATAGTTAGTCTTCACACAAATTATAAATAACAATACTGTACTATATTGACAAATGCCTAAAAACGGAACGAAAGTTGAGAATTATTTTTATTAATTGTGGGAAAAAGGGGCGTGGCAGTCCAAAATTTTATATGTCAATGATTTTGCTCTGTCGCTAGGAACCTCTATTCCAAAATTGGTCATCCTAGGTGCCATAGTTACTGAGATATTCGCCGAAATCACTGATTTTTTCCGAGGTGTGTCTAGTTTTTGGCTCATTGTGGGCGAACAGGGCGTGGCATCAAAAAATAAAAGATTCTTGTGATGACTGACTAAATATGTGATCGATTGAGACCAAGCTCGAACTTGTAGCTTTTATCATCTCTGAAATCTGTTTGTTCACACGGACAGACAGACGGACAGACGGACAGACAGACTGACAGACAGACGGACAGACGGACATGGCTATATCGACTCGGCTTGTGATGCTGATCAAGAATATATATACTTTATGGGGTCTGCCACGCCTCCTTCGGCCTGTTACATACATTTGCACAAACCCAATATACTCTTGCAGAGAGTATAAAAATAGTACTTGTATTTGATATAAAAAGAAACTAAGTATCATCGAACATAAATCTGTCTGTATGTACATAAATATATGCAAATATAGATTCAATGCTATAGTCGCATCGCGACTTCAGGATATCTGTTAAAAGTTATTGTTTATAATGTTTAAAATTTATTGAGTATGAATATGATTATTAGTATTCCAGTCGATCTTGGCAAAGCCGCGCACAAGGGAAAAGTGATGAAATTCAACACACTTATATCAAAACATCGCACTTCGCGGTGAAACTTTGAAAATTTATTGTGTTGTCAGGGCTGCATTTTTTGCAGGATTTTTTAAGCCCAAGGTGGATTCAAATTTGCAATGCTTAACTCTAGTTAAATTCTTTGTTAGTACATCTGCAATGATCTCGTCTGTTTGACTTGACTTCGATGTGCTTTGTAGCATTAGACATTGTGTTCATTGCCATAAATTTGCATCGTTGCATCAAATGCCATCAGTTCCAAAATGATAAGAATATTCCGCAGATACACAGCTTCTTTTACTGCAGATGATAAGGCTATGTGCTCAGCGTCCGAGCTGCGTTCTTCAGCTACAGCTACAGCTGAGTTCTACAGTAGCTTGCTTTCTAGACTCCCAAGAGAAAGCTCCTCATGCCAAAGTACATACAAATCCGGTAAATGACTTTCGATTAGTCATGTCGCAACATGTCCAATCAGCGTCGACAAAAATCTCCACGGCCTTGCCTGTCAGTAAAGCATATTTCGAAATCTATCGTTTTGGCCAACTATTAGAGAATATGCTTTGCTTCCGCTCCATATTCGGAATAAGGATCAGTACTGTGCCAACTTGTTGCCCGAATGTGCAATATCATGTCGTGCTGCAATACAATTCAACTATAAGTTTTTAATTTAACATACAATCAACCCTACGACACTCTTTCTGTGCGCAAGCCACCTGATGACCATCTAATGGTGTAGATGTTTGACGACACTCGTTCATGATGTACTGGCATAGCAACTCTTTAATTGTACCGGTGTCGTCGTGACGCTTTACTTCTATGCCCAAAAAATAATTCATTGGCCCGTTATCAACAACTTTGTACTCCGCTGCGATCCTTGCTTTGATATTTTTTACATCATTTTTACCCTTTCATGCCACAATGATGTCATCAACATAGACGGCGATGAAAATCGTAACATAGTAACATTGGCCCGTTATCAACAACTTTGTACTCCGCTGCGATCCTTGCTTTGATATTTTTTACATAATTTTTATCCTTTCATGCCACTATGATGTCATCAACATACAATAACAATTCTGGCTTCCCATGGACTTATCAAATATTATAAACAATTCGCCAGAATCGCTATTCTCACCATTGCATATGGGAAAAAAGGGTTTTGGTTAAAAATTTTTTTGGGGAAAGAAAAAAAATTTTTTTTGAAAAAATATTTTTTTTTTTTTTTGGGGGTTTTTTTTAATTTAGGTGGGGGAGTTGGTTTAAATTGTTTGTTGAAAAAAAAAAAAAAAGAAAGGGTGTAAGGGGGGGGGGATGTTTTTGGGTTTTTGGGGTGGTGTGGTGTTTGTGTTTTTTTTTGTGTGGGGGGGGGGGGTGGGGGGTTAGGGATGAATTTTGGTGTGGGTGGGGGGGGGGGGGGGGGGGGGGGGGGTGGGAATGGGGGGGGAGGGGGGGAAAAGGTGGGGGGGGGGGGGGGGAAAAAAAAAGAGAAGTGGAAGTTGGAAAAAAAAAAAAAAAAAAGGTTGTGTTGTTTGGGGGGGGGGGAGGGGGGGGAAGAAGAAGAATTAATATAATAAAAAAAAAAAAAAAAAATATTTTTTGTATATTAAAAAAAAAAAAAAAAAAAAAAAAAAAAAAAAAAAAATAGAAAAAAAAATTATATTTATATTTTATATTAAATGTTGGGGGAAAAAAAGGGGGGGATCATTGGGGTTCTAACTGCTGACGTTGCGCAAATCCTGGCTAGCAGAATTCTCTTAAATCTCAATCTCTTTAAGAGCGATGTTGGATCATAGCATAAGTTAGCATAAAATCATAATGAAGTATTAGTTAAGTATTAGTTAAGAGACAAAATGAGTTGATAGCGTTAGGTAAAAATGAATTGATTCTCTTATACTGTAAGCTAGTCTGTAAGCTCAAATTGCATTCGGGAGTGCTGCTGGCGGCAGCGACAAGTCAGTTGATATTTTAATTTCGTAAACACCGCACGCACGCTGCCAGTCTCTCCGCGTTTGACAAGTTAATAAATTTGTAACGTTGAAGAAATTACAAGTGTTCTATTTTTCAAATACTTTTTGATTTTGGATTTTTCATTGGCGCCCGAGCAGGGACTTTCTTACGCGGTTGTCGGTCTAATTATTAGACATTTCGAGGCTTGGTGTGCGTGTGTGTTGGTTTCGGTGTTACTGCTGCCTGATTCTTGGAGCTGTTCCCTTTCGAGCTGGACGAAGACAAACTCTGGAGTTGGACCACTATTGTTGCGGAAACTACTTGGAATAGAATTTCCAGAATTGAGCCAATGAGCGACTCTTCTGATGACCAGGTAACAGTGCCCAAACGTGTCAGTGCATAGGTGAAAGTGCATAGAAACGGCAAATAGTACATATGTACATAATTAAGTATCGCTCCCTTTATTGCACATAACAGACTTTGCGTTTCGGCACTGATAAATGTGATTTATAGAACAATTCGAAGAAAAACATTTAACGAGAAAAAACTAAAAATAAAGAAATATATTCAAATTCAAATCAAATTTGTGTAAATATATTGATGCGTGCATATACATATACATACATATCTACATATTGCCGTTCTCTTGATTCCTCTATTCGTTTTGATCGACGGCTATTCGGTGGTGGTTTTTGACCTTTTCTTTGTCGTTTTCTTTAAATCTGCACACAAGCGGGTACCCTGTGTGTGCGTATGTTTGTTGCATGTATGTACAGCGAACCGCGCATACGTACACTGTTGTTGTTGCTGTTTGTTGATCGCATCGTTTGTCTGCTTATACATACATAAGCACTAGCAACATACATACATACATACATACATACATACATACATACGTATGCAAATTAGCTACGAGCATTTCAGTTATTGTTGGTATATTCGCTTCGTTGCTTGCATACATACGTTCGTGTTGTTGTTCCCAGCTGTTAAACGTTTTGCCTGCGTTTGCATTTGGTGTAGGTGATTTATTTCGAATTTTGAAGGGTCTGTGTAGTCAGCTTTGTATTTTCCTGCTGTTCAGCTGACTCTTGAGAGTACACTTACGTGCATTCGAATAGGTCCGAATTAAAAAAAAAAAAAAAGGTACACTTACGTGCATTCAAATAGGTACGAATTTTTTACAAAAAAAAAAAAAAAAAGGTTACATTTACGCGCATTCAAATATATCCAATTAAAAAAAAAAAAATAAAAAATTAATATGGCGCAAAAAACAGATCTTAATGAAACCGATCTGGTTGATGCAGGAGTGTTTTAGTGATCGTCTAAGTCAACTATTCGTTAAATTGGAAAAGGTGGAGAGCGATATCGAACGACAAAGGAGTTCACTCATAAATAAAATGGTGACTCCAAGTAAGTTCGAAATTCAGTGCCGGCTAGATATCCTTAATTCATACATTTCAAAGGCTATGGATCTGCAGTCAGAGATCGATTCGATAGATCCTGACAATACTAGCCGCGCAATGCTTGAGGTAACGTGTATTTTGGCTCGATCGTCATACATGTCTGCCCTTAGTGCGTACCAGGCATCTGAAACTGTGCCTCCACTTTCTCACCACTCTCACCTGCCCAAACTTAAGTTGCCCAAGTTCAGTGGTAAGCATTCGGAATACAGACAATTTATCGGTCTGTTCAACAGTTTAGTAGACTCCGATCGCTCGCTATCAAATATTGAAAAATTCAATCATTTGATTTCGTGCTTATCGGATGAGGCGTTAGGGACCATCAGAGCCTTCCAGGTCTCTGACGCTAATTACCCAAAGGCATTAGAAAGTTTAAGTCGAGTGTACGACAACAAATGCCTGATTTTCTTTGATACTCTCGCTCAGTTGTTCGACATTGAGCCGATGTCCAAGCCATCGGCACTCGGAATTCGAACAATGGTTGACTCAGTGTCGGCAATTTTCGATTCGTTAATGTCGGTTGGGAATGAGGAAGATTTCGCTAACGCAATTCTAATACATATAGTCATGTCAAAGGTTGATCCGCATACGAAATCGAAGTATGAGGAGCAACTGGACTATAACAAATTGCCGAAATGGGCCGATTGCGTTATGGCTTTGAACAGGCGATATCAGCACTTATCTGCTGAAGAAAGTTCAAAGTCCAGAATAAAGCAGAAATCCGACATGAAGTATGCAAAAAAGTCGTCATTTGCATGCACGAATGTCGAGAAAGAAATGGAACCAAAATGCAACTTATGCAGTGCCAACCATATGATTGGAAACTGCCAGGGATTCGCAGCATTGCCAGTTGACGAAAGATTCAATTTCGTAAAATCTAGTCAACTTTGCATTAATTGTTTGTATTCCGGACACAGAGTGTCCAACTGCACTGCGTCAAAGTGTAGAGTATGTTCTCGCCCACATAATACTCTCCTGCATAAATACGCAGCCGCAGAGCAGCAAGTGTCCGTTCATCCTGCCCAAGTTAATCACGTGGTTAGCGAAGTCGAACAGGTGCTCCTGGCAACGGCAGTGATAACTGTAAAAGACAGATCCGGTCAGAATCAAAGCGCTCGAGCGCTATTAGACTCTGGTTCTCAGGTAAATTTCATGACAGAAAGTCTGGCTCAAGCTTTGCGGCTCCAGCGCAAGAGCAAGTCCTTAACTGTAACATCAGTAGGACAGTCGAGTCTAGTAGCGAAAAGCGAAGTATCGACAGTAGTGTCATCGCGAGTGTCGAATCATCATTTTAGCACCGATTTCTGGGTGCTAAAGTCGATTACGAGCAGACAACCTGACTATGATCTTCCCATTCATCGGTGGAAGATTCCGTCAAGCATAGAGTTGGCTGATCCAGAATTTTATAAGCCACAGCGAATTGATCTGCTGCTGGGAGCCGACTCCTTTTTTGATTTGTTGTGCACTGGACAAATTCGATAGGCAGAAAAGGGTCCGTTGCTGCAAAAGACATTGTTCGGTTGGGTAGCATCCGGGCGATGCAAGAAAATGAATACCCAAAGCCCTGTTTGCTGCGCAGTAATGCATCCTACTAGCGAAGATAGGCTGGAAGCTCTGGTAGATAGATTCTGGGAGCTGGAAGCTATCCCAGAGACTAATGCATTGTCAAAGTACTCTGCAGAGCACCTTGCGTGTGAGCAAAAATTTAAAGACAGTGTTCACCAACTCTCGAACGGACGATTTGAGGTCAGCTTGCCCTTTAAGACTGATCCCCAAGTGCTGGGCTCCTCCTTTGAGACAGCCAAAAGACGGTTCCTCGCATTAGAGCGTAGAGTTTCCAAGGATTTGGAACTCAAGGAAATGTACACGAGTTTTATGAACGAGTATCTCGACCTTGGTCACATGTCTCCGTTAGGTACAAAAGTTCCACCAGGCCCACAAGTAGTTCCACCAAGCTTCGAGTAGTGTTTGACGCGTCTTGTAAGACGACATCGTCCCACTCTCTAAATGAATTGCTCATGGTAGGTCCTACTATTCAGAGGGATCTAATTTTGTCGCTTCTAAGGTTCCGTCTGAGCCGATATGCCCTCACGGCAGATATTAAAAAGATGTATCGTCAAGTAAGCATATCCCATGACGATCGACGATTTCAGCTAATTGTTTGGCGCGAAAACCCATCAGATGAGCTCCAAGTTTATCAATTAAACACGGTGACGTATGGAACTGCGTCCGCACCGTTTTTGGCCATCAGATGTTTGCAGGAGCTGGGTTTGAGTCATAGGGACACCCATGCTCTTGGTTCAGAAATGATTTGCAATGATTTCTACGTCGATGATATGCTTACGGGAGCTGACGATATCGAAACATTGGAAAATATATGCAAACAAGTGCCCGAAATTCTCGAATCGGGCGGTTTTCAATTGGCAAAATGGTTTTCAAACCATCCTCAGTTTGTAGAAGAAGGCGGAAAGGATAAACTTCTAAGTTTTAATGATGCCGATTCGACTAAAACGCTTGGTATGAGGTGGACACCAAGACTGGATACTTTCCAGTACCACTTGGATGATAGCTTTATCAAGTTAAGTCCCACCAAGCGCAATATTCTGTCAGTTGCAGCACGCATGTTTGACCCACTTGGTTTGTTGTGCCCAATCAGCATACGGGCAAGAATTCTGCTTCAAGAGCTGTGGCGCATGCAGTTGCCTTGGGACGATACACTGCCCATGGAACTACATAGCAGATGGGATAAGTTCAAGGAGAATCTTTTAGAACTAGATAGAGTTCAAATTCCCAGATACGCTCACGCCAGCTCCAATGCAAACATACAAGTGCATGGGTTTGCCGACGCATCCAGTCAAGCTTACGGCTGCTGCATCTACATTCGGGCTAACGACGGTACCAACACCGTCTGCCGGTTACTAGCGGCAAAGGCAAAAGTCGCTCCACTCAAAACCAAGTCCATTCCCAGACTTGAATAGTGTGCGGCTTTTAAGTTAGCTCAACTGTGGTCCTCCATACAGCATATGTTGGATCGCTGTCGAATCGAGAGTGTGAATTTCTGGACTGACTCAGAAATCACACTACATTGGATAAATACTTCCCCTTCAACATTAGCAACATTCGTAGCCAATCGAGTTGCAGGCATCCAAGAGATGACACCTAAAGTATCTTGGAGACATGTGCCAACATCAAGCAATCCAGCTGATTTGGCGTCGAGAGGTTGTGACGTTCAAGAACTGTTACAGTCAATATGGTTCGAAGGCCCTCCATTTCTTTGCGAGGACGACACAGAATGGCCTCAAAATGAACATTTCAACATACCGAATGAGTTAAAAGAGAGTGAGGTCAAAAAGTCAGCGCTCGTCTGCTCAGTTAGCAGTTCGAGTCGGTTACCTGAGTTCATGTCCCGGTTTTCGTCATATCGCAAGTTGGTACGAATAGTTGCGTACATGTACAGATTCGTTTCAAGATCAAAACAAGAGATACACGCTATCGAACTAGGACCAAAGGAATTGAACTTCGCTTTTTTAAAACTGCTGGAACTAGTTCTGCGAGCAGAATTTAAGGTGGAGTTTGATAGACTAAAAGAGGGAAACACCGTGCAGCCAAGTTTGCAATCATTAACTCCCTTTATTCATAAATCGGAAGAGTGTGGAAGGCGAGTATCGTTAATACGAGTTGGAGGCAGACTAGCAAATGCACCGCTAGAATATGACACGAAATTTCCTATTCTTATGCCAAAAAATTGTTTGCTTGTGCAAATGTACTTGAGAGAGTTGCACATTGGCAATTGTCATGCAGGAGCAAAGACGATGATCGCACTACTCAGGCAGAGGATGTGGCTCGTGAATGCTCGACGTGAATGTACTCAGATAATGGAACAAATTATGGTAAATTTGCCGGCGGATCGATTTGCCGCGGTTCGGCCATTTAATGTTTGTGGGGTAGATTTTTGTGGTCCAGTCAACGTCTCGCTGAGGATTAGAGGACGAGCCCCAATTAAAATGTATATTGCCGTGTTCGTTTGTTTTGCTTCGAAAGCTGTTCATTTGGAACTTGTAGCAGACTTGTCCACTAACTCATTTTTATGTACGATAAACAGCTTCATCGCGCGACGTGGCATACCCGTCCGGCTATACTCGGACAATGCGACGAACTTCGTGGGAACGAACAATCAGCTGAGGGAGTTCCAAGACGCGTTCAACCACCAGCAAAGCAGGCTGCAGCTATACGCAGCGGAACGAGGGATGGAGTGGAGGTTCATTCCTCCGAGAGCGCCGCACTTCGGAGGACTGTGGGAGGCGGCGGTGAAGTCAGCCAAGCACCTCCTCGTGCGACAAATAGGCAGCGCGTCGTTGACGGAGAGCGAGGTCCGAGGGCACCTGGCAGACGTGGAGGCCATCCTCAATTCCAGGCCTCTAACACCGCTAGGCAGCGATCCCAGCGACGGAGAGGCACTCACCCCAGGCCATTTCCTCATAGGACAGCCGCTTCGTTCGCTGCCGCAAGGATTCGAGCGGGAGAGACCAGGAGGTAACTCCAGGAGGCGACGGGCGGGTCAGGGTCGTCGGCATTAAGACCAGCATGGGCCTTATCAAGCGCCCAATTGCGAAGCTGGCACGGCTACCAGTGGATTGAAGGCGATCCCTTCAAGGCGGCCGGTGTTGGATCATAGCATAAGTTAGCATAAGATCATAATGAAGTATTAGTTAAGTATTAGTTAAGAGACAAAATGAGTTGATAGCGTTAGGTAAAAATGAATTGATTCTCTTATACTGTAAGCTAGTCTGTAAGCTCAAATTGCATTCGGGAGTGCTGCTGGCGGCAGCGACAAGTCAGTTGATATTTTAATTTCGTAAACACCGCACGCACGCTGCCAGTCTCTCCGCGTTTGACAAGTTAATAAATTTGTAACGTTGAAGAAATTACAAGTGTTCTATTTTACAAATACTTTTTGATTTTGGATTTTTCAAGCGAGTTCACTTTGCTTACATAACAGCCAAAAGCTCCAAAAAAAAAAAAAAGGAAAAAGGAAAAAAAAAAAAAAAAAAAGAAAAAAAAAAAAAAAAAAAAAAAAAAAAAAAGGGGGGAAAAATAAGTTGAAAGCCCAAACAATAAAAGCCCAAAGCCGAGGTTTGCTCAAAGTCCCCAGATCATAGCATAAGTTAGTCTAGATTTATATCTGTACTCCGTAGCTTCGGGTTAAGAAAAATACAAAATTACTCTTTTGAGTAAACAACTTATAAACTACGTTTTTATATATATATTTATAGTGTAGTCACACACGATTTTCTCTTGTTCGATGCCAAACTCAGAATGATCTTTATTGATTCTCTTTTTCTTCTTCTTGCTTATAATTATGTGTATATATATATTATGTGGATCATGTGTATTATGTGTATCTTATCTTATTGTCTATTCCTTATTCTACATGTATTACTTATTGCTATGTACTTATTGCTATGTAATGGCTACAATTCGGCCTATCCTGACTGGAGCACTCCAGGACTCCTTACAACATGCTTTACTTTTTGGAAATAAATAGTATTTTCTATGTGTGTAAGAGTCTTAATTTATATATACAATATCATCATTAGTATTCGTTTTAATTTTTTCTTCTGTTATTTCCAAGCCAGTGTTTCATGTTTGCTACTGCCCAAACTCCTTTGTAAGGGATTCTCGATTGTTGAAAACCATCTACGTCTTCAACAACATATAAACTTTTTCGTAAAACTTTTGCAATTTTATAAGGTCCTTTGAATTTGGGTATCAGTTTTTTACAAATTCCTACGTGAGTGTCAAAATTTTTTATCATTACTAAGTCTCCATCTTTATATGTGTGTGGTGCTTGTCTTTTCATATCTACCATTTTTTTATTATATTCCTGTACTTTATTTTGACCTTTTTTTGCTTTTTCTCTAATTTCTTCTATGTTCCTAATCTCTTCTATATCATTTAATTTTTCTAATGCCTCTACCAATGAATCTGTTGTCTTCCCTCTCTGTATGACTCCGAACAACATTTTACTCGGATATTGGTTAATTGTTCTTTGTAAAGTGTTGTTTAGAACATGTTCCACTACATCAAGAACTATATCCCAATGTAAATTTTTCTCTGTATTTACCAATTTTGCTATCATCGACCCTAACTAAGAGAAAGAGATTATCAGCTGTGCCGGTCGTGTTTTTACAACGCTCCGTCTATTTTATTATTTCTGCCTTAATTCGCGAATTTTAATTTGAAATTATTAAATATTTTACTTGAGCAAAGTGTTACCCTAAATCTGGTTTGTACAAAGTCGTTTTTAGTGTGCATTTTTAGCAAAACTATACATTTTTATTAATACAGCGTCTCAGCTGTGTTTTTGTTTGTGCCCGTTTTTGTTGCGACCTTTGCTCCCTCTTCGTTGCTCTGCTGAGCGATAATAAGTTTGTGTGTTTGTTCGCTTACACTCAATTTCTGTTTTGTGCTTGCGCCCACGCATTGCTTTGTTGTCATAACTGTTTCGTTAACATTTGTTTTTGCATTTTAGCGAATTCTGTTTTCGAGCATATTTGTTTACATTCGAAGTAATCTTGCGCACTCTCAAATTTTTTCTTGTTTGCTCTCTTGTTTATCTTGTTTATTTTGAGTGAAATGGCCTGCTGCAAAAACAATTGCAATTACGGTCCAGTTCGTGACAGTGACCAACCGAATTATGTGCACTGTTGGCTATGTGACAATATTATGCATATAAAATGTGCTGGTCTTACTGGGCGTGAATTTGAAAAATTCATTTCCTCTGCCAAATTAGGCAGTGGTGGTTTGCGATGGTCATGCCCAGTGTGTATTGAATTGCAAGTTGATTTTTCACGTATGTATAATACTGTGAGAAAGCAATTCTTAAAATTGAGCTCACTCGCTAAGAAGCTAAGCACCGATTTTGATATTAGTGCTGACTTGCTTAGTGGTTATAAGTTTGAGACTCCACCTGACAAGGTGTTGAGTTCTCAGCAGCAGCTTCCCTTACCTCTTCCGCCTGGTTCGCTCCTCACGTCACCAGTGCATAATGGGCCTCCCCTTTTCTCCCTCTCCCCGCAACTCTTCACCTCCCAATTCACATAATCCTCCGGCAACATCTCCTTTACCTGACCGACCCTCATGTGCCAACGTTGCTTCCCCGGCACTGCCTGTTCCCCCCGTAACCACCTCGTCACCCATTATGATCAAATCGGTGACTATTAATGGAGCTAAGGCCTCAAGTAAAAACTCGAAAAGTTCCCCTATTCGACGTAACAGTCGTTCTACTGCCACCACCTAATATAATTGTTGTTCCTGGAAATTCCCCCAATGCCAATTCTTCTAGCTCTAAAAGCCACCCAAGTCGACGCAACAGTCATCCGATTGCTACTCCCATTGTAGCTCAGCCTCCCCTGCTTACGGTCGTGGCTCCCCGTAAACAGATATTTGTATCCAGACTTTCTGCAGACACGACTATTGAGTCAATTGCTGCATTTATCGCTACCAAAACCCCTGGTAGCGTCTCTATTTCCAAATTTAATTTCTCTGAGCCCAGAGAGATCTCATCGTTTAAGATTAGTGTGTCCCCTGATCTGTTCCCTATCATATGTGACCCAAAGTTTTGGCCTCCTCATTTGATTGTTCACGAGTTTAAGCAGAAGACAAGAACTCGTTCAAATCCTGTCACCTTTTCTTTACCGTCCTCAAGCGGCCTCAGTCATAGCCTCAAAAAACTAGACTCTGACCAACTTTTCATTCTATATCAGAATGTAAGGGGTCTGGGGTCTAAGTTAAAACAGTTACATAAGAATAGTTTCTCTTTTGACACCGATATTATTGCATTCTCAGAGACTTGGCTTAATTCCAGTATATCTGATAATGAAATATATCGTCCTAATCGACGTGGTGGTGGTGTCCTTATTTCAGTAAAATCCTCCCTTAATGCTGAAATAATTGATGTTTCACCAATGGATGATGTTGAAATTGTTGCCGTTAAGGTTACTTTTTCGTCTTTTGCGCTGTACGTAACCTGTTCTTTTATTCCTCTATCCTCTGAAATGTCTATTTATTTTCAGCATTTCAATTTCATCAAAGAAGTATTTAGTCACATTCGTGATTGTGATTTCTTTGTGACACTTGGTGATTTTAACTTGCCAAACGTTTCCTGGACGTTTTTCAACCAGTTTAATGTCACTCCCGCAACTAACAATGACTTTTTAGATAGTTTGATTGATCTTTCTCTTTTTCAAGTCAATCATGTATCTAATCGTTTAAACCGGATGCTGGATCTCATCTTTGTAAGTGATTCATCCAGTGATGTTGTCACTAGATCTTCTCCTGTAGTGGTACCTGAAGATTCTTTTCATCCTACCCTTGGACTGTCTTTGTCTATCCCTAACTCAACCCATTTACCTCATTCTTTCTCTTCCAACTCGCGCCGTTGCTTTCGCAAAGGAAATTTTTCTTTGCTTAACCAACTGATTCTTGCTACTGACTGGTCTGTACTTTACGGCATGAAAGATATTAACATAGCTGTCGAGTATTTTTACAACATTTTAAATTCATTCTTTGATGTCTGCATCCCTAGTGTTGTAAAGTCCGTTTCACATAAACCGCCTTGGCTCTCACCAAGATTATCAAACTTAAAAAATAAAAAATCTAAATACTTTAAAAGGTTTAAGCAGACAGGCTCTAACTTAGACTTTTTAAATTATTCTAAAGTTAAAGCAGCCTTTATCCTTCTTAATTCTCAATGCTATGAAAATTATCTTGTTCGTTGCAAGACTCAATTTGCGCGTGATCCTAAACAATTCTATAACTTTGTTAATTCTAAACGTAAATCTAGTACTTTACCCTATTCTTTCTTTTTTAATTCTAGTAAAGTAAGTGAGGACTCGGCCGCTTCCGATCTCTTTGCTAACTTTTTTCAATCTACTTACACCTCTAGTTTGTCTACTAACTTCTCTTACCCCTATAAACTCCCATCCTCTAATTCTGTTTTTCTTCCGCATATTACCTATAGTTCCATACTCTCTTCAATTAACACCTTAAAATCTTCCTTCTCTCCTGGCCCCGACAACACTCCAAGTTGTGTGCTTAAGGAGTGCTGTTCTTCTATAATAAAACCTCTATTAATTCAGTTTAACCTTTCTTTAGAATCCTCTATCTTTCCTACCTTATGGAAAGAATCTTACATT
The DNA here is from genome assembly GCA_035046005.1 of Drosophila acutilabella. Lineage (NCBI taxonomy): Eukaryota > Metazoa > Arthropoda > Insecta > Diptera > Drosophilidae > Drosophila > Drosophila acutilabella. Next base: position 189,598 of record JAWNOK010000043.1, read on the forward strand.
ATCCCACTGCATAAAAAAGGGTGCAAGTCGGATATATCCAACTACAGGGGAATTGCGAAGTTGTCAGCAATCCCTAAGCTCTTTGAAAAAATAGTAACATCGACTTTGCAACACCTCTGCAAGTCAATTATCTCTCCCGCCCAACACGGGTTTGTTAAGAGTCGGTCGACTTCGACCAATCTATTAGAATTTACCTCTTTTGTTAATGAGGCATTCCTTAATAGAATGCAAACTGATGTCATATACACTGACTTTAGTAAAGCATTTGACTCTGTTATTCATAACCTTCTTTTACATAAATTTAGTATCCTAGGTTTTCCACCCACCCTTCTTCTGTGGATATCATCATATCTAACAGGTAGGACCCAAAGGGTTATGCTTAGATCAGCAATGTCAAAATCTGTTTTCGTTACTTCTGGATTTCCCCAGGGTAGTCACCTAGGCCCATTGTTTTTTAATCTTTTTATAAACGACCTTCCGTCTTCGCTATCCCATTGTCGCATACTTATGTATGCAGATGACGTGAAATTATTATTATCTTACAAAGACCCCCAGGATCATGCGTTACTACAAGATGATTTAAACACAATGCATAACTGGTGCATCACTAATCACTTGAAACTAAATTTTTCTAAATGCCTGTTTATGACTTTTAACAGGGTTACTCCTTACTTAGCCAATTACTATATTGACAATGTACTCTTAAATCGTATACTGTCAGTTGAAGACCTTGGTGTTCTTTTTGATAATAAATTAAGTTTCACACATCATATCTGTAATGTAGCAAGAGTTGAGTATTACTAAGCTAGACGGGCGGTTGTAGAAACCATACATTTGAATATGGAACTATTCATTTAAACAACCAATGTCAGTGTCGAGTTCAGGAAGCATGGCGGACGGGACCCTTCTGGTACCTTAGCTCTTTCGGTGTGGGGTGGGTTTTTACCATGTCCTGCACTACGCCTACCTACAAATTTTAATTAAAGAGTCCCTACTGAATCTAAATACATAACGGTGAAAAAAAAAACAAATGAAAATTACAGGGTATAAACGATTCGTTACGTTACACATAATTATAAAATAACCAATGAACTGCAGATTCTTTCATAAAGAGTTGGTCACATTCTAAAGTGGGGGTCGATGGTGTTGATCAGCCCCATTGCGCTCTGTACCCACCCAACCAATTGGATTTTCTGCGCTGTAAAAAAATTATGAAAATCCCCTAAACTAAATTTTCTACATTTAATTAACTCTCCAGGTCCTCAAAAATCAGAATTTACAACATCATTGTATCAGTAAGATCATGGGTATAAATTTCATATTTAATCAATTCCATATTCGAAGAATATTATAGCAAAACAATTTCAAACAAATTCATTCTTAATTTTAACAATTTATCTTAATGTCTCATTTTTTTCTTATTGTTTTTCGTTCAATGGCAAATCTTGTTACTATTGTGCTTGTTTATTTTTTTTTTTATTTAATTGGTGAAGCCAATTTTGTTTTTATTGATAAACTAAAAAAAAAAAATTTTCTTTTTCTTTAGATATGTGCATTGCTACCAATTAGTCTATATTTTGTTTCTTTTTAACATAGTATCAGTTTGTTTTATTCATTTTAGTATTTATTCAAATCTCTTTCTTTTCTCACTTGTTTATTACCGCTGTAAATTTAATGTTATTTAGTTAGCCAGTTTTAATATATAATATAAGAGACAAAATGTGTGCATATAGATTTTTACCAAATTTTTAACTTTTAACAGGCAAACGAATTGTTAATATTACGACTGTCATATAAATGCTTAAAGGTATTTCAGCTGTGTGGTGCATACTTAAGGTATTTTAATGCTATTTATTCTTTTTCTCATTTTTCATTTTTTATTTTATTTTTGTTTCATTTTATTTATTTAATTTTATTTTTAGTTTATGGTATCTCGTTTTACTTATTTATGTATGTTATGTACGTATGATGTATGTATGTCATAATGCATGTACTAATACCAATTATGTTAAGTCCAGAGCCTGTTAACTCCCAAACAGCTGTTACCCTTTCGGCACTTAGGTGACAACAAAACTTTATAATTTGATATTTTACGTCATGTATGATTTTCTTTCAGCACAAAACAAAAACAAACGGTAATCAATCATTTTCTTTACTTTACATTCTTTTATGCGAACACATATTAACTACCAATTCTATTATTATTTAATTATTTACGCTGCACTGTGACAATGGCAAGCCAAGGGCTAAATAAAGCTTTTGCGCAATAAGCTTTACAGCGCTTGCTGTAGCCACAGTGAGCATTCGATAGACTCACCAGAAGATCGACGAAGGCCTTCGAGAATTCTGCTGTGTGTGTGTGTGTGTTGTGTGGTTGGTGTTGTGTTTGCATGCCAGATTATTGGTTAGTGGTGTGTGTGGTTCGTGTTGTGTGAGTGTGTTTGTGTGCAAAATTATTGATTAATGGTGTGTGTGTTTTGTGTTGTGTGAGTGTGTTGGTGTGCAAAATTTTTCTCTTTGGCTTTCTCTTTGAAATCAAAATTTAACGTTTGTTACAAATGCAGTGCAAATAAACACTGAGAGAAAAAGATTTGAATATTCACTACGCACAAATTTTTTAATGAACAATTAGTTTTTTTTTTTGTTTGTTTTCTGCACAAAATTAATTTTTCGATACATATATATATTTATTATATGTATTTATACATATAATGTATTATTTTTAAGCACACACAAAAATGACGGAGACGGCGGCGGCTCTGCTGATGCGGATCTGCTGGAGATGAGCCCCAGTGGCAGCTGAAGCTTTGCTTGGCAAAGCGGCGAGAAGGGTCCGCGATGTGGCTCTTGTCAGCGAGGGTTTTCCCTACAGCTGTAGGCCTAGGCAAAGACGGGCTGAGACTTCTTGGGGCAGCCGAGATGAGCAGCAGGTGTATTTGTAAGGAGCAGATGCTCCAGTGGAGACTTCGGTAGCGGCTTCTATGGTCAGCAAAGCTTAGCAGCAATGTCTTTCCGATCAGCAGATGCTGCAGCGGGCAGCAAATGTCGCTGCGAGCAACAGATGCTGCAGTAAGACTCAAAGCTTAGCAACAAATGTCGCAGTGGAGAACTTTGTGAGCAATAGATGGTTCTGTGGGCAGCAAAGACTGCTGGGCAACCACAGAGGCTCTCCTATAACTGCGGGGGCTGCGCTGGACAGCGAGGGTTTTCCCTGCAGCTGCGGCGATAATTTTTCTATTTTCCGTGATTCTGGGGCAGCAGAACGTTCCAGTATTGAGAGTGGCTTTGATAGCCAAAGGCGGCTGAACAATATGCTGGCACTGTTGTCCACTGATCACGCTCCAGGCGGAAAAAATGATATCTTTATGTAATTTATGCTTTTGCGTCTGCACGAGGCGAGAACTCGAAACGGAAGAGAGCAAAGTCTGGTGCAGGAGCTACCTTCCGGCGAAAAAGCTCTGCTTTTTAAAATCAGCTGTTAAAGCTGCGCCGATCAGCAACTCTGGGTTGCAGCATACTTTGCTAAAGCTTAATGCACTTTAAGCTCGCTTAAAACGAAACAGCTGCGTTAACAGCGTTATGCACATGATCTTAATTAAACTGAACGAAACTTGTTAGATTCAAATAATAACAATAGCTACGTTTTTACATTTAATTTAGTTGATAATGAATTGAAATTGCAACGACGTATATTTGTATCGCATGCGATATATATATTAGCAAACCAAGACTGCGATCACAAATAACGCCGGTTAAGGTTTCAAACAAATATTTTCTTCGACCATTACAAAACCCGAAAATCCGACAAACGTAAGGCCGAGGAATAGAGGGAATTAGTAACGTATGTCTTTGGCATGGAAAGTACCAACTTCTCTTCCCGACAAATCCTCTAGGATATAAAAACAGTTACCAACTTTCTTTCGAATCCTACACTTCAAAAATTGTGAACGTAATTTCGCATTAAAGTTCTGCGTAAATTTGCTGAGTGCAAAATTACGTCTGTACACCTCTTGTCCTACTTTAAAGGATACAGGCTTTGAGCGCAGATTATATTGTTGGACGTTTCTCTCATAGGCTTTGCGTATGTTGATTTCAATATCTTTGCGCAGTAATGCTAAATTATCTGACCTTTCTAGAGATGCTACTGGCTCTAATAATCGATTGCAAACAGGACCTTCTGTCTGAGATGCTCCCCGATTGTCGATACATAACTTGTGAAAAATGTGGGTGCATCCTGTTACATAGCATGACTGCGTGTCAGTCATTGTATCCATACAGATACGACATATATCCTGACTCATTCTAGATGAGGAAGGATGATTTAATGGACTTCGTTGTACTGACATATTTCATTAACTAAATTTTTCTGATGATGGACCTTTTATGGAGACTTAACTAAATGTAGTGCTAATAATGACAAACCAATATGAAAGAATTAAATATTTTCTGGGCTATGGAAGTTCCTATGAAGGATTATTATATTGCAAAGCTAAGAATGATTGTAAAGTTTCTTATTGGTATAGTTTCGTTCTCTACAAAACCTATATTCACAACATGTACACTTACCACCATTCAGCTTTGAATAAACAATCACTTGTACTTAAATGTATGCAACTAATTTAGCCTATGTTGGAAATAGATAAACAAAAAACGCACAGTGACCATCTAGCAGGGTATTCCAAACGAAGAAATACACAAGAGTCAATAGAGGTATGCACAATAATTAGAAGATCATCATTCTACAAAGGTATCAAAGCAGCAAACAAATGCAACGAGCTTGTTTAGTTTTGAATTAACGAGACTAGCAACTAGATCAATACTACAATTTTCGAATTCCACTAATTCTCCATCGTCTAGCAGGGTATTCCAAGTGAAGAAATACTCAAGAGTCAATAGACGTTTCGAACCGTGATATTCAAAACTTTTCAGAATTATTACTTTTTATTTTTTCTCAAGCAAGTACAACCCAAACGAAAGCAATTTAAACTAGATTGCATCAATGTCGCACCCTCTAACCTATCCGGCAGGGTATCCAACCTGAGGTTGAAATACAAGATTCTCGAAAGATCAATATGAGTTTACCAAGGCAACCTAATTCCAAATAACGCTATCGTCTATCAATCTATGACAATTTATGACTTTGTCATCATGTAACTATATTTTCAAAACTCAAAACTAAACGTAGTGATACAACAATCGCTACCGTCAGACAATCGCAATTGACCTGAACGGCTTCCGATAGTTGCGACACTGGGAAGGGGCAACCAAAGATGTTCATGGCATTGTAGCCAAAGATGTTATAGGCCTAAAGCCCCACGTTGGGCGCCAAAAATTTGTAATGTAGCAAGAGTTGAGTATTACTAAGCTAGACGGGCGGTTGTAGAAACCATACATTTGAATATGGAACTATTCATTTAAACAACCAATGTCAGTGTCGAGTTCAGGAAGCATGGCGGACGGGACCCTTCTGGTACCTTAGCTCTTTCGGTGTGGGGTGGGTTTTTACCATGACCTGCACTACGCCTACCTACAAATTTTAATTAAAGAGTCCCTACTGAATCTAAATACATAACGGTGAAAAAAAAAACAAATGAAAATTACAGGGTATAAACGATTCGTTACGTTACACATAATTATAAAATAACCAAATGAACTGCAGATTCTTTCATAAAGAGTTGGTCACATTCTAAAGTGGGGGTCGATGGTGTTGATCAGCCCCATTGCGCTCTGTACCCACCCAACCAATTGGATTTTCTGCGCTGTAAAAAAATTATGAAAATCCCCTAAACTAAATTTTCTACATTTAATTAACTCTCCAGGTCCTCAGAAATCAGAATTTACAACATCATTGTATCAGTAAGATCATGGGTATAAATTTCATATTTAATCAATTCCATATTCGAAGAATATTATAGCAAAACAATTTCAAACAAATTCATTCTTAATTTTAACAATTTATCTTAATGTCTCATTTTTTTCTTATTGTTTTTCGTTCAATGGCAAATCTTGTTACTATTGTGCTTGTTTATTTTTTTTTTTATTTAATTGGTGAAGCCAATTTTGTTTTTATTGATAAACTAAAAAAAAAAATTTTCTTTTTCTTTAGATATGTGCATTGCTACCAATTAGTCTATATTTTGTTTCTTTTTAACATAGTATCAGTTTGTTTTATTCATTTTAGTATTTATTCAAATCTCTTTCTTTTCTCACTTGTTTATTACCGCTGTAAATTTAATGTTATTTAGTTAGCCAGTTTTAATATATAATATAAGAGACAAAATGTGTGCATATAGATTTTTACCAAATTTTTAACTTTTAACAGGCAAACGAATTGTTAATATTACGACTGTCATATAAATCCTTAAAGGTATTTCAGCTGTGTGGTGCATACTTAAGGTATTTTAATGCTATTTATTCTTTTTCTCATTTTTCATTTTTTATTTTATTTTTGTTTCATTTTATTTATTTAATTTTATTTTTAGTTTATGGTATCTCGTTTTACTTATTTATGTATGTTATGTACGTATGATGTATGTATGTCATAATGCATGTACTAATACCAATTATGTTAAGTCCAGAGCCTGTTAACTCCCAAACAGCTGTTACCCTTTCGGCACTTAGGTGACAACAAAACTTTATAATTTGATATTTTACGTCATGTATGATTTTCTTTCAGCACAAAAAAAAAAACAGATGGTAATCAATCATTTTCTTTACTTTACATTCTTTTATGCGAACACATATTAACTACCAATTCTATTATTATTTAATTATTTACGCTGCACTGTGACAATGGCAAGCCAAGGGCTAAATAAAGCTTTTGCGCAATAAGCTTTACAGCGCTTGCTGTAGCCACAGTGAGCATTCGATAGACTCACCAGAAGATCGACGAAGGCCTTCGAGAATTCTGCTGTGTGTGTGTGTGTGTTGTGTGGTTGGTGTTGTGTTTGCATGCCAGATTATTGGTTAGTGGTGTGTGTGGTTCGTGTTGTGTGAGTGTGTTTGTGTGCAAAATTATTGATTAATGGTGTGTGTGTTTTGTGTTGTGTGAGTGTGTTGGTGTGCAAAATTTTTCTCTTTGGCTTTCTCTTTGAAATCAAAATTTAACGTTTGTTACAAATGCAGTGCAGTGCAAATAAACACTGAGAGAAAAAGATTTGAATATTCACTACGCACAAATTTTTTAATGAACAATTAGTTTTTTTTTTTTTGTTTGTTTTCTGCACAAAATTAATTTTTCGATACATATATAGATATTTATTATATGTATTTATACATATAATGTATTATTTTAAGCACACACAAAAATGACGGAGACGGCGGCGGCTCTGCTGATGCGGATCTGCTGGAGATGAGCCCCAGTGGCAGCTGAAGCTTTGCTTGGCAAAGCGGCGAGAAGGGTCCGCGATGTGGCTCTTGTCAGCGAGGGTTTTCCCTACAGCTGTAGGCCTAGGCAAAGACGGGCTGAGACTTCTTGGGGCAGCCGAGATGAGCAGCAGGTGTATTTGTAAGGAGCAGATGCTCCAGTGGAGACTTCGGTAGCGGCTTCTATGGTCAGCAAAGCTTAGCAGCAATGTCTTTCCGATCAGCAGATGCTGCAGCGGGCAGCAAATGTCGCTGCGAGCAACAGATGCTGCAGTAAGACTCAAAGCTTAGCAACAAATGTCGCAGTGGAGAACTTTGTGAGCAATAGATGGTTCTGTGGGCAGCAAAGACTGCTGGGCAACCACAGAGGCTCTCCTATAACTGCGGGGGCTGCGCTGGACAGCGAGGGTTTTCCCTGCAGCTGCGGCGATAATTTTTCTATTTTCCGTGATTCTGGGGCAGCAGAACGTTCCAGTATTGAGAGTGGCTTTGATAGCCAAAGGCGGCTGAACAATATGCTGGCACTGTTGTCCACTGATCACGCTCCAGGCGGAAAAAATTATATCTTTATGTAATTTATGCTTTTGCGTCTGCACGAGGCGAGAACTCAAAACGGAAGAGAGCAAAGTCTGGTGCAGGAGCTACCTTCCGGCGAAAAAGCTCTGCTTTTTAAAATCAGCTGTTAAAGCTGCGCCGATCAGCAACTCTGGGTTGCAGCATACTTTGCTAAAGCTTAATGCACTTTAAGCTCGCTTAAAACGAAACAGCTGCGTTAACAGCGTTATGCACATGATCTTAATTAAACTGAACGAAACTTGTTAGATTCAAATAATAACAATAGCTACGTTTTTACATTTAATTTAGTTGATAATGAATTGAAATTGCAACGACGTATATTTGTATCGCATGCGATATATATATTAGCAAACCAAGACTGCGATCACAAATAACGCCGGTTAAGGTTTCAAACAAATATTTTCTTCGACCATTACATATCTTCTCAATTGTTAATAAAGCCAAGGGCACTGTTGGATTTATTAAACGCTGGTCTAAAGAATTTAATGATCCCTTCGTCACAAAACTTCTTTATACATCCCTTGTCCGCCCCATTCTCGAATATTGTTCATGTGTCTGGTCGCCTCAACATGCTCATACTCAAGATTTAATTGAGTCAGTGCAGAAGCAGTTTTTACTATTTGCACTTCGAGGCCTTAATTGGGACCCCAATCTTCGCCTTCCTTCCTACTCCAATAGGCTCTTACTCCTTAATCTTCCGTCCCTTCTTAATCGTAGAAGAGTTCTTGGAGTTATTTTCCTTCACAAGCTTATAGTTGGTGATATCTGCTCCCCATCTCTTTTAGAACGCCTTAATTTCAACATTCCAACCAGGGCAACCAGGTACTACATCCCTTTATTTCTTCCCACATGCACTACTGACTACGCTTTGCACAATCGTTTTCGGGTATTATGCGCTCAATATAACGAATACTATAGAATTATTGATACATCTCTTTCTCTTTCCCATCTTAAAGCTTCACTTTACAGCCAACTCCGTTAAATCTCTGATCTTTAGGGGCAGTATGTTTGGCATTTTAGCCATTCACGCGTTCCTTTAAATCAGAAATCTTTCGTGATTGTTTTGGCATACATTTGCATTGATCTGGTTGGGTTTTTCTGGGTTTTCCCAATCCTTGCAACAAATGTTGGATCAACTTCTTTACTTTTTTCCCAGATTAACGATAAACTATTAATAATTTAATTAACTAAATTCTAAATTCTTTTAATATTTTCAGTTAAAATATATTTTTATCTTTTATAGTCATAAACATTAATTTTAATTATATATATAAACTTTATATTTTGGTTTACTCGCGACTGCATTTAGTCTGCGTTAATAAATAAATAAATAATAAAAACTCCGGTTGATTCTTTCAACTTGGCTATTTGCTTGAGGTGAACCAGTTGCTACCTTTACATGCCTTAATGTAAAGCAACTGCCTCTGTCGGATATAATACACTTTGGTCGGCTATACGCTCTAAAATAATCTGATAATGCATTCATTACTTCCTTCGTGTTTGTGGTTTTTGTCGCATAAAGGCTAACAAACTTACTAATTGCGTCCACAATAACAAAAATGTGTTTATTAAATCTGCCCTTGTCAACTGGACCAAAATGGTCAATGTGAATAACTTCGAAAGGAACTGATCCCTTAGGTATATTGTGTAAAAAACCTTCTTGTTTTCCATGTTTTGCCGAATACGCAATACATTTTAGACAATTACTAATGTGCATTTTTGCTTTTAACCTAATTTTTGGAAAGCAATAATTTCTCAAAATTATATCCGTCATTTTATCTACTCCCACATGGCCTAATTCGTCGTGATATTTGTAAAGAACATGATTCTCCATGTCTTCTGGCACATAAAGCAATAAGCTATTATTCTCTCTTTTTTTATATACAACCCAATTCCTCATTTCATAATACTTGTGTTCAGCTTTTTCTAAACTTTCTTTTAATTCTTTTAGTTTTTTATCTTTATTTTGACATACTATTATATTTTCCTCAAACGTGTTTGTATCTATTGTTAAAACGTGCGTGTTCCTACTCAATGCATCCACATGCTGCATTCTACTTCCTGGTCTATGCTCTGGTGTAAAATCATATTTTTGTAGTTCCATTAACCATCTGTCAATTGCTGGACTCATTGCTCTTTTATTTATTGCTAAATTTACCGAATTACAGTCAGTTACTAACTTAAAATGTATGCCTTGTAAATAAATCCTAAATCTTTCTAAAGCAAGTACTATTGCTAGCGTTTCTAATTTCAAACTTACATATCTCGATTCTGTGTTGGTTGTTCTTCTAGAAAAATAAAAAATAGGATGCATCTTACCGTCCTCTTCTTTGCATAAGAATCGCTCCAAACCCTAGAGCGCTCGCATCAGTATGTAATTCTGTTTCATCATTCGGATTGTATAAGGCTAATATTGGTGCCTGCAACAAATTTGCTTTCAACATTTCAAAGCAGTCTAATTCTGTTTTACCAAACTTAAATTCTCTATCTTTTCTAATAAGGTCATAAAGGAGCTTTGCTTTTGTTGAGAAATCCTTAACAAATCGTCTAAAATAAGAACATAATCCCAAAAAGCTCTGGACATCTCTTGCTTTATTTGGAATTGGAAAATCTTTAACTGCTTGCAATCCTTTATCATCCGGCCTAATACCATCTCCTGATACTAAGTAACCCAAATATCTTATTTCTGACTGGAGAAACTCATATTTGTCAAGTCTCAATTCCAGTTTATTTGCCACAAGCCGACGAAACACTTCTTCTATTATTTCCAAATGAGATGCACTGTCCTCTGTAGCTATTACTATGTCGTCCATATAAACTATCAATTTGTCTGCCCTAATCATGTCCGAAAATATCTTATTTACAAACCTCTGGAATACAGCCGGTGCATTCCGTGGGCCAAATGGCATTCGCAGCCATTCATACTGTCCCATGGGAGTCGTGAATGAAGTATACTTCATGGACTCTTCATGCATTTAAACATGAAAATAGCCATTTTTCAAATCTAATTTCGTAAAATATTTCTTTCTTGAAAGTTTATCTATAAGGTTATCAATATGTGGAGTTGGATAAGAATCTTTCAGCATACTTTTGTTAAGTGTGCGATAATCAACACACATTCTTAACTCTCCATTCTTTTTTCTTACTAACACTATAGCCGACGCAAACTCTGATTCACTTTCCTTGATGTAACCTTTTTCTAAATATTCATCTATCAGATTCTGAACTTGTTGCTTTTCAGCGTACGATAACCGTCTCGGTGTATAATGAAATGGTTTAACGTTTTCAAAAGAGAGCTTCATTTCCCATTTATTTTCTGGAACTAAAGGCCACTTCGCATTTTTATAAAACTTGGCAAATATGTATTGAAATCGTTCTTTAAACTTTTCATCGCAACTCTCATTTATTATCAAATTATCGCTTTCATTTGTACTGGGATAATCCAATGGCAACACACTAAAACACTGCATAACCTCTTCTTCTTTTTTTAAATTAAACAGCTCATTCTCTACAATCTTCTCTTTTGAACACTCATTCATTGGACTTTCATTTTCTTTCATTCTATTGTTAAGCCTTTCATTTACCTGACACTCATTTAAATTTTGCTTGTACTCACTCACTGAACCCATACTCATAGAACGCTTATTCGACAATACTTGTTTACAACTCTCTTTTGATATGCAATCATTTTTTGGCTTTTCATTAGACAGACCATAATATTTAACACATCCATTTTTTGTACAATCATTTGGCGACGGTTTAACTGCATTTTCAATTTCTTTTCCATCAATAATTTCACTCACTAGTTTAAATTTACATATTGCCATAAAATTTCTTCCTAAAACCACATCATAGCTCATTGACTCGTTTGCCACTACATGCATGTCGAATTCCAATTTAATAATTCCAATAATAATGAAGCATTTTATTTTTTTATAAACGTGTAATTTACTGCTATTTATTCCAAAATAAGTCTCTTCATTGAGGGAACATTCTTTAAAGTTTTTTGAACATAAATTGTTATTTTCAAAATTGTTGACCAACTTAGAACTGTTAATTGATTCATTTTCAATATGCGTATTTAAATAAAATAATTTTAAAAAACTTATTGGGCTCCCTGAGTCGATGAGGCATTCTGTGGAAAGACACTTGCTTAAATTATTTTGAAAATAAATATTAAAATTTCTTACATATTCGTTCTTATTCTTCTTCTTATACTCGGAACAGGATGCACTACGGTGATCTGCACTGCCACAGCCAAAACACGACCCATACTCCCGTTTTGGTTTGCGGCACTCACTGGCAAAATGGCCCAATGCGTTGCAATTATAATGCTGAGCCGCTTTCCATTCAGGGTTGAATACAGCCACACTTGCGCATCACTAGTTAATTTCATCATAACTAGCATTCGCAACATGTTGTCATCCAATTTGTAAATGGCAACAATTGACTTTAGTTTCGCAACCCACATTATTGCGGAACTTTTGCCATCGAACTCTGGTAACATGTCTTTAACGACATTCAGCATCATGTTGCTAACGCCGCTATTGCTCTCTCTCTTTCTATGATCTTCGCAACATTTCGTTTTCTAGTTTTATGAGTTTCATCCTCATTTTTAACAGTTGTACTTCTGCACTGTCGTTTTCGTTCTCTTCTTCCTCTGCGCCTTCGTCAAACGAGCGTACGATTTGTATGCCAGCGCCGTTGTTCAAATTTTCGTCTGCATTTTGCACACCGTTGTTGTTGTTGCACTCGTTTTCGTGTGGATTCTGCATTACTATGCTGACGGCGCCTTCGTTTTCGTCTTGACTTAGCATTGCGTTGTTGGTGTCTTCATCGTCGTCTTGACTTTGCATTGCTTTGTCACTTCTATCGATTTCACCAGAACTTTCTGGCTTTGCTCCGGGAGACCCCTCGCCACGTACTATTATTGGGATTTCACTAATTCGAGCCGCCAAAGCAGCCTTGCTCCCATTTGTTGGCAATTCCAGACGTCCAAGCCAACGTTTTGATTCCGCCAGCGTATATTCACTTGCATTAATTGTTTGCTTTTTAAAGTCTGTGCACTTCACTTATTAATTTGTTATTAAAGGCACTTGCAAATGTTGTTTCGTTTGTTTCAAGACAAAACATTAATTTTTATTGTTTTTTTTAGGCGTTTTTGTGGTTTTCTTTGTCTTTAATCCCACTTCTGAAGTTTGTAGTCACACACGATGTTCTCTTGTTCGATGCCAAACTCAGAATGATCTTTATTGATTCTCTTGTTCTTCTTCTTGCATATAATTATGTGTATCTATATTATGTGGATCATGTGTATTATGTGTATCTTATCTTATTGTCTATTCCTTATTCTACATGTATTACTTATTGCTATGTACTTATTACTATGTAATGGTTACAATAGTATATAGTAGTAGTATATAGTATATATAAATATAAATATAACTATATTTGAATGTTCATGTATATATTCTAATTATGTAACCATTATTAATTTCTCTAATCTACATACAAGCTTTGCATAGAACTTTTTATTTTGTTATTTTGTGTTTTTATATTCAAAATGCATAAACGGCTTTTTTTTGCACATCCAGACACAAGCACACCAATTCATGATTATGAATGAATATAAAAACAAAATATATTTACATATACGAATTGCAAGTAACCAAAAAGTTGATATAGATAAGTAATTAAACACAGTAATGGTTATTCTTTTAGTACATGGGTAAAGCCTGAACTCTGTGTATTTTTTTTAAATTACATTAAGACATGAAGTATAATGCCGAAAAAATATACTAAATTATAATTTTGGTTTCTAGAAGACATGGTGTTTGAAGTGGAGTAAGAGTAACAGTCTTTTGATTAGGGAATCTTTACAAACATTTAGCAATAAAGATTATGGTCGGGAAGGGTTAGAACGCGGGTGTCGATTATCAGCTTAGACCTCGCTTCTTTTCATGATACTTTGGTGAGACTTTTGACATGTTTGTTCGTTATTTCTTGTTTCTTTATTTGAATAAATATAATATGAATTAGTTTCAGGGTGGGGGTACCAGAGGATTGCACCGCCTGCCTCGCAATAGCCCGAGAGACAAGGAACATCATCTCCATATTTTCTTTCTTGCTCTCTGAGTTGCCAAGAACTGATGCATAATAATAATAAAATAATGATTAAAATGACTTGCTTAATTTTCTTAATTTTTGGTTTCTAGAAGACATGGTGTTTGAAGTAGAACAGGAGTAACAGTCATTTGATATAGGGAAGGTTAATCTAGGTTAGGTAGACACCTGAGCAGTCTGTCCGAGTCAGCCTAAAAAGTCTAGAGGATCGGTCTTTTGGTCGGGTGGACCAAATGAGGCGAGATATTGGCTGAGGCGGCTGCCCACCTATGGTCGGCTAGGTGTTCAAAGTATTTATCAACAAGAGTGCACGTCGTCAAAGGCATGGATACTTATCCTCTCATTTCCATAAGGGGACACTGCTCATTCTAGGTAATTGTTTGTTTTACGGTCTCGAGCGACTCTTTGATAGCGAACATGGAACACGCTGCAGTGATTTGCTAGTCTAAAGGAACTGCCAATGGCAAGTTCGGAGCAGTAGATTCCTCCACACGTTCTGCCTTCCGTTTTTATACTATGTTGGATTATAATAGTCGCTATTTGAGAGTTCGAAGGAAAACTCAGACAAATTGCATCAGTGGCCTATCCTATTCGAGCTACAGAAGTAAGCTTCTTTCATTCCAACGGCAGAAAGGGCGGCTGATTTCCTGACCATTATGTCTAGGAGGGGAAATGGAGGATGGCGTCAATAGCTTCCTGGATTTTGTTAGGTTTGGATAATGAATATAGAACGGCCCAAAGTGGGCGTGTCAAAAATCAAAATCAATACTTGTACTGCTTGGGCATTTTATCTTTCATTTGCGAACTCTCGGGTCTTTCTAGCTCTTATAGTTGCTGAGATCCTTTTTATACTCTCTGCAAGAGTATATTGGGTTTGTGCAAATGTATGTAACAGGCAGAAGGAGGCGTGTCAGACCCCATAAAGTATATATATTCTTGATCAGCATCACAAGCCGAGTCGATATAGCCATATCCGTCTGTCTGTCCCGAGTAACGGGTATAATTAAGGAGTTCTAAAAAGGAATGGGAACATATATCGCGTTCTATATTTTGATGGAGGAATATAACTCCAAGAACTCTCCTACGAATTGTAAGGGAAGGAAGAGCAAGGAGTAAGAGTCTGTTGGCGTAAAATGGAAAGCGAAGATTTTGATCCCAAATATATCCTCGACTCAATTAAATCTTGAGAAGACACATGAGCAATATCAATATCAAGGGAAAGAGATTATCAGCTGTGCGGGTCATGTTTTTTCAACGCTCCGTCTATTTTATTATTTCTGCATTAATTCGTGAATTTTAATTTGAAATTATCAAATATTTTACTTGAGCAAAGTGTTACCCTAAATCTAGTTTATGCTAAGTGGTTTTTAGTGTGGAATTTTAGCAAAACTCTACATTTTTATTAATACAGCGTATCAGCTGTGTTTTTTGTTTTGCCCGTTTTTGCTGCGACCTTTTCTTTGCTCTGCTGAGCGATAATAAGTTTGTGTGTTTGTTCGTTTTCACTCAATTTCCGTTTTGCCCTTGCGTCCACGCATTGCTTTGTTGTCATAACTGTTTCCTTAACATGGGTTTTTGCATTTTTAGCGAATTCTGTTTTCGAGCATATTAGTTTACATCTTGTACACTCTCAAATTTTTTTCTGGTTTGCTCTCTAATTTAAAAGAGTTTATTTTAAGTGAAATGGCCTGCTGCAAAAACATTTGTATTTACGGTCCAACTCGTGACAGTGACTAACCGAGTTATATGCATATTGCTGGTCTTACTGGGCGTGAATTTGAAAAATTCATTTCCTCTGCCAAATTAGGCAGTGGTGGTTTGCGATGGTCATGCCCAGGGTGTATTGAGTTGCAAGGTGATTTTTCACGTATGTATAATACTGTGAAAAAGCAATTCCTAAAATTGCCCTCACTCGCTAAGAAGCTAAGCACCGATTTTGATATTAGTGCTGACTTGCTTAGTGATTATAAGTTTGAGACTCCACCTTCCAAGGTGTTGAGTTCTCAGCAGCAGCTATCCTTACCTCTTCCGCCAAGATCGGCCTCCCCTTTTTTCCTTTTCTCCCTCTCCCCGCAACTCTTTACCACCCAATTCACATATTCCTCCTGCAACATCTCCTCCAATGTTTATTCTTCAAGCTCTTAAAGCTCCTCAAGTCGACGTTACAGTCATTCCATTGCTACTCCCATTGTAGCTCAGCCTCCCCTGCTTACGGTCGTGGCTCCCCGTAAACAGATATTTGTATCCAGACTTTCTGCAGACACGACTATTGAGTCAATTGCTGCATTTATCGCTACCAAAACACCTGGTAGCGTCTCTATTTCAAAATGATCAACTTTTCATTCTGTATCAGAATGTAAGGGGTCTGGGGTCTGAATTAAAACAGGTACATAAGTATAGTTTGTCTTTTGACACCGATTGGCTTAATTCCAGTATATCTGATAATGAAATAATGCGTCAAATAGTAATATCTTTAGGCGCGATCGTCCTAATCGACGCTTTTACTGACTACGCTTTGCACAATCGTTTTCGGGTATTATGCGCTCAATATATCGAATACTATTGAGTTATTGATACATCTCTTTCTCTTTACCATCTTAAAGCTTCACTTTACAGCCAACTCCGGTAAATCTCTGATCTCTAGGGGCAGTACGTTTGGCATCTTAGCCATTCACGCGTTCCTTTAAATCAGAAATCTTTCGTGATTGCTTTGGCATACAATTGCATTGATCTGGTTGGGTTTTTCTGGGTTTTCCCCAATCCTTGCAACAATTGTTGGATCAACTTCTTTACTTTTTTCCCAGATTAACTATTAACTAATTAATAGTTTAATTAACTAAATTCTTTTAATATTTTCAGTTAAAATATATTTTTAATGTACTTTTTATAGTTATAAATAGTAATTTTAATTATAAATACAACTTTATATTTTGGTTATACTGCATTTAGTCTGCGTTAATAAATTAATAAATAAATAAAATATTTTAAAATCGGCCGGACAAGGGATGTGTAAATGAGCTTAGAGACGAAGGGATCATTAAAGTGTCCTTGGCTTTATTAACAATTGTGGAGATATGATGTTTGATACTTAATTTATTATCAAGAGGACCCCATGGTCTTCAACTGACAATATTCCTTTTCAAGAATGGTTTAGGTTTATAGGTTTTAGGTTTATTTTTGTTTAAAGTTATTTATTATAAGTATTTTATGTAATATTATTAGGTTATTGAATCTATAGATTACAGAGTTGATAGATCTTGAAGTTTGTTTGATTACGTCGTAAGTCTGCAAGCGTCGTAATGCAGCGTCGTTAATTGGTTTTTCACACGTCGTAGATCTGCAAGCGTCGTAATGCAGCGTCGTTAGTTTGCTTTTTTCACCGTCGTAAATCTGCAAGCGTCGTAATGCAGCGTCGTTCACCAAAAAGCCACTTACTTCGTCTCTTGTCGATCACAAACTCATCTTCTCGATCAAAACTCTTTTTATCGATAAGTGTTGTTAGGGTTTTTTACAGAGTTGCTTTGCTGTAGTGGGCAGTCTGAATGGCGTTGCCAGACCCAATCCCACAACTCGGCCATCCTTCTATACATTCGTCCAGAATGCGTCGTCGTCGTCCAAAGGCAACCATGGTTTCATGTACTCCGCACATGTTGATGTATGCTTCGGTCCATCGCTAAAGGGTGCATCTTTTACCACGTCGTAGGTGTCTTGAGGCTTTACCTTGGTGACACGATATGGTCCAAGATATTTGGGCTTGAGCTTCAGTCCACCACCTAGCTGCGTTCTCTTTATAGCGACAAGATCTCCGACTTTATATTTAGATGCAGGTTTTCGTCTAAGGTTTATATTTAGATGCAGGTTTTCGTCTAAGGTTGTACGACTTCATATTTTCGACCTGTAAAGATAAGATTTGTCTTTTAGCGTTTTTTCTGAGCTCGTCGCGTCCGTGAACATCTGTATCATCTCGTCGTCGATGATTTGTTTCAGTCCATCTTCCTTTGTTCGCATTTCGATGCCAACTAGTAACTCAAACGATGTCATCTGGGTGCTTCGGGTGTAAGTTGAGTTTATGGTTTGCTGCACATTATTCACAAACTTGTACCATTTGCTCGGATCTTCGATTGAAAGCTTGTATATGTATATTTTCAGCTTCGCAGTATTTTTTGAAGTTGTCAAAAGTGAATGCCGCGCCACGGTCAGATATAATCTGTACAGGGTTTCCAAAGATTGAACTCTGCGTCTGCAACCGTGTTATCACTTCGCTAGCTGCGGTCGTCTTGGTTGGGTACAGCCAACAGAACTTGGTAAATCCGTCGATAACTGCCAGGATGTGTTTATACTGACGATGTGTAGATTCCATAGGGCAAAGAAAATCAATGTCGTATGTCTGCAATGGCGTTTCTTCTTTTGACAGTGGATGAAGTTCACCTTCTTTCTTTCCCAGTTTTCGATTTAGGACAATACAAGGAATACAGCATCTCAGCTGCTGTTGAATTTTCTCGTCAAGTTTTGGAATGTAATATTCTTTGCCAATGATGTCCTTCGTTTTTTTAACAGAGAAGTGTCCTCTTTCGTGTGCCCTTTTTATGATTTCACGTTGAAATGTTGATGGAACTACTATTAGCTCATGCTCGTCGACCAATTTGTGTAGAAGACCAGATTTCATAAAGTAGTTGTTGTGAATCGTTTTTTCGGCAAGAACGTCTAATGGCTTTGATCTCATCGTCCTGTGCTTGTAGCTGCTTTAACTTACTGTGTATATCTTCTTAGGGCGTCTGCATGGCGTAGTCGTGAACCCGATCTGTGCTCCACAACCATATCGAAATCTTGAAGCAACAGAATCCATCTAGCTACTCTGGCACATACGTATCGTTTCTCCATCGTTTTTGTAAAGGCGTTGCAGTCACTGATGAGCTTAAAGTGTTTTCCAATCAGATACACTCTAAATCTTTGAAGAGCCTCTACCACAGCGAGAATTTCCAGTTCGTAGCTCGAGTATTTTCTTTCAGCGTCGGTTGTCTTTTTACTCATATAGTAAACGGGGTGAAGAAAGTTATCGTCTGGTGATTTTTAGAAAATAACGCCGCTAAATCCATCTATTGACGCATCCGTGTGAAGTTCAGTTTCGTGTTGAGGGTGAAAAATCTTCAGTATAGGCTTTTTTGTAATTAAATTTTTCAGCATGTTGACTGCGCAGACTTCCTTTTCGCCAAGACAGAATTTTACATCTTGCTTCATCAGATCTGTAAGAGGCTTAGCGATGAGTGAAAAATTTAAAATAAATTTTCGAAAATAGCCAACAAGACCCAAAAAACTTTGCAGATGTTTCTGGTTAATGGGCATTGGATAGTTGCTCACGGCTTTCGTCTTTGCTTCTGAAATGCTGATCTTATGGTCCTCGATAATATGACCCAAAAATTCTATTTTAGTTTTCAAAAAACAGCATTTCTTCAGATTTAATATTAGCCCATAGTCTTCGCATTGTTTTAGAACTTCTTTAAGGTTTGACAAAGCTTCGTCTTCATTTTTGCCAGGTACTACAACATCGTCTACATATTGAAAAGCCATACCCTTTCGTGTCAGATCTCTAAAGATGGCGTTGATGTGTCTTTGGAAGACACCAGGCGAGTTTGCTAATCCAAACGGAACTTTGCAGAATTGATATTGTCCGTTATGCGTGACGAATGACGTAAATTTACGGCTTTCCTTTTCGACGTCAATGTGAAAAAATCCATTCTTTAAGTCGATCGTGCTAAAAATTTTGGCGTCAGCCAGACGATCCAGTTGGTCTTCTATTAATGGTAACGGAAACTGATCCCGTGCGATCACCTTATTGACTCGTCGATAGTCAATGCACAATGATTCTTCCACAATGTTGTCTTGAAGCCACTGGTCCACTTGATCATCTATGATGCATCGTTCGGCATATGCAAATCTGCGTGGTCGTGAGTAGATCGGTGTGTCGTCCTTCATTACTATTTGCATTTTCTCGTTTGTTGATTTTGTGTTCGTTGGCTTATATTCCTTAATAAGTCGATTAACTTCCGTTTTTGCGAAGCTATTGCCTGTGCTTCTATATCAACACTAAATTCTTCTTGTACTTCGTTGATTTTCATTAATGAACTAATTTCTGCTGTAGTAGTGTCTGTTGTGTTAGGAATTGGCTTTCCAATTGTTATGCTGTTGCGATTAATTTGTATTTCAGCTTCTTTGCAAAACGATTCGCCAAGCACTACCTCAACATCTAAGAACTCATCAGCTACTACAAGAAATACAATTTCAAACTCGTGACCGTCAATTTTTCGAATTTGTTACCGAATCCGACAAGAAATATATTAACTTCGATTAAAGTTGGACATTTCAGTTTTAAGTATGCACGTTTACTCATAATATTATACTTGCTTCCAGTATCTATAAGTGCTACTTATTTTTCGTTATTAACGTACATTTCTTTGCACATAGCAATATGCTCAGATGTTACATTACGCGCGTTGCTTGTCGTCGTATCATGCTCACTCTTCTTTTTTATCGGGCAGTTTCTTGAAGTGTGACCGAAATCATTGCTGTTAAAACATTTGCGTCCTTTATTTTTGCTCTCACATTTATCAGATGTATGTCCTTTAGCACCGCAATTAAAACATTTTACATCTTTCTGCTCTTTATTTTTCGCAAAATCTTTTTTATTTGAATTATTTTTCCGCTTTTCTGAACCACGTTTTTCGTTTTCCGATTTTTCGCGAATTTTTTCATAGCACTTCAACTTGTCTTCTTGTAGATTTTTAGCATTATAAAGAATTATTTTATTCACTTTCAAGTCATTAATACCGTCTATGACGTACTGCATAAGTGCTTCATTTTCAATATTTCCGCGTGAAGCCAGCTCCTTCATTTTCAGTAAATATTCTTGTACACTTTCATTCCGTTTTATTTTTCGTTCAGCCATCATAGTATGCAACTGTGCGCTGTTTAATTGAGTTTCAAATTCACTAATAAGCAGCGTTTGAAAATGCTCTGCTACAGCGTAGTTTTTCGTTTTGCTCTCGCTACCGCTCTGAGTTTTGTCGAGAGCCGTAGCAGAGCCGTAGCACATCGATTGAAAATATGTGCTCTGCTATGCTCTCAGCTCTCACACGCAACAAACTACCGCTGTAGCAAGTAGCAAAAAAAAAAACCATGTGCTACGCGTAGCCGTAGCAGTAGCAGAAAACAGAGAGCGAGATGAGAGCATAGCAAATGCTTTTCTTTTTTGTGCAACGGCTCTCGTTTATGCTCTGAGATCGCAGTAAAGCAGCAAACTGAAATTTTGCTACGAAGCATGCGAGGAAAATAAGGGTTGTTTTTCAAACAAGCGAAGAATCGAAGAAAAACGATCTCAGAAACGAAACACACACGAGAGCCGTAGCACAAAAAAGAAAAGCATTTGCTATGCTCTCATCTCGCTCTCTGTTTTCTGCTACTGCTGCGGCTAGGCGTAGCACATGGTTTTTTTTTTGCTACTTGCTACAGCGGTAGTTTGTTGCGTGTCAGAGCTGAGAGCATAGCAGAGCACATGTTTTCAATCGATGTGCTACGGTTCTGCTACGGCTCTCGACAAAACTCAGAGCGGTAGCGAGAGCATAGCACAATTTTTGTTGCTCTTGCTCCTACGGAGTAGTTTTTGCAAACGCTGCTAATAAGAGATTCTTTTAGCATCTCCCAATTTTAAATGCCACGTTCACTCATTATGTACATTTTTGCAAGTCCTTTTAATGATCGTTTGGTAAAAATATATTTTTGCAATTCGTCCCACTGCATGATTGATGTCATCTCTTCGAAATCGTTTACCCAAACTCTAACCGATATAGTGTCATCACCACTAAAAGATTGTATAGAGTTCTCAATATCACGAAAGCTTAACGAAAATTTCTGCGAATTTGTACAGCGAGCAGGAGCATTATCAATATGCCGTGCCATCACTGTAGAATGTGCGCGTACGTTGTTACCAGGCGACGCTTCGTTTATCGCAGCTATTCTGAACTCGCTACCGTTTGCATTGCTTGCACTGCTTGAAACATTTATTGCCGCGATGTTTTCGTTGACGTCATTGTTCACTATTTCGTCATCTTGATCTTCGTCATCAATTTCGTTTTCTGTTTCACATTCGTTGTCTTCATTTAAGTCCACCAGAAAATTTGATTTTGTCAGATTGCGCAATATGTATTCGGACAAATTTTCTTTATCGTGTTGCAAACCCAATATATTGCAAATAACAACTAAATCGTTATTTGTAAGATTTTCAACAATGTACGTATTTTTTCGCACAACTTCATTTGGATTTATATCGTCAAATCCTTTAAATTCACGTAGTCTTTGGCGGTTTAAGGCAATGTTTTGTCTCTTTTCGCGTCTTAGTGCACTCCGAATGTTCTCGAAATCATCAAGCTGTGACATGATTGAAGTTTTTTTTCGTCTTCTTTGCCGTTTTTGTGTATGTGTGGCCCACCACTCGATTTACAATTTCATCACACGGTGAAATACTAAAGTTTGTGCACTATCGTTGTCTCGTTTCAACACACTTCGAATGCATTGAACTTTTTTAGCGTCGTTTTTATTTATTCAGCGCGTCGATTTTGCTAAACAAATTAATTAAAATTGCACTTAGGCACTTCAATTTCGTCGTTAACTTCGTTTGTCACTTCGCATAGGTTGAGCCGTCAAATATGTGGGATTAGGTTGAGCCTCCAAATATGTGGGATTAGGTGAGCCCCAAATATGGGGGGGGGTTTTTTGGAAAAAACAGATTTTTTTTTTTTTTTTTATAAATTTTTTTTATTATTTTTTTTTTTTTTTTTTTTGTTTTGTTATTTTTATTATAAAGTTGATAGATCTTGAAGTTTGTTTGATTACGTCGTAAGTCTGCAATCGTCATAATGCAGCGTCGTTTGTTTGGTTTTTCACACGTCGTAGATCTGCAAGCATCGTAATGCAGCGTCGTTAGTTTGCTTTTTTCACCGTCGTAAATCTGCAAGCGTCGTAATGCAGCGTCGTTCACCAAAAAGCCACTTACTTCGTCTCTTGTCGATCACAAACTCATCTTCTCGATCAAAACTCTTTTTATCGATAAGTGTTGTTAGGGTTTTTTACAGAGTTGCTTTGCTGTAGTGGGTAGTCTGAATGGCGTTACCAGACCCAATCCCACAAGAATACATTGTCAATATATTAATTGGCTAAATATGGAGTAACCCTGATAAAAGTCAAAAACAGGCATTAAGTAAAATATAGGTACAAATGATTAGTTATGCAGCAGTCATGCATTGTGTTTAAATCAACTTGTAGTAACGCATGAACCGGTGACTACTTGTAAGTTGATAATAATTATACATCATCTGCATACTTAAGTTTGCATATGGTATATCGAAGAGGAAAGGTCGTTTATAAAAAGATTAAAAAATAATGACTCCAGGTGAAAACAGATTTAGAGATGGCTGATCTAAGCATAACCTTATGGGTCCTACCTATAAGATATGAAGATATCCACAGAAGGGTGGTTGGGAAACGTAAGATACTAAGTTTATGAAAAAGGAGGTTATGGCTTACAGAGGCAAACGCTTTACTAAAGAAAGTATATTTGACATCAGTTTGCATTCTATTAAGGAATGCCTCATGTATAAAAGAAGTAAATTTCAATAGAATATTCGAAGTCGACCTACTCTTAAAAAACCCGTGTTGGGCGGGAAAAATAATTGAATTGCAGAAGTGTTGCAAAGTCAATGTAATTAACTTTTTGAAGACCTTTGGGATATTGGACAACTTCGCAATTCCCCTGTAATTGGGTATATCCGTCTTGCACCCTTTTTTATGCAGTAGGATAATATAAAATTCTTTCCATAGGAAAGATAGAGGATTCTAAAGAAAGATTAAATAGAATTAGGAGAGGTTTTATAATAGAAGAACGGCACTTCCTAAGCTTGGAATGTTGTCAGGGTCAGGATAGAAACAAGACTTTAAGGTGTTAATTAAAGAAAATAGGTGGTAATTGAAGATAGTAGTTAGAAGAAGTGGGTTAGTAAAAGTTAGTACAAGTCAGTTTGTCTCTACTTGCTTGTCCCGTTTTTAAGTTTTAGTTGTCCGATTTCAGATTGGAGAAATAGTTTCTCCATGATTTTCTTTTGACCTTCCGAACGGTGGATTTGTAAATTCATAAAGCGAGCCTATACTTGTCGCAGAGCGAGCCTGTACTTGTCGGAACATACTTCCACCACGGCCTTTGTTTCTTGATGATTTATCGTTGTGTGTAAAGTTTGGTACTGTTGCATTGCGCTGTTAACCTACTTTTGGGAGTAGAAGATCAACATGACTATTTAGCATAAAAACAGACGGACAGACAGACGGTCATGACTCAGCTGTTTTTACTGAACAAGAATACATTGTAAAATATCCGTTATCATATCCTTTAACTCGATCAAAATAAATGAACGCTTTCAGAAAAGCTGTTAGAATAGAACAACTAGAAAAGACAAAGCTACAAAATCGACAGCATGTGTGTGGTTATAACGAGACGAAGAAACGAACTAACTGCTGCTCGCGACAGCCGCATTGCCGACTACAAATTCGACTTAAAGACTAAACACTTAACGAAGGCATTGACTCAGTAAATAACAGTAATAAAAAATTTAAAACATGTCAAAAAATTGAACTTTTAATATTTAACATTGAACACTTCACGGAATACATCGAAGATATTGAAATGGGTTCTGAACTCACACGGCTAGAAATCTTTAATCCCAAATTGCTTAAATTCCTATTAACCCAACTGAAACACCAACATTCCAAATTGTACCCTATCCAGACATAAACGTCCAGATTATCAGTGAAAATATTATTGGTAAATACTATTTACATAATGATAAAGTTTCAAACACAATTAAGAAATCAACAATCGAAGACAATTGCATTACTAACATAATAAAACACGAAACTCCTACTTGCACATTTAATAAATTTCGTAAACAATATATATCAATATCAACATATCGAACCAAATATATTAATTACATGAAATTTAACAAAAGAAAAACTTTACCAAGATTGTAACAAACAAGCAATTTACATTGAGCAAAACAAAATCCTGAAGATATTCAATTGTACTGCAGAATCAAAACAAATCACAATAACAAACAATATTCAATATTTTACAAATTTAATCTTCACTGATCATAATGTAACATGAATTGAACAAATGTCCCAAATATAAATAAAAGAAATGATTTTGTTTAGCAATAAGAATGATAACATTTATAAAAACATGTTAATAGCTTCATCAATCATTATCTCTATTATTGGTAGAATTTAGGTTAGGTTAGGTTGGGCGGGTGCTGGTGTCGAGAACACCAGCGCACATGAGCCGAGAGTCGGCCCGATGTGTTACCTGATGGGATCTGCGAGGATGGTTAGAAGCAAAAGCTAATGGGAGCTAAGAGCCAGCATCTGTAGAGCTCCATCCAGAGGAGTGAATGAAACGAGAGAGTAGATTTGGCTGAACTTGAGATAGTTCCGACAGATCGTTTAAGAGGTAGCCACCGAGATAGCAGTACCTATGATGACTGAGAGCTGGGCAGTAACAGAAAAAGTGTGCCACAGTTTCATCTACTTCCTCATTTCCACAGCTGCGACAGAAGTCGTGGAAATTTGCCAACAGTCTAGAGGCATGTATGCCCACAAGCCAGTGTCCAGTGATTGCACGGAAGACAGCAGAGCACTTTGCTCGAGTCAGCCTGCAGAGCCTGGAGGATCGGTCATTTGATCGGGTAGGCCAGATGCTGCGAGATATCCTGCACCTGGTGGTGGATTCCCACCTCAGGTCAGCTAGGTGTTCGAAGTGATTATCGATGTTAATTCTGCAAGTCGCTAAAGGCATGGATACTTGCCCTCTCTCATTTCTAATAGGGGAGACTGTGCCCATCGTAGCGAGCTCGTCTGCAGCGCAATTTTCCTCTGTCACTAAGGCCAGGGACCCAGATGAGGTGGATGTCGAATTGCTCCGCCATCTCCGTCAGAGATCTGCGATTGCTGATTTTGGAATTGGAGGAGACAGACTTAAGTAATTTAAGTGCTGGATAGGTGATAGGTGATGATAAGTGATAGGATACATATTCTGCACCTGTACGGTATGCATTGTTTTGCAGTCTCAAGCGCTTTATTGATGGCAAACATTTCCGCCTCGAATACGCTGCAGTGATTTGGTACTCTGAGCGAACTGGCAATACCGAGTTCTGCGCAGTAAATTGGCCCACCCGTTCTGCCCTCCGCTCTTGAGCCATCGGTGTAGAAATGGATGGAGGAGTTTAAGGGCCATTATTCCACTCCTCCCTGGTGGGAAGTTTAGGATGGCGTCGATGGGCTCTTCTGGGGTAGAGCGGAGGGTGCCCAGGATAAATAGTCCTGCCATACGCTGGATCTTGCTGAGTTTGGATAGTGTGGTTGCTTTTTTAAGTGCCGGCCACCACACTACCACTCCATGTAAAAAAAAAGGGGGGATAACGGCAGTATATAGCCATCTGGTGACGTGGGGATTCTGACCCCATCTTAAACCAATTCTCTTACTGCATGTGAAGAGTGCTACGGAGGCTTTCCTTACCCTGTCTTCTAAGCATGCATTCCAGCTTAGCTTTCTGTCAAGATAAACGCCAAAGTATTGGGCTTTGTCGCTTAACTTGAGACGTTCCCCCGAAGAGAGGAAGGTCTGAGAGGTGGAATTTTGTATTTATTTGTAAAGAGAACCAGCTCGGTCTTACTAGGATTAACTCCTAGACCATTTCTAGTGGCCCAGTTCGATAGGAAGAATAATGAGTTGCTCATCCGGTCACATAGGGTCTGTGGGAATTTGTCCGAGAAAATTTAATATCTCCTAACGAGGCTTCAATGATCCTTGCCCTTAGCAATTGGTCAATGAGAGAGAGTCGATTCCCATGGATGCCATGGCTGTTATTATGGGCTCTGGCAGAATATTGTTGAAAGCGCCCTCTATGTCAAGAAACTGCTGCCCGATTAAGTGCAGATGTGAAAGAGGATACTAAGTATTCCATGTGACAAGTCCCGCCCATGTCCTGCGGCATAGGCGGCTCCAAGAGAATCGTGCGCGTGAGGCACGATTGGAAAATGTTCCAATTGGTCCGTTTCAGGTTGGTCATGCCTCATGTAAGTTGAACAGACAACCACTGTGTCATCGCCTCGCTAAAGAATTACATTGGTGTTGTCTTCATTGCTGAAATTAGGCAGTAAGCAGATTGGCATGTCTTTACGCTGCATACAGCTTATGGCTTGAGGTCCTCAACCCAGAGATCCGGCCCTTGCAGAGCCATGGTTCTTGGATGAGAACCATATCAACTCCCCCTTTGCTTAGGAGGATTAAGAGAGCGGCAGATGCCGCATTACAGTGGTGGAGATTTATCTGTAGGAGTCTGAGTGACATCCCGTGTTACTACCTCCACCACTGTGACGTTGACCCCTCCAGTAGGTCTTCCTCCATGTCGATCTCCTTTCCGAGATCCTGCAGCTCGGGGTCAGTCATGGGCCCTGACCCCTTGCCTTTCGCATCCGCTTTGAAAAGGCGGATATGCGCCTTCCTAAAACCATACGTGACGGTACTGTCCGTTTTGGCTAGTGCCTCAGCGGATGCCCCATCGAGTGTCAGAATTACTTGTCTCGAGAGGCCAACTGCTTCCTCCACCCTTGCAACCTTCCAATTTGCCGTAAGAATGGCATGGTTGAAAACCTGAAGCAACCGCAGGATTTTCTCGGGTTCAGCTGGCTTCTCGGAGACCCATATTCTCGCTCTTGGGTTGCTGCGAACTTCATCCCAATCAACAACCTCGGGCCTTGCGCCTGGGTAGACTTCCCCGAGCGAGGCGACCGCCCTCTTGTAGAGGACCACGGAGCGACCATCCAGACAGGCTTTCACCCGGCCCTGATGCCAACCCGCGTCCTCACAGGTAGGCGGGGGGCCCCCACTCTCCTCGAGGATGCTCAGGAATTTGTCATGCAGCTCATTCTCCACTATTCTTCATTTGTGAAGAATCGCTTCATCAGAAGCGGGTCGGAGCTACCTTAGATCGCTTGGCTTGCGACGCATTTTCTTCAGCCGACCGTTGGCGGTTGTTTTTTACAGCCTTATTTTTTCCTGTCTTGGGAGGCTGAAAATTTGTCAGGATCGATCGAGCCCAGTTCAAAAGCTCCTCGCTTTCTGCGGAGCCATTGTCGCCTTCCTTTGATAGGATAAAAGCCGCCCTACGCTTGTATTGGTGGGACGCTTTCTTATCCTGTCTATTGCGAGAGCCTTTCCTGTTCTTGGCATGGCAGCCGTACTAGTGCTCAGCGTACCAAAGCCCTTGGCAGAAGAGGCGCTCTCCAGTGGTAGCCGGCTGGTAGCCGGTTGGCTTGTATCCATTTTGGCCGGTATCACCATTTTAGCACCTGAGCTAGGAACTGGCTTGTCCTTCGCTTTTTAATATGAGGGATGGTCTTGTCCCGTCCGACTTTAGAGGTCCCACGAGTGTAGGGGATAGTTATGTCCACCACGTCATAGCCCGCTATAACGTGGTAAGCCTGAATGAAACTGGGGTACCCAGAGTCCGCATACTAGCGATCGAGCACCGCCTCGACCATGCATCCGTGGGCACATGCTGTTCCACCTTTGGATTGGGGTGACTTTTTAGAGAAGTATTCTACTTCTAGCCCGACTACCATTCGTCAGCATCCATGGCAAAGACATGACCTTACCATGGATTTGTTTCTAGCCGCCCTCGCCAGGAGAGTTTAGTCGCACTTCTGTCGGTATATACAGTTACGACAGTAAGACCGAGGTCCACTGTTGTTCCCCCTGTCGGCCTAAATTACTTATAGAAGTTAAAAAAAAAAAATAAAAATAAAAATTTTAAAAAAAACTAGAAAAAAAGGTTATCTTCGGCCAGCCGAAGATTATATACCCTTGCAGTCATGGACATTGCGTTAATTTTTTTTCAATGATCGATTGTTCCTATGGCAGCTATATGATATAGTAGTCCGATCCAGATGAAATTTGGTGTACACATAGGATTTTATGCCAAATGCATATGGAGCGAATTTGGTTCAAATCGTACAAGAGACACAGAAAGTTTTCATACTAAGCATTTTCAACCGATTGTTCCTATGGCAGCTATATGATATAGTTGTACGGTCCGGATTAAATTTGGTCGGCAGATGGATAATGATAACCAATGCGTATTGCGTGAATTTGGTTCAAATCGTACAAGAGACACAGAAAATTTTCATACTAAGCATTTTCAGCATTTTGAACCGATTGTTCCTATGGCAGCTATATGATATAGTGGTCCGATCTGGATGAAATTTGGTTTGCACACGGGATTTTATGCCAAATGCATATGGAGCGAATTTGGTTAGCATAGCTCAAAAAAAATTTTTTTCATCCGATTGTTCCTATGGGAGCTATATGATATAGTCATCCGATCTGGCCGATTTAAACAAATGTTCTGCGTGCAAAGGGAATACACATGTGTACCAAGTTTCATTAAGATAGCTTTAAAACTGAGAGACTAGTTCGCATGGAAACAGACAGACAGACAGACGGACATGGCTATATCGACTCGGCTGTTGATGCTGATCAAGAATATATATACTTTATGGGGTCGGAAACGTCTCCTTCAATGCGTTACAAACTTCGTGACAAAAACTCAAGGGTATAAAAAAATATTGTAATCAAATATCTTAACACAACACATAAGTTGTTCGTTTAAAGTTCTGCTTGCGAAACAAATGGGTTTTGGATTTTGAGACAGAACAGCTCCAATAGCTATATTGCTGGCATCAGTTGTAAGACAAAATGGTTTCTCGAAATTTGGATAGACTAATATTGGATCGGACGTTATAAGTACTTTTAATTTTTCAAAAGCAGAAATGTAATTCGGTTCGTTGGTGTTTATAATTGCACCTTTCTTTACAACGTGTGTGAAGTTAGGAATGAATTTCCTATAATAACCACAAAGGGCTAAAAATGATTTTATTTCTTTGTGTGTTTTTAGTATTCGAAAGTTTTGTATGGCAAAGATTTGTGGCAACCCAGTCAAGCACCTAGTTGTCAACACTGGTTGGTGGAACCAGATGAAACGATCGCAGCCAACTTCACTACGACGCGCCGACCAGAAGACGACACATGTTCAAAATATAGTATAATATGATATCATTCTAAGCGTGTTATTATTACATAAATAAATAGGCATCCCTGAATAATAAGCACGCCAAAGTGGTGACCCCGAATGCAAAATCACAAATACGATTTACGTTCAAAAAGTTTTCTAGCCAGTAGCGCTGCAGAAACTTTTTACGACGTCGGTAACATGCAGGCCACGGATGATGACCTATTAGATCAATTCCAGGAATTGAAACTGCAAATTGACCAACTGCAATCATTACGCCAACCAACAGGATTCACATCACAACATGCGCAACTCCGCATTCCCAAATTCAACAAAACAGATCCTCAGCTTTGGTTTGCACAGTTGGAACGATTATTCCACCTCCACAATGTCATCGCAGATGAGCACAAATTCGACTTAATTTCGATAAACTTGGAGGAAGATGTGATTGCGAAAGTAAACGATCTCATCGCACAGCCACCTCTAACAGACAAGTACGACACAATCAAAACTCGTCTCATTGACAAGTTTGCAGAATCGGCTGAATCAAAATTACGAAGACTATTGCGTGGCGGCGAAACAACTGGAAAAAAACCGACAGAGATATTGGATCATATGCGACGTTTAGTGCCAGATACAGGGTGTGATAACGTTCTACGGTCCTTGTTTTTGCGTGAGCTTCCGACAGAAATTCGACCACTCATTTCTGTGTGGGACGAAACCAACCTTGACAAATTAGCAAAGATGGCCGATACAATGCTTGAAGCTCAGGACCCTGTTGACAAATTTGTAATGTCAACGTCGCCGGGTCAGCAAGAACAACATGTGGAATCCATGAGTGGAAAAACACCAAGTATTTCTGAGGTTTGTAATGTACGCATACGAAAGCAATCTGTCAATACTGTTTGGCTTTCGGGCTATTGAGAGACCGGCGGGAGGAATCCTCTGGTACCCTTAGCTCAGTTCGGGATGGGGGGGTTTTTGCCATTACCCAACAGCTCTGCTATAAACTTTAAAATTTTAGGATTCCTATCTGAAACTAATTCACATTATATTAACGAACGGAATAATAGAAAAAAAAACAAAACAAAGGTGTAATAAGTCGCACCAAAGCATCACGAAAAGAAGCGAGGTCTAAGCTGGTAGTTGACACCCGCGTTCTTCACCCTTCCCAACCATAATCTTTAAGGTTTAATGTTTATAAAGATTCCCTAACAAAAGACAGTTACTCCTACTTAACTTCAAACACCATGTCCTCTAGAAACCAAAATAAAAATTTAGTAACTCATGTTAAACGTTATAATTATTTATATTTTTCAGCATTATACTTCATGTCTTAATTTAATTAAAAAAAAGAAATAAACAGAATGTTCAAGCTTCAGGTCTGTCTAATAATTTGACCATCACTGTAACTAATTACTTAGCATAAATTTAGATCTACTCTTAAGTTGATTTCAATTTGTATAGAGGTATATATGTTGTTCTTATTTTATTCGACTGTTAATTATATAAATGTGTGTTTTTGTGTGTATGTGCAAATATGAAAAAAAACTAGTATATTATTTATAACTTCAATGTTTTTGTTATCATTTCATTTTGTTTGGTTTAAAGTGCGTCTATATTTATGTTCATAAGTGTACGCACGATAGAGATAAGCCTAGCGTTTTATTATTTTTTCTCAATTCACTCTTCTGCTTTGTGCGTGCTTCTAGCAGCTGATCAAGCCAAGGCCACGAGTTAGTTGTTATTGTTGGTGGCTTTGCTTTTGCATTTGGTTTTACTTTGCAATTAACTTTTGATAACAAACTGCAATGGGTTTATGCGTGTTGAAAAATAAAAACACAAAACCAAAAAAAAAAAGATCTATTCAAAATGTGTATGTAGATTAAAGATACATACAAGGAGGTAATAACGAGAATTAATAATGTTTACATTTTTTAAAAATAAATATATATATAAACATATATATATAAGGTTATGTATATAGTATTTATATATTTATGTACATTTAAATGTTACGTTAAGGTAGTTGTGGTTTCAATCAATAAAAAAAATTTTAGGAGCAAAATAAACACATTGTGGCACTATATATGTATGTAAATATGTATGTATGTCACAAAATCACTTACGTGAGTACTCCGGCGCTGGAAAGCTTTCCATCGTTGTAGGGTATAGATGTTGTATGTATGTTTGTATGTATGTGATGAGAAGGTTGGTTAAAATTGTTACATATTTATATTTATATGTGCAATGTGTTTTGTATGTCCAACAAGCAATGTAATATTATTAAAAAAATGTTTTTATTATTTTTTTTTTTCGGTTTTGTTTAACCATTTGCAACTGCCAAAACCCACATGTCAGCTTTTTTTTGAAAATTATACACTCTTTGTATAGGTTATAGTTTTTGCTTTCGCAACAACAACAACCAGGCTTCGATGCTGGGCTTTTAAATCAGCTGCACTACCACTTTCTCCCAAATTTCTTTTGCTTTGGAGAGAATTTTAACTATTTAAGTAGATTAAACGTTTTTTTCTTTTGCTCTCTATACTGCACTTTTAACCTTTTTTTTTATATCCACACACAAACACACGTTTCAGCTGCTGGTAGCTATTTCTGCGGCGATCTTCGTCCAAGCGGGGGCGTGTCTTGCTTTGCACTGTTCTCTTCTGCTGAGTCGTACAGTTTCTGTTCGTATGCTGATTAGCGTTCGTAGGGGAGGGCGCGCGGTTGCACACAGTTATTGCTGTGCACCGGCAACATCGACCGAAAAATACCCTAACCTCCGCACAGCGCAGCAGAATTATTTTTTCGGAACTGGCGTGTGGGGGTTAGGTTGTAGATGATGGAGATACTTCTCCCAAAACTGTCTGTAGCAATGTTTCGTGTTACAGAGCATCTAGAAAAATCACAAAAAAATCAGCGGACGGCCAGAATGCGTTGTATTAAAATACTTACACGCAAGGGTATTGCAGACGCGCACTTTGAACAATTGAACACTTTTAGTGTATTTACTTTCGATAATGAGAATTTTCACTGTTTAAAAAAAACTTTTCAGACTGAGGAAAATTATAGATATTATTTTTTTTCTCACCACGTGTAGCAGTCGATGGACTGTGTGACGTGGACAATGCGTACAGATAGAATTTTTTTCCAGCAAAGAGAACGAAGCTAGGAGCAAGAGCCTATTTATAGGGCCTAATTCCAGGGAAAGCTCGGCTTGGTAGTTCCGAAGGTGTTAACGAAACTAATGTTGCGAGAGAGACAAATGTTAAAGCTCGATAACAGAGTTGGTCGACATGCATAGCAAGGTGATTGCTATGCCAATATCGTAAGCGCATCTTTTATCGCATGCGATAATTGATCGTAACAGTATGCGATAAAAGAACCATTATTATTAAGCGAAAAAGGCAACCATTACACCACCCGATAATATACAACGTTAGACCGAATATTAGCGGGAATTAGCATCTGATGTCTTTTGCATGATAAGTACCAATAGCTTTACCTTGCAAATCTTCCAATTGGTAATAGCAATTACCTAGCTTTTTCGCAATGCGACACTTAACAAATTGTCGACCAAGTTTGGCATTAAATTTTGGAAAACTTGCTAAGAGAAAAATTGCGACGGAAGACTTCTTGACCTTCTTTAAAAACAATAGGCTTTGCACGTAAATTGTATTGCTCCGCATTCTTTTCATAAGCGGTACGAATTTTTTTTGAATATCTTTCCGCAACAAATCCAACTGATCTGATCTTGACAGGGGTATTACTTGTTCTTCTAAAAGCGACAGTGATCGTAAAGCTTATAATCAGTGCCATGAGTAATCATATCAAACCCAAACAAAGCTCTATAAGGCGAACATCCGATTGCTTGATGTAAAGCAGATCTTAATGCGCATGAGATTAGTGAGTACGTCCCATTCAGTTGATCGTTTCAGATCGAACGAACTGCAGTAATAGAGAACGATTTCACGTTCAGCAGCGTTACTTTGTGGCGAATATAAGGCAGTATATATGATTAATTCCAAGTTCTGTAAGAAAAGCGTTGAATTTTGATTGAATTGCGAGCATTAGTGAATGTCTCCGGTACCCCAAAACAATGAAATATATTCTTTAGCAAGAATCCTGTGGCTTTGGAGGTGAACTTTTCAAAGGATAACCATTACTTGCTGAAATGGTCCAAAACTATAAGTAATCCAACATTACCATTTTTGCTTCGCGGTTGGTCCTAACAAGTCTATATAGCTTTGAGGTCTGAGGTGGGAATTGAGAACCCATTAAGGGACGAAGGCTATATTAGGAGCTTTCGTTTCTTACAAGTGTCATGACGTTTCTCGTACATCTTTTACCAAGCCGGGCAATAAGGTGCGACGTATCTTCTCGATCGTTTTCTGCATTCCGGAATGGTGATAGGGTGTCATGAGCTTGTTTCAGAACATCAGCTCGAAGTGTTTCGGGGACCCATATTTCCGTTGGCGTTTCGTGTGTTTCGTTGGCAGTTCCCGAATTGAGACGAATTATAAAAACTTATCCACCACTTTACAATCCGTGATTTGGAGTGATTTTCGTGATATCTATCTTTTAGCGATTGATAACTCTCTTCCAAAAATGCATCTGATTTAAATCTATCAATGGAGCAATTCTATACTGACACTTCATTTTCAACTAATCTGGACAAAGCATCCGGAACAATGTGTTCTTTTCCTTTACGATGCGATTGAGAATTAATTGCTGTATCTAAAAATCCAGCGAGCATTCCTGAAACATTTTGTTGGCGCTAAGCCAAAGCAAACTCGATGACCGTTACTCCTGAACTCTTGGAGTCAGATAGTCTAAACTTTTCATGGCTAATATGACGGTAAGCATTCCCTTTCGGTTACGCTATAGTTACGTTGAGACGACTTAACTTTTGTAAAAGCAATGGGTTTCTCGTCTGTTTCTTCCGATAACTGTACAAGGACAGTCGATCCGAAGTAGGTAATGCAAGAAAAACTTTTGAATCAGGGTTTGTTAAAATGGCGGGTGTAAGGATCTGTTTTAACTTATCCAAGCCGATGGGCTTTGTGGTCCAAATAAATTTCTTTTTGCAGATAGCATTTCTGTAAGGGGACACGAAAGATCAGCATGTGATACCTAGTACATCCACAGACTCCGAGAAAACCTCGTAGTTGTTTCAGATTTTAGGGAGGCAATTTACTATACAGGATATTTTTTCAGGATCGGTGAAATTCCTCCACTTCCTAAATAGCTAATAAACGATGCTGACAAAATGACTTTTAGTTGTTATGTTAAGCCAGCTTTACGGATTGTTTGCAACGATAACTGTAGATGCGAAGTAATTGAAAAAATTGAGTGCAATAAGTGGCGCAAGTCGGGTGGTATGATTATCCAGTCTACACTAGTGGAAGGCGCGTTACAAAGGCCAAAGGGCTACTTTAATGGTACAAAGGACGACTGGCAGGTGAAGAGTTTGGTTGCAGAAGTTATAAGTACGATCTTTTAAGTCCAGTTTTGTTATATTGGCTTTAGGATTCGAGAAATGCCATCTAATGGGAAGAGGGTAAGCATCTTTCTTCGTGGCCTCATTAAGCTTCCTTGCATCCAGACATAGCCGAACTTTTTGGGCTTTACGATAAACGCATTGGAGAATATGGGCTTATGAGGGTTCTATACATAATTGTAACATGATCAATCCAGATACAGAACTTTTCAACTGCGGACTCACAGGATAGAAACGCTGTTTCAGGTTTTGGTTCGATTATGTGTGTGTTGTTGACGTATGTAAGGCATTTGGAAACATTTGCTTCACTACCTTATTGTTTTACTTGCAGGGGATTAAAACTTTCTTGGAAGCTTCCATTCTATTTGGTAAAGGGTCTGATAATAGAACAATTGTTTGGAGAGACCAAAAACTCAAAATCCCAAGATAAGCTTTTGTTTGATGAGGAATTCTAGAGACTTATGCGTTTGGTTAACGTTTTATATTTTTATTAAAACTCCTTTTTTTGCTTTTCTCCATCTGCAGTTTTAGCTGAGAGTTGATGGCTTTATACTCTGCAAGTTCCTATTGGACCAAAGATGAGCCGATCAACTAATGTTGTCCTGTGTAAGCAGTCCAAGTCTGTGTTTCCAGGAACGATTTTACTCATATTGAATAAATTTTGAACTAAGACCGTTGAGCTTTCTAAATTCAAAGTATGGCACTATACCTTATATGGGCTTATGTTCTTATTCGATTTCGACTTGAGATTTTTCCAATCGTTCCTCTACGGTTAATGATGGATGGATTTGCAGAGTCCGAAGCTGGTTCGACATCAATCTGCTTTGCGGAATTAGCGGACTGGGTTGCCGAGCAATTTTCTACGATTATTGGTCTGATTTCTTCGGGAGCAACCTGTTGGTGTTGGGTGCACCCGATCGACGGTTTTCCGACTGTCTGTTAAGACAGAATTTACACTGCGGCTTGTACGTGTTTACAGCTCCACAACCATAACAAAAGATACGACGTCAGCTAAACAGTTCTCCCAAACATGCCCTAACTCTTCGCAATTCCAACTTTGACTTTTGAACATCGAATGGCGGCAATTTCTACTTCAGCTGAGTCATCGATATCGACATCTGAACATACTTCGTCAACTGCTTTTGACGACGAGTACTATAGGTTTCGGTCTAGATACGTTTCAGCGCGACAGTGGCTCCACAGTCAGATTCATTGAACCAAACGACGAAGATGGCCTATTGAATGTACAGGTTGATACAAAAGTTTTTCTCGTAAGGGAGCAAGTTGTTTTTAAGTATTTCCATCAACTCCTCTCACTAATTTTAATGGCACTCTTGTCTATAAGGGATGAATGCTATAGAAAACAGAAAAGGTTCATTAACTTTTGCTTCCGAGATCGAACAAGTTCCATACTCATAAATTGAGCGTATTTTGTAGTTGACGTAAAGTGACAAATTGACCCAATGCATTCACTTGTTTGTGATCGCCAATACCAATCGGTGCTTTTCCAGAAACAAAATTTTGTGCCTACACAAAGCAATAAGTCACTTTCCAAAGTTTTGGTAGAGACTTACCCTATAGATAATTCCTACCCCAACCCAGAGTATCTGTATCCACTTGATAGTTCACCAGCTTGGTGAGTGGAGTGGCGAAGACAACACAAAGGACCGAGGGAGGTAGGAATTTTTGAGTTTTGTGTGTGAATTTCTTACCGTTTGTTCGATTGGTTTGGACAGTTTTGATTGAGTTGGGTCGAGATTAAGTTTAGAGGCGACCTTTTTTCCTACCAGTGACGGGTCGTACAGGACGAGCTTCTGCATGATAGTGCTATGGCTCACATCCTGAGCGTGATGAGTTATATAGTTTTAGCGAGAGGCAATGGGTGAGTGAGCAGAGCAGAGCAGATGTGACGGCTGAGGGGGCTGTATGCTTTGGCCAGGTTGAGTTACTCGAAACAGAGCTGGCTGAGCAGAAGGATCAGCTTGTTTTGATGTGGGGGTACATAATTCTGTAATGATGTCATATATATCTATGTAAGCCAAGTTATAAGACTTTACACTTTCACATGGAGTTAGATAACAAGGACTTGTGTTGTTTATACTTGGCCACAATGGCACTTTTTTCGGTTGGCTTGCCAACCGTTGTCTTTCTTGGGGGCTATGATCTACAGGCATTATAAGAAAATATTTAATGGTTTCTAGAGTTGAATTTTATGGTGTTTAAAGTAAAGTAAGAGTCCATACTTTTAGTGATACATGGTGTGACAAAAAGGAGGTATTTTCTGGTTATTGAAACTATTAATGAAGAGATGTTATTACTTTTGCCTTTTCGTCCCACCCTCAAATTATTCGGATGAATACGCAGACAGATATTTACTGTTCCAGACAACAATTAGAAAATGAATCTCAAAAACAAGATACGTTCTCTTTCATTATCAGTTGCTTCAAGGTGATTATATGAGTTAGTAAGATAAGGAATACCAGTACTTGAAATCAGTATGGTATTATAAGAGTGAATACGCTTTTTGAATTTTAACTGTGTCCAAATCTTAATGTATTTAGAGTACTTTGAGAAATTGTTTTTGTGAATATCTGGTTAGCCTAGATGTTAGCTACTCTAATTAAGACGTTTCTTTGAAAAAGGTGAAAATACTCGACTGGTATTCAACAGTGATCACCAGTTTCAAAGTTTTCGGATCAATTTTTTACATAGTATCTTCTTTGCGGAAGTTAGAAAAGAAATCAACAACTTCGAAGAGTTATTCTATAGCTATTTAATAAGTGAGATGTATAATCACAAAAACATATAGAGTGAACTTTGATATTAATAAGATGTTGGTGGTTTTACCATTAGTAGGCTACTCCTATGGGTACAATAGTTGAGGGCTACGTTGTTGCTACCGTCTTTTTTTAAATTGGTTACAGCTACCTTCATGCCCCACGTTGGGCGCCAAAAGTTTGTATGTACGTAGAAAGAATCTGTCATACTGTTTGGCTTTCGGGTATGAGAGACCGGCGGGAGGAATCTGGTCCTAGTCAGTTCGGGATGGGGGGTTTTTGCCATTCCCAACAGCTATAAATTTATTTTAGGATTCTTGAAATATCTTATAACGAGGATTGAAAAACAAAACAAAGGTGTTAGTCGCACCAAAGCATCACGAAAGAGGAGGTCTAAGCTGGTAGTTGACACCCGCGTTCTTCACCCTTCCCAACCATAATCTTTAAGGTTTAATGTTTATAAAGATTCCCTAACAAAGACAGTTACTCCTACTTAACTTCAAACACCATTCCTCTAGAAACCAAAATAAAAATTTAGTAACTCATTTAAACGTTTATTATTTATATTTTTCAGCATTATACTTCTGTTTAATTTAATTAAAAAAAGAAATAAACAGAATGTTCAAGCTTCAGGTCTGTCTATAATTTGACCATCACTTACTAATTACTTAGCATAAATTTAGATTACTTTAAGTTGATTCAATTTGTTAGAGGTTTTTTGTTCTTATTTTATTCGACTGTTAATTATATAAATGTGTGTTTTGTGTGTTGTGCAAATTGAAAAAAAACTAGTATATTATTTATAACTTATGTTTTTGTTATCATTTCATTTGTTTGGTTTAAAGTGCGTCTATATTTGTTCATAAGTGTACGCACGATAGAGATAAGCCTAGCGTTTTTTATTTTTCTCATTCACTCTTCTGCTTGTGCGTGCTTCTAGCAGCTGATCAAGCCAAGGCCACGAGTTAGTTGTTTTGTTGGTGGCTTTGCTTTTGCTTTGGTTTTACTTTGCAATTACTTGTACAACTGCGGGTTTTGCGTGTTGAAAAATAAAAACACAAAACCAAAAAAAAAAAGATTATTCAATTGTTTAGATTAAAGATTACAAGGAGGTTACGAGATTATATTTTACATTTTTTAAAAATAAATATATATATAAACATATATTTAAGGTATGTTTAGTTTTTTATGTATTTAAATGTTCGTTAAGGTGTTGTGGTTTCAATTAAAAAATTTTAGGAGCAATAAACACTTGTGGCACTTTTGTTTTTTTGTTGTCACAAAATCACTACGTGAGTCTCCGGCGCTGGAAGCTTTCATGTTGTAGGGTTAGTGTTGTTGTATGTTTGTTTTGTGTGAGAAGGTTGGTTATGTATTTTTTTTTGTTGTTTGTTTCCAACAAGATTTTTTTAAAAAATTTTTTTTATTTTTTTTTTCGGTTTTGTTTAACCATTTCAACTCCAAACCCACTGTCAGCTTTTTGTTTACATCGTATAGGTAGTTTTTGCTTTCGCAACAACAACAACCAGGCTTCGATGCTGGGCTTTTAATCAGCTGCACTACCACTTTCTCCAAATTTCTTTTGCTTTGGGAGAATTTTAACTTTTAAGTAGATTAAACGTTTTTTTCTTTGCTCTTTTGCACTTTTAACCTTTTTTTTTTCCACACACAAACACACGTTTCAGCTGTGGTGCTATTTCTGCGGCGATCTTCGTCCAAGCGGGGGCGTGTCTTGCTTTGCACTGTTCTCTTCTGCGAGTCGTCAGTTTCTGTTCGTATGCTGTTAGCGTTCGTAGGGGAGGGCGGGGTTGCACACAGTTGCGGCACCGGAAGACCGTCCAACCTCGACAGGAGCAGAATTTTGGAACTGGCGTGTGGGGGTTAGGTTGTAGGTGGAGTTCTCCAAAACTCTAGAATTTTCGTAGGATCTAGTAAAAAATCAGGAGGCCAGAATGCGTTGTTTCACCAGGGTAGACGTTGAACATCACTGTTATTATCGTTGAGAATTTTCATTTAAAAAAATTTCGACTGGGTTTGTTTTTTTTTTTCTCACGTGTAGAGTCGTGGACTTGGACGTGGACAATGCGTCAGTAGAATTTTTTCCAGCAAAGAGAACGAAGTAGGAGAAGAGCCTATTTATAGGGCTAATTCCAGGGAAAGCTCGGTGGTAGTTGAAGGTGTACAATTGCGAGAGACAATGCTGTACGAGTTGTACATCACAGGTTTCTTCCTTCAAGCGCATCTTATCGCATGCGTTGATCGTAACAGTATCGATAAAAGAACCATTATTATTAAGCGAAAAAGGCAACCATTACAGGTTGCAACCATTTTGCGAGCGCTTTCTACAAAAGTCGACAAATTACAAGAGGAGCTGCACAATTCAAAGCAAACAAAGCAGGCACGCCAAGCTAATGCTACAAATGATCAAAATAGCTCCAATCAAACCACAATGTGTTTCTACCACAAAAAATTTGGCAACAACGCTCGCAAGTGCCAGCCAACATGCCCACGTTACCAGCAAACGTTAAACTAGAGATGCTGCCGTCAAGTCAGCTGGTAAACGGCAGCACATCCACTACCGGCATATCAAAAACCCAAACTCACATCTCACATATATTACCGGACCAACGTCTGCACATAAAGGATCGACTCTCGGATCAGCTGTTCCTTATTGACTCTGGTTCAGTCGTATCTGTAATACCTTGCAGCATGGTACCACATGTGAATAACAACGGCAGACTGTATCTGTATGCCGCCAATCAAACACCCATTAAAACATATGGAAACTTCTCCCTCAAACTTGACCTAGGTTTGCAGCGTACATTCACCTGGTCATTCACAGTTGCCGACGTTCAAACACCCTTAATTGGTGCAGATTTCCTCGCAACAAATCAACTCCTTATTAATGTCGGTCAGCAACGCTTACTTGAAGCTTCAAAACCAACGCATTTCAATTTACGAAGTCTATCTCCAAACGCTTCTACATCGCTGGAGCATACATCGGTTAACACCGTGGAAAAATCATACAAACCGTGTTCACCGGAGGGAACTCATGTCCACTCCGTCTGCCACTTCATCGAAACGCGAGGAGCACCTGTAGCTGAACGACCAAGGCGATTGGCTGGCGACAAACTAGCGTCAGCTAAATCACAGTTCAACATGCTCGTTGATAAAGGAATTGCTCGATATTCCAAAAGCCCATGGGCAAGTCCTCTGAACATGGTAGCTAAAAAGAATGGACAATGGCGCGCTTGTGGCGATTACCGCAAGCTAAACGCTGTGACAGTCCCGGACCGCTATCCAATTCCACACATTCAAGATTTTTCCGATCGTCTTTATAACAAAAAAATCTTTACAACGTTGGATTTGGAGAAAGCGTACTATCAAATTCCGATGGCACAGGAGGATATAGAGAAGACTGCAATCTGCACTCCATTCGGCTTAATTGAATTCGTATTTATGCCCTTTGGTCTAAAGAACGCGACGCAGACTTTCCAGCGATTTATCGACCAAATCTTCCGAGGAGTGGACTACGTTTTTAGACCCCGTACTCTTTAAAAAAGAGTAAAGGGGGTCTATTAAGTTTGTCAGAAGCGAGATGTGCGTAACAGGCAGAAGGAGGCGTGGCCGACCCCATAAAGTATATATATTCTTGATCAGCATCAACAGCCGAGTCGATATAGCAATGTCCGTCTGTCCGTCTGTCCGTCTGTCCGTCCGTCCGTCCGTCCGTATGAACACCTGGATCTTTTAAACTACAAGAGCTAGAGACACCAAATTTGGAATGTAAGTCCGTTATTTTCGCGAGCAGATCAAGTTTATTTCAAATTGTTGCCACGCCCCTTACCGCCCCCGCAATGAGCAAAAAACCAGACACACCTCGAAAAAATTTGTGTTTTAATCGAATAACTCAATAGTTATGGCACTTAGGAGCACCAATTTTAGTAATTCAGGTTCCCAGAGACAGCCTAAATGCAATGTCATTTAAAGTTTTGAGCTGCCACGCCCCCTTTGCTCATAGGAACTAAAACACTCTCCAGCTTCAATGCCTTTTTGAAGGCATTAAATCAAATAGTACAGTGTTGTAATTTAACATACGCTTAGAGAATTGCTATTTCTAACTTTCCTGAAAGTGGCATCAAAATCCTATGTCAAACAACAGAGAAATTACGGTTCAAAGTTGAAGTTATTTTAAAGCAAAATCACTGCATGCGCGCAACACATACAAACAAACACAGAAACATACAAACATATGTTCGAACGTTTGCTCTACCTGCTTTGGCGGCAGCGCTGCCCGGAGCCGCTGGCCGCGCCGAACAATGCTATGCATACACACATATGTATGAGCACATATACATATTTGCAAATAATCGAAAGAATGATAGAAGAGGGTCGTGGTGCAACTGGTAGAGTTGCGGCGCAATATGGAACCTTCGTATAGATCGCGGGTTCGAATGCTGACAATGACGATTGTTAATTTATTTACTTTTTAATTTTAATTCAAAATGTAAATATTTCATTTTAATTTTTTTAATTTTTAATTTCATTTTAAAATTTTAATTTTAAGAAAATGGGCACTACTATGGGAGTACGGGGTCTTTTACAGTCGGCTCGATCGACTGTAGCCTTTCTTACTTGTTTATGTTGACGACATCCTGATTA
This sequence comes from Drosophila acutilabella, assembly GCA_035046005.1. NCBI lineage: Eukaryota > Metazoa > Arthropoda > Insecta > Diptera > Drosophilidae > Drosophila > Drosophila acutilabella. The sequence goes on from JAWNOK010000043.1 coordinate 232,770, forward strand.
TGTCCGATTCAGCAGAACAACATAATATACACGTTCGCAATGTCCTCGGCACTTTACATAAACACGGATTAAAGATCAACAAAGAGAAATGTCAGTTTTCCCAAGCTGAGGTGGAATTTCTTGGATACGCAGTCAACAGCAAAGGTATTAAACCTCCCATGGATCGAATAAATGCCATTCTGGACATTCCTCGACTCCAAACCATATGCGAATTAGGTCGATTTTTGGGAATACTCAATTATTATCGTCGTTGCATTCCACATGCCTCACAAATACAAGCGCCTCTTAACAATTTGACGCGGAATATGAAGAAAAATGACAAGCGGCCAATTGAGTGGACTTCTGATGCTATTAAAACATTTGCTGAATGCAAGGAGAGCTTAGCAACGGCAGCAATAATCGCGCATCCAGAACCAAATGCAGAACTCTGTTTGACGTGCGATGCGTCAGACACGGCAATAGGAGTTGTACTGGAGCAGCATACTGACAACGGCTGGCATCCTTTAGGGTTTTATTCGAAAAAACTCACCAGCACCGAACGAAACTACAGTACTTATGATCGGGAGCTCCTGGGTATATACGATGCCATAAAACACTTCAAACATTTGGTAGATGCAAGAGCGTTTGTAATTAAAACTGATCATAAGCCTCTTATATACGCATTTTCGAAACGGCCGGAGAAGGCATCACCTCGACAACTGCGCCATTTGAGTTTTATCTCCCAATTTTCGACGACAATAGTAAATCTGAGTGGAAACGAAAATGTGGTTGCTGATGCGTTTTCAAGGATCAATGCAATCTCAATGCCATCGTCGCTGACTCCAAAAGACATTGAGGAATCTCAGGCATCAGACAGCGAGTTATCCGTGTTGTTGAGCGGAACAACGTCACTACAGCTACAATCAATGGAACTCAACAAGGGAGTACACGTCTACTGCGACATTTCGACCGGTACAATATGACCGTATATTCCACAATCATTACGAGCCAGAGTTTTTTCAAACACTCACGGACTTTCACACCCCAGCGGCAGATCCACGCTGAAACAAATTCGTCGCAAATATGTGTGGCCTTCAATGTGCAAGGATGTTTTGGCATGGTCAAGGAATTGCATTGCCTGCCAAAGGGCAAAAGTTCACAAACACAACTCACTCCTACCCGATAAAATAACTGTACCGGATCATCGTTTCGAACATGTCCATCTGGACATTGTGATTATGCCACTTGTTGATGGATACAGATATTGCTTAACAATGATTGACCGTTTTTCCCGTTGGCCAGAAGCAATTCCTATCCCAGACATGTCTGCAGAAACTGTTTGCAGAGCCTTTTGGAACTGTTGGATATCTCGATTTGGTTGTCCCAAAATCATAACGACAGACCAGGGTACACAATTTGAGTCTGCGCTTTTCAAATCGTTGGCGAATTTAGTTGGAAGTGAGCACATCCACACGACACCTTACCATCCGCAGTCAAATGGAATAATTGAACACTGGCATAGATCGCTAAAAGCTGCATTGATGTGTGACCCTGAAACAACTTGGCTGAAATTGCTTCCAACTGCCCTTCTTGGTCTAAGAACCTGTATCAAGGAAGACTTACGAGCTTCAGCTGCGGAGATGCTTTACGGATGCACGCTTCATCTACCCAACGAGTATTTTCCTGATCTGGACTCACCTGCAAGACCCGCTGAATTTGTTAGCGAATTTCGAACAAGCATGCAAGCGCTAAAGCCAATTTCAACCGCGCATCATATCAAACCGAAACTCTTCAAACACAAGCATATAAATGATTGTAAATATGTATTTGCTCGAACGGATGCAGTCAAACGACCGTTGGAACCGCCTTACACAGGACCATTCAAAGTCATCGACAAGTCGTCAGATCGTGTGTTCATTGTTCGAATGAATAACAAAGACACATCCATATCAATTGACAGACTAAAGCCAGCTTTTATAGAAGATGATAGCTCAGAAGAAGGACTGGAGAACTCGCTATCCACCAATCGTCCTGCCATTCGAACCTACTCTCGCCGACTTGTCTAGGAGGGGAGTACTGTGGCAACCCAGTCAAGCACCTAGTTGTCAATACTGGTTGGTGGAACCAGATCAAACGATCGCAGCCAACTTCACTACGACGCGCCGACCAAAAGACGACACATGTTCAAAATATAGTATAATATGATATCATTCTAAGCGTGTTATTATTACATAAATAAATAGGCATCCCTGAATAATAAGCACGCCAAAGATTTTTGTTGGATTTGCTCGAGTGTATTCGTTATGTTCATTATACCCTTGCAGAGGGTATATTGTTTTTGTCACGAAGTTTGTAACGCATTGAAGGAGACGTTTCCGACCCCATAAAGTATATATATTCTTGATCAGCATCAACAGCCGAGTCGATATAGCCATGTCCGTCTGTCCGTCTGTCTGTCCGTCTGTTTCTATGCGAACTAGTCTCTCAGTTTTAAAGCTATCTTAATGAAACTTGGCACAGATGTGTATTCCTTTGCTCGCAGAACATTTGTTAAAATCGGCCAGATCGGATGACTATATCATATAGCTCCCATAGGAACAATCGGATGAAAAAAAAATTTTTTTTGAGCTATGTTAACCAAATTCGTTCCATATGCATTTGGCATAAAATCCCGTGTGCAAACAAAAATTTCATCCAGATCGGATTACTATATCATATAGCTGCCATAGGAACAATCGTTTAAAACTGGTGAAAATGCTTGGTATGAAAATTTTCTGTGTCTCTTGTACGATTTGAACCAAATTCGCTCCATATGCATTTGACATAAAGTCCTATGTGTACACCAAATTTCTTCTGGATCGGACTACTATATCATATAGCTGCCATAGGAACAATCGGTCATTGAAAAAAAATTAACGCAATGTGCCTGACTGCAAGGGTATATAATCTTCGGCTATCCGAAGATAACCTTTTTTTCTTATTTTTAGTTGAAAAAGCTGTTTTTGGTATACTTAGTTGGTTCATTTGTATCTGATGAAATTCTTTTGCAAGGTCAATTGTGGTAAAATACTGACATTTTCCAAGTTTGTCTAGTATTTCATCCATGACCGGTATAGGATATTTATCATCAATTGTTATTTCATTTGTTTCGATAGTCAATAACTATAGGAAACTTTTCTTTACCTGATGCATCACGTTTCTTTGGCACAATCCAAATTGGTGAGCAATAAGGCGAGTTTGATTTGCGAATTATACGTTCAATCATTTCTTTAATTTTTTTATCGACTTCTTCGTCGAATATTTGCGCATACTTTGGATTTGGTCTTCGTGTTTAGTTTGGATAACATGCTTAATTGTACTGGTGAAAGTCAAATTTTTACTTTCTTTGTACTGAATGTCACTAAACTCAAAGAATTTTGGTAAGTTTTGATTTTTCTTCATCGTCCAGATGCTCTAATCGAAATTGGTTTGTTTCATTTAGTTCATTGTTTATAGCGTAATTAAAAGCTATATAATTTGTTCGGGGCAGATCAAGGCATTGAAATGCAGTCTTGTCCTTAACAGAAACCTCACGATCATATCTCATTTGAAATGAATGCTCGTTTAGGAAACCTGTTTCCTTTTTGTAATCAATTTTTGCTTCGCATGATTCTAGATATTCTCTACCTAGTAGAATATCGTAATTGTCTGAGAAGTCGTGTAGATAAAATATTTGGTGAGTGGGACAAAGTTTACTAGGGGCAAAAGATAACCAGTTTTTTAATTGAATAGTGTCATTTATTGTTTGCACATGTAATTGGCAATGTTTAGAAGGAAAGTTTAAGAAATTGTGTTTTCTAAGATTGATGGACGAAACTGTGTCAATTACACAGTTAAAGTGCTGTCCATTCATAACTACTCGAATGAAAGGATTCATTCTTCTTGGTCCGAGGCTCCATGATGAAAATATTCGGAAATTTAAATTTTGGAGTGACCAATTGTATTTTCTCGCTGTCTCTTAACAGGAGGATTCGAAGGTCTTTGGTTTTGATTGTGGTAATTCATTTGGTTTTGTGATCTAGCTTGATCAAGATTTTGCTTGAATTCTTTATATAATGTTTGATTATTCACAGCATTTTCTTTTGGTTTTTTGCTTGGGTTTGAATGGTTTGAATAATTAGGACTTGGATAATAATTTTGATTAGTTCCCTTTCCACGGTTGTCATTATTAGGTTTGTTGTATTTTGGATTTTCGTTATTTTGGTTAGTACGTTCGTTAAAGCCATTTTCGTAAAGTCCTTCACGTTGAGCTACTTGTTTAAGTTTTGAAACAGTGGTAATGTCATGTCTAGCTAAGATCGTGAATATTCTGTCAGGTAGTTTCCTGGTGATAACGTCTTTAATAGTATTGTTCATAGCGTTTATGTATAATATTGTGTTTTGTGGTTGGTTTTCCAACATAAGCTTATTGGATAAAACAAAAGACTTATACTCTAATTCTTCTACAAACTTACGGATACTATTATTATAATTGGTGTTGTATAGTCGTCTCAATAATTCCTCATACGGTGTTTGTGTCTTGAATTCATCGATCAAGGCACTCCTCAGGTCTCTCCAGATGTCTGCATTTCTATTGCTCCGAATAGAACGCTGTGCTGTCTTCTTAAAAAGGCAGTGAGCTCCACAGATTTTCCATCGAAGATGGGCACTTGACGTATCTGTCATGTTGCCGTGTTGTTTTTTTTTTTTTTTTTTTGTTTCAGTTTTTTTTTGGATTTAAATAAGTTTATGTTTTTTCACAAAAAATTTTTAATATTGATAGTCACATCAGGGTTTTGTTTACTTTTGTTGGGTTGTAAGGATCTTAAGTTTACAGGGATCAATTTAATGATGTGTAAAGTCAGGAAATAAGTCCTTATTTACAGTTGTTCAAAATAGTTCACAGGATCTATTTATTAGCAGAACACTAGTCACACTTTGACTGTGGGCCACGATTAATAATTGGGTTTCTAAGTTTTAGCACACGCGTTGATTCTTTTGCGGATATCAGAAAATTGTTTTCCAAAATTGTAATGTTCTAAACCGGATCACTGTTTTGCAGAAAATTTGCGTGCTAAATCCTAGAGTCACTTGGTCGTGCAAGAGTCTCTATAAGTGGATCTAAAAGGACCGATTTCTGTTACTTGGATATTTCCCGATATCCTACCGGCTGCGCCAATAACGTAGTTTGTAAGTTGATTATTCAAAGAAATATAATTTATTTTTCTTAACCGGAAGCTACGGAGTACAGATATAAATCTAGACTAACTTATGCTTTGTTCTGGGGACGTTGTGCAGACCTCGGCTTCGAGATTTTATTGTTAGGGCTTTCAACTTATGGACCCCTCATTTTTTTTTTTAAAGAGTAAACGTTTAAAGAGTAATTCCCGATTGCTAATATGGATGAAATTTTAGTCAAACTCGGAAAATGCCAATACTTTACAACCATCGACTTGCAAAGGGTTTCCACCAAATTTTTAATGACTCAATATTTGGCCGGGGTATGTCTCAGTCCGGCCAGGGCTGTCTTTAACAGAAAATTTATATATGTGCAAAGAAACACTAGGTACACAAGAAAGAAAAGTATAGTCGAGCACGCCCGACCGTAGTATACTCTCTGCATTTTTTCCCGATTAAGTTATTAAAATCGGTCTAGAGATATTACAATGTGTAGTACTTGCATTAAAACACGTTAAAACAAAAACAATCTAAGCATAATCAAACATACATCTGTTTGTCTGTATGCGAATACACATATGAAAGACAATAAATTATGCATATACATGTATGTATGTATGTATGTGTGTATTCAGCGCGGCCAGCGACTGCGGGCAGCGCTGCCGCTACACAAGCAACGAAAACATTCGAACATATGTTTGTATGTTTCTATCTCGCTTGCACTCATACATTGATACGAATGCGGTAGCGCTGCCGCCACACAGGCAGCGAAAACATTCGAACATGTGCTTGTATGTTTCTGTTTCGCTTGCACTCATACAAGATATTGCATTCAGTTATCAATATTGCAACGCTTCTAGTTTTCTTGTTTATCGTGCGATTTCAATGCGCCTTTCAGGATAGTTTGATATAGTTAGTCTCCACACGAATTATAAATTACAATACTGTACTATATAAACAAAAGCCAAAAAACGGAACGAAAGTTGAGGACAATTTTTATTAATTGTGAGAGAAAGGGGCGTGGCAGTCCAAAATTTTAAATGTCAATGCATTTACACTGTCACTAGAAACCTTAATAGCAAAATTGGTGATCCTAGGTACAATAGTTACTGAGATATTCGCCGAAAACACCGATTTTTTCCGAGGTGTGTCTAGTTTTTTGCTCATTGTGGGCGAATGGGGCGTGGCATCGAAAAAAAAAAAGATTCTTGTATTGACTGACTAATTATCTGATCGATTGAGACCAAGCTCGAACTTGTAGCTCTTACCATCTCTGAAATCTGTTTGTCAGACGGACAGACAGACAGACGGACAGACGGACATGGCTATATCGACTCCGCTTGTGATGCTGATCAAGAATATATATACTTTATGGGGTCTGCCACGCCTCCTTCTGCCTGTTACATACATTTGCACAAACCCGATATACTCTTGCAGAGAGTATAAAAACGATAGGGCGCAAAAGAACGCAACTTCTATGATTTCTTGGACAAAACAGAGAAATTACCTAGCAGTGCACATGAACGTTGGGTGTCGACTCTGAGACGGACGGAACTGTGTATTCTGCCTTCCGTGGCCAGCAGACGCTACGGCCTAGGAAGACGGAAAACCCTCTGTGTTGGCACTGACTCTTACAGCAACTAGTTAGCCGCAGCTTCTGTAGGTACTGTCGGGTCAGCCGAAACCGGTGTCGTATGGTTAAATGTACTCCACTTCTGCAGACAGCAGACGCTACGACTTAGGAAGTGGCTACACCTTAGGCCGACCCGGGTCCAACAATTGTTACACGGCCGATAGCCAGAATTGTACTTGGCGGGCCCGGTGGACACGTGGGGAAGCCTCGATGGATTCTGCCTGAAATGGTTCAGATGTATTCCGCTCCGACAAGCAACAGACGCTACGGTTGCAGGAACGGAACACACCCAATATCGACACGAACCCTCCAACAGCTAATCTGTCGAAGCCACAATAGCGATTGGTGGGTCGGCCGATCCTGGAGACATGCACAGCAATGATTTGCACCGCGGTCACTACCGGTGTATTCCGTCTTAGCAGCCAGCAGACGCTACGGCCACAGATACGGAACACACGCGATATCGGTGTGGATCCACGCGTCAACTAATCGGCCGAAGCGACAATAGCGGGCGGTGGTCCCTCCGTTTGACACTGGCACGATAGTCACTGTTGCACTAATTCCTGAAAAATGATTTGCACATGACGACGGGGGTGTTTTTCGTAATCCGGAGTCTCTAGCTGGGTCGTTTCTTGTCGTACTGATCTTCTGCGTGTCCAATGTCGTCTTTGTGTGTTTTATACCTCGGTGTGGGTTGTCTCAAACGTGTTGTGTTTTCCCGCCGCGTGGCTTTGTACTTGAACTTGTCCGATTTACGCACTTGATTTCTTGCTGGCTGAAGATCAACTGACGCGTGCCAAAATTCTGCCAGCATGCCAAACGTCGCATAATTATTTTCGCCTGTGTCGATGTCGGCGTTGTCAGCATCGGCAGCGTATAGCCAGCCATTGACTTAATGTAGGTTAGGCCGGCAGTGCTGCTTCTCTCCCTTCTCTGCCGCTGCTACGCGTCGCATTTTCGGCGCTGTCGGCAGCGCTTAGGCACGATTCCAGAACGTTCTATGACTTGCAGCCAGATTCTTTGCTACGCATCATTGATTTCGTTGCGTGTGTGCGTGTGTTGCGACCAATGCTGTGGATGCCCTATTATGGGGTGTAACAAATTGAAATGGATCCCAAATCCATTCCCAAAACAATTGTTCTACAAAACACGGTCACTACGAATATAGTCGTATGCCTTTCGGTTAAAAAATGCTCCACCAACATTCCAGCGTTGCATGAATTCTGTTCTTAAGAATCTTATCAACAAATATTGTCTGGTTTACTTGGATGACGTTATCGTTTACTCCACACCTCTCAAAGAACATTTGTATTCACTAAACAAGTAAAGAAAGTACAGTCGAGCACGCCCGACCGTAAAATACTCTCTGCCTTTTTTTCCCGATTAAATATTTAGAGATATTTCAATGTGTAGTACTTGCATTAAAACACGTTGAAACAAAAACAATCTAAGCATAATCTGTATGCGAACACACATACGAAAGACAAGACGAGCAAAAGTGAGTGAAGGTTTACAACTTAGACTTTGGCCACCCAGCAAACGCGAACCATGCAAGCAAATCAAAAAAATGTTTTTGTTTTATGTTTATTATTTTATTTATAACATATAACAAAAAAGAAACAAAGTAAATTATATAACAACAAAGAGTATGAGAAAAAAAAAAAAAAAGAATCCACATTAATGAATTTTTGCACGTTTAAAAAAATTATAAATTCAAAGAAATTTTAATACTTTCTCCATAAACCTTTACTCGAAATAACTTGATTACGCGGTTTGGCATGCTCTCCACCAAGTTATTTATATTTTTTTCGGAATTCTATAGCATTCCGCTTTAACCCGCTCCCAAAGGTCACCCATGTTTGTAGGGGCGGCGTTGTACTGCCCGAGCCGTCTTTTCACGATTGACCAGAGATTCTCAATCGGATTGAGGTCGGCACTTTGTGCTGGCCACTCCATCAGCTGAAAATGTTGTTTCCCAATCCATTCCTTAACAATTTTCGCAGTGTGCTTGGGATCCCCGTCTTGTTGAAAAACAATTTCTTCCTCGAGATAAGCACATTTTTCTACAAAATTAGGAAGATGGGATTGCAAAATTTCTAAATAGTCCTCTTTTCGCATGTTGCCTTCTACTAAGTGGAGAGAACCAATACTACACCATGTAAAGCAACCCCAAAGCATTTTATTTATATCCACCGCCGAGTTTGACGGTTTGCTTCACATGGTGTTTTTGAAGACGTTCACCGGGTCTACGCCAGCAGTATTGCTTTCCATCCGACTGGAAGCGGTTGAAATTGGACTCATCCGACCAGATAACGCGTTTCCAATCATCAACGACTGTTTTTTCTCATTTCTACTATCATCAGTCGAGCATCGGAGTCTGTTAATAATTTTTTGCGACCTTTCATTTGCGGGTTGGGGGTTATATTTCGCATTTTTAGACCCCGTACTCTTTAAAAAAGAGTAAAGGGGGTCTATTAAGTTATAAAGTCAGTTTATGATGTACGCAGATCAAGTTTATTTCAAATTGTTGCCACGCCCCTTACCGCCCCGTAATGAGCAAAAAACCAGACACACCGAAAAAATTTGTGGTTTAGGCAAATATCTCAGTAACTATAGCACTTAAGAGCACAAACTTTGGTATAAAGGTTCTTGGAGACAGCCTTAGTATAATGTAATTCGAAATTTTGAGCTGCCACGCCCCCTTTTCTCATAAGAACTAAAAAACTTTCCACATTCAATGCCGTTTTTAAGGCATTAAATCAAATAGTACAGTGTTGTAATTTAACATTCGCTTAGAGACTTACTATATCTAACTTTCCTAAAAGTGGCATCAAAATCCTATGTCAAACAAGAAAGCTAGAACGGTTCAAAGTCGATGTTATTTTACTGCAAAATCACTGCATGCCCGCAACACATACAAACAAACACAGAAACATACAAACATATGTTCGAACGTTTTCTCTACCTGCTTTGGCGGCAGCGCTGGCGGAGCCGCTGGCCGCGCCGACCAATGCTATACATACACACATATATATATGCACACATACATATATGCAAATAATCGGAAGAATGATAGAAGAGGGGTGTAGTGCAACCGGTAGAGTTGCGGCGCAATATAAAACTTTCGTATGGATCGCGGGTTCGAATGCTGACAATGACAATTGTTAATTTATTTATTTTTCAATTTTAATTCAAAATGTAAATATTTAATTTTAATTTTTTAAATTTTAAAATTTTAAATTAAATAAAATGCAAATGGGCACTACTATGGGAGTACGGGGTCTTTTACAATCGGCTCGATCGACTGTAGCCTTTCTTACTCGTTTGAGCTGCAATCACAGCCTATTGGCTAATTCCAAGTTTATTCGCTATTGTACGTGAAGAGCAGCCTTTCTCGGTCAGACACACAATACTATTTTCGTACAATAGCGAATAAACTTGGAATTAGCCAATAGGCTGTGATTGCAGCTCAAACAAGTAAGAAAGGCTACAGTCGATCGAGCCGACTGTAAAAGACCCCGTACTCCCATAGTACGAAAGCTAGAACGGTTCAAAGTCGATGTTATTAGACCCCGTACTCTTTAAAAAAGATTAAAGGGGTCTATTAAGTTTGTCAGAAGCGAGATGTGCGTAACAGGCAGAAGGAGGCGTGGCCGACCCCATAAGGTATATATATTCTTGATCAGCATCAACAGCCGAGTCGATATAGCAATATCCGTCTGTCCGTCTGTCTGTCTGTCCGTCTGTATGAACACCTGGATCTTTTAAACTACAACAGCTAGAGACACCAAATTTGGAATGAAAGTTCATTATCTTCTCGAGCAGATCAAGTTTATTTCAAATTGTTGTCACGCCTCCTACCGCCCCCGCAATGAGCAAAAAACCAGACACACCTCGAAAAAATTTGTGTTTTAGGCGAATCTCTCAGTAACTATAGCACTTAGGAGCACAAATTTTGGTATACAGGTTTCTCGAGACAGTCTTAGTATAATGCCATTCAAAACTGAGCTGCCACGCCCCCTTTTCTCATAAGAACTAAAAAGCTTTCCAACTTCAATGCCGTTTTTAAAGCATTTGTTCAAATAGTACAGTGTTGAAATAAACTTGATCTGCTCGCGAAAATAACGCAACTAAAAAACTTTCCACATTCAATGCCGTTTTTAAGGCATTAAATCAAATAGTACAGTGTTGTAATTTAACATTCGCTCAGAGACTTACTGTTGGATTATAAACTGTGACGCCGCATAAATGCAGCACACATAAACGGCTGAACACACACTATTTGCACCCAGTGTGCACACGCAACACCAGAGTGGCGCATAACTGCTCGTAAGCAGTACACACGAACAAGAGACTGCAGCGCGGGATACACACGTACAAGCGACAAATAAAGATAAAGCGAGGCAGCGATCGTCGCTAAGGGACACACCAGCGTGGCGCATGACTGCTCGTAAGCAGTACACACGAACAAGAGACTGCAGCGCGGGATACACACGCACAAGCGACAAAGAAAGACAAAACGAGACAGCGATCGTCGCTAAGCGACACAACGAGAGCAAAGCTATAAATTTACCGTTATGCGCACACACAGCGAGAGTGAGAGCGTCGCTCTAGCAGCCTGTGTAAGAGCGGGCACACTACTCTGCCAGTGGTGACAGCGCGGCGTGCGAATGTAAAATTCGACGCTGACTGCGACAGAGGCCTACATTCAGGCGGCAGAATGATCGCGGAAAATTTGGCAAGCGTCAGAGCAAGAGTGCACGAAATTACTACGCGAGTGAAAAACATAAGACCCACGTGGAGATAACAAGAGGATACACAACGACGACCCGGAACGACAAAGGAACAACGCAGGAGACACCAGACCTGGAATTACTAAGGAACAACGTAGACGACACACAAGACCAGGAACTCGACGCGGAACGGAGAAAACGGATTACGATTTTGCAACCACACGCACACATACTACACGCCACACACACACACATATACATTTATAGAAAAGACGCGAGGGAGACAGAATTGGGAAAAAAGTAGAGTAGAGAGGGGGTGGTGGGGGAGAAGGTGTGTGTGTGAAAAAAAAAAAAAAAACGAGATAGGGGGGGAAAAATTTTTATATATATTTTTTTTTTTTTTTTTTGGTTGGGGGGGGGAAAGAATTGGTCGGCAATCTCGACAGCACATACTTCTTGATTTGCAGGGGATTGCTGAAGGTAATGACACGAGTCAACACGTGCAAATTCACATCACCCCAGAGCGCATACTTGACGGTGATGTGAAGGCACAGACTCATTATACGAAGTGTATGTAACCCAAAATTCGCCCGTGACCGATACTGCGACTTTCTGGAAGCAGCCAGTGACTTCACTCCAGCCTCTAAAGCGAATACTTTTAGGTTGTGGGGAACGCACGGGCAGCTAAAGGAAAATATAACCGATAGTTTCACTCCAGCCTCTAAAGCGAACACTTGGTTGGTTGTGGAGGAACTATCGCACGAGTCTCTCTCGAGCCACGACACCCGGACTATCCCTTCAGCCATTTGAGCAAATACTATTTGGTTGCGGGAAGCCTTGAGTAAATTCATCGGTGGCGTCTTCTACGGTAACTGCTAAAGCGCATACTTGGCCATTGCCGTGGAAGTCTCAAGCAAGCCGTCTCTTCTCTTTAGAAAACCGTCGTGACCACCGTCACTACACTACCAGTGCTTTCAGCAATAAACAAATTTTCTGTAAACAGCCCTGGCCGGACTGAGACACTCCCCGGCCTGAGGAACTTCGTTACAGATGGCGCCCGAGCAGGGACGCTGGTAGTTTGTCCATATTTTAAATAATTATATTTATACATATGCATATTTACCCATCTTATATGACTTAAAACGTCATTAGAGCAAAGATAAAAAAAAGAGTAAAGGTTTTCTACGAGGCATACTATGTTTTCGCACCACGCAGTTCAGGCAGGCAACATTTTATTTACCTCCTAACCACCAGATATACCTTTTTTCCAAAAATATTTATTCGTGCGCTTGGGGAAAGAGCGGAACGAGTCGAACAAGAAAATTTTTTTTTTTTTCCTTCCCAACACGAGGTTTGAGTTTAAAGGTCACGAGGTCACAAGTCGCAACGAGGAGTTCACCAGTGACTGCAAGCAAATTTCACAGGAATTTATACAGCGCATGAGGAAATTCATCGGCCGCACCCAGGAGTTTACACATCATACCAGGGAGCTCACCAGTGACAACGAGTAATTCATCGAGGGACCCTATAAGGGAATAACGACGCAACAAACAAAAAAAAAAATAAGAAAATATAAACCAACATGGGAGTCCAGTGGATATACCATCGTCGCAAGCCGGAGCTGCAGGCGATTCTGACCGAATTTGGCCAGGACCCGGAAGGCACGGTGGACGAGCTCAGGGGTAGGCTTTCGACTTTCGCGGGTCAGGCCAACTTGCCGGAAAATGTCGCCCATAGGCTCGCTCAGCTAGAATCCACACTCGGGTTCGCACCAGATGTCAAAACCAGATCGCGTGGTACTTCGTCAGCACCTGAAGGAGCCATGCCCAACACAGGCGTCGCGGGAAGCACCGTTGTGCTACAGGAGTGCTCTCACCAGCCAGGCGGTCGGCCATCAGCGGGGAGCCACTCGCTCAGGGTGCCCGCCACGGCATCGAGCGCGGGAGAATCAGCCAACCCGAGATTTCACTACAACCATCCTCCACAGAGCGAGCGAAGCTTCCAGCTCGGCTTGGTGGATCGGCTACGGAAGTGGGGAGTCTTTTTCGACGGCGGTTCAGCGGACCCCTTACGATTTATTGAACACCTGGAAGACATGGTCGCGATGTACCAACTCGATGGCCAGCAGCAGTTGATGCCGGCCATTGCAGGATTGTTGACCGGAGCAGCGGCCGATTGGTTCCGCGTCACTAAATCCAACGGAGTCACCTGGGAAGAGTTCAGGAGGAGCTTCTTGGACTTCTTCCTAGTTCCCCGGTATTTTCAACGACTGGAGGATGAGATCCGCGACAGAACGCAGCGACCGGGCGAGCCGTACACGTCCTATCTCATCAGCTTGAGGGTCATGATGCGACGGGCAGCGTACACCGACGACCAGGAGCTGCACCGTATATACGAGAATTTGTTGCCAGAGTACCAGTTGTACACACGCCGGCACGAATTCACTACCCTGGAGCAACTAACTAAGCTGGTCACCATCTACGAGGATGTCAAGGCGAGAGCCACCCGACCGCCAATTGGCAATGCAGGAAGAAGACATGCCAGCGAGCCGTCCGTGAACAACCATATGATACAGGAAGCGAACGCAAACGTGGATGTCCGTCAGGCTTGTAGGAACTGTAGCCAGTCAGGGCATTTCAGTCGAGACTGCAGGAATCCCCGAGTCCTGTTTTGCTGGGATTGTGGGCGCCGTGAGGTTCGCACAGTGGACTGCTGTCGCACAAAGGCGTCGGGAAACGGAGCTCGCTCCCCGTCGACAGGCGATCGACCGGGGACAGCGCCGACTTCCACCCGCCAATAAAAACACCAATGAGATTTGAGAGAGGACGAATCGTAGCCACCATTTACATCGAGGGTCAGGCTCTGGTAGCTACTGTTGACACGGGAGCCACGAGGAGCTTTGTCAACGATCAAGTGGCTCAACTCATTGGTACAGCAGCGAACAAACGGAAAGCGTTCACTCGGATCAGCCTCGCCGATGGGTCACAGAAGGAAGTTACCCAAGCACTTTGCGTTCGCGTCCAGCTGGGTCAGCGGCATGTAAACTTATCTATGCTTGTTCTTCCCACCATTGTGGACGAAGTCATCCTAGGTATGGATTTCTTGTGCGGTATGGAAATGCGTTTGGAGTGCGGTCAAGCTGGGCTTCAGCTAAAACCCACCATGCCGGCGCAAAGCCAACCACGTACAAACACCTTACGGACGATTCCATCGAATATCAACTCGCAACGAAGTCCAGCTCTACCAGGAATCTGTGAGCGGGCGATGAAGAGCAATCCATTCCGGAAAACACGGGGTACAGCCTACGAGGAGCCCCAACTACCGGGCGGAACAAGCCCAGCAGCAGATTTGGGTAACTATCTGGCGACCATGTCCGGTAATCTGACGCCGGAACAGGAAAGCGCGTGGATCGGTGAGTTCTTGAGCAAGGAACTGGCAAAGTTCCAGGGAATCACAGGAGTGACCCACATCGCAGAACATCGCATCGTACTTAAAGACGATCGCCCGATTAAACAACGATACTTCCCCAAAAACCCGGCAATGCAGAGGATCATAGACGATCAGGTGGATGAGCTCCTCAGGGACGGACGCATCGAACCTTCAAGGAGCCCGCATAGCGCGCCCATAGTGCTCGTGAAGAAGAAGACAGGGGACGTCAGAATGTGCATTGACTACAGACAGCTCAATGCGCAGTCGGTCCCAGATGCGTATCCGCTGCCGAGGATTAATCACATCTTGGAGAAGTTGAGGAATGCCAAGTATATCTCCACCCTGGATCTCAAAAATGGTTACTGGCAGATACCCATTGCTGAGGAGAGCAGAGAATGCACGGCATTCACAGTCCCTGGTCGAGGACTATACCACTGGAAGGTGATGCCGTTCGGGTTACACTCCGCACCCGCCACATTTCAACGAGCGCTAGATGGAGTTATCGGCCCGGATATGGAGCCCTTCGCTTTCGCTTACCTGGATGACATAATTGTTGTCGGAGCCACACTGGAACAGCATGCCAGCAACTTGCACGAGGTTTTCAGCCGGTTGCTCACAGCAAACTTGAAACTCAACACCGACAAGTGCTGTTTCTTTCAGAAGAGACTTGTGTACCTGGGACACGTCGTAAGCGAGGAGGGCATCCATACCGACCCTGGCAAGATCGAGGCCATAAAGGAATTGGCACCGCCAACGAACGTGAGGGAGTTGCGCCGATGTCTTGGAATTGCGGCATGGTACAGACGTTTTGTACCCGATTACACAAGCGTCGTTCAACCAATGTCAAAGCTACTTCGGAAAGGCCAGAAGTGGACGTGGGATGCTCCCCAAGATGAAGCGTTCAAGGAACTCAAGGTTAGGCTCACGCAGGCGCCAGTCCTGGCTTGTCCGGACTTTGCGGAACGCTTCTCTCTCCAGACAGATGCCAGTGAATATGGTCTGGGCGCAGTGTTGACCCAGAAAATCAACGGAGTCGAGCGGGTGATTGCCTACGCAAGCCGTCGTCTGATCTCCGCCGAGGAAAATTATTCAACGACGGAAAAGGAGTGCCTTGCCATTGTCTGGGCGATACGTAAGATGCGCTGCTACCTGGAAGGGTACGAATTCGACATCGTTACGGATCACCTCGCACTTAAGTGGCTCAACTCCATAGATAACCCGACGGGTCGAATAGCAAGATGGGCTTTGGAACTCCAGCAATATCGTTACGAGGTTCACTATCGTCGAGGGAAACAGAACATCGTAGCTGACGCCTTGTCCAGACAACCATTGGAGACACTGCAGCTCGCTACTGAAGAACCTTCCCGGTGCGGTTGGCTGGAGCGTATGCTGAAGGCGGTGAGAGAGGAACCTGCAAAGCATCCGGAATATGTCTGCGAAAACGACCAGTTGTACCGAAGGAGCAACCGAGGCCCTGACGACGAAGAATGCTTGCCATGGAAACTTTGCATATCAAAGGAGCATCGTTCGAGGGTCTTGGCTGAATGCCATGATAAACCAACCGCCGGACACCAGGGAATCCGCAAAACCATCTACCGGGTCTCACAACGGTACTACTAGCCAGGACTATTCCGCGACGTGGCGAAATACGTACGCAACTGTGAGGTCTGTCAAAGATTTAAGGCGAGCCAATTAAAACCCCCAGGAGAAATGCGAACACGAGTCGTCCAAGAACCCTTCGAAGTGCTTTGCGCTGACTTTGTGGGACCATTGCCTCGATCGAAGCAAGGACACACCATGCTCTTGGTGTTTTTCGATCATTTCAGCAAATGGGTAGAACTGGTACCCCTGCGAAAGGCGACGACAGCGCACCTGGAAAAATCATTCCGAGAACGCATTCTGGCACGCTTTGGAGTTCCCCAAACGTTCGTGTGTGACAACGGCACACAGTTCACCAGCCGAGCATTCAAACAATTCTGCAAACAATTGGGAATGGATCTACAACACACCGCACCGTACACGCCACGACAGAACCCGACAGAGCGGGCAAACCGGACGGTCAAAACCATGATCGCGCAGTTCTTGGATGGAGAACAAAGCAATTGGGATGCACTACTGCCAGAGCTCAGCTTGGCCATCAACACCAGCCCGTCAGACAGTAGCGGATACAGCCCGGCATACTTGGTACAGGGTCGAGAGCCACGACTACCAAGTATGTTGTATCATGAAGTCAATCCAGGTCCGACAACAGAAGCACGGTCCGCTGACGACAAGGCGAAACACTTGAGGGAGGTTTTCAAGGTGGCTAAAGAAAACATGCAGCGAGCCACTAACGAGCAGAGTCGTCATTATAACCTGCGCCGTAGGGAATGGAAGCCCGTCCTGGGGGACCTCGTGCTACTGCGACAGCACCATCTCTCAAAAGCAGCAGAGGGATTCGCCGCAAAACTCGCCCCGCGTTTCGACGGACCGTACAGGGTATTGAAATATACATCTCCGACTATCGTACGAATCCAACACACCCGTAGCAAAGAACGGCGGGTAGCGTGTCTGTCGGATCTGAAGGCGTTCCACGAACATGAGTCCGAAGATGGGTTGGGTTCTAACGGCCAGTATGACCCTAACAAACTATCCTCTCACTAACCCAATGGACTACGCTTCTGCGCTGGCTCCTCACACTAGGAAAAAAAACTCTAACGAATGTACTCTCTCCCTACAGTCGCCATGAGACGTTGCCCACAGCGGATCCGAGCGTCAGCATCGACCAGCCGACCCGCCTACCCGCATGCGCAGGCCGAACCGGTCGCCGAACCCGATAGTTCAGACACGGACTCAAGCAGCGGAACGACGGGGACGCCACCTCGTCCGACGGCGGAACTCGTGGACTTGACGACACCGCCCCGGCCACCGTCAGTCTTGGGACTTGACCTCAGTCCCGAAACACTAGCGATGTTAAGCCGGTATACGGAATTCGAGAGCTCCGTCCTAGGCGAGATACAAGAGGAAGGGCCAGTAGAGCTGCCAGCAACACTGCCGGAAGCAGAGGAGATGGAGTTGGAAATGGATGAGCCACTGCTAGATGGCCGCTTCCCCAATCTCGTCCACCGGATGGTCACTCCCCCTCGGCCACCCATGGAGGCCGCGGAAACCCCGGCGGACGAGACCATTACCATCAGCGACAGCGACGGAGAAGCTGCACAGGCACCTGTAGCAATGGAGATCGACGATCCGCCGCCCGCGTATGGGAGCTGGCCCGAAACACCACCGCCAACCTACGAGGAGGCTTTGGCAGAAATTGAAGCCGAAAACAGGGCCCGAGCGAACGCCGCAGTACCAGTAGACACCGGAGCATCGACTATCGGCACGCCCTCAAGCAACGACCAGATGCAAGCCGACACGGCGGGACCACCAGCAGCTCAGCCTGAAGTGGGCACAGCGCGTCCATGTGGACTAGTCTCGAGGTGCAGACGGCGAGCCTACCCGGACTTTTCGGACATCAGTTCGGCCCGGGGGGAACCCACCGCTAGGCGTCCGTGGACAGCAATCGACGACGACGGGCCCAGCACATCAGCCGCAGCTCGACAACGGATGGCGGCCAACACTTCGGCACCCATCATCGCAAGTGCCACACTCAGCCGCATGGAGGAGATACCGCCACTGGGCCTTGTGATGGTTACCGCACCCCCATCCTGGAAGGTTTTCACGCCGGATCGGCAGCTACCCCTCCAACTGGTAGAAGCGCTGGAGCCTCGTCTCGCAACACGCCATGAAAAATACGTCCGGTTCCGCCGCACCGTAGGCGACATGGTTTTTAACATCGCCATCAACCGGCATGCCGTGGTGTCCATCACTCCGCACCACCCGTAAAAAAGGGGGGGGTGTGACGCCGCATAAATGCAGCACACATAAACGGCTGAACACACACTATTTGCACCCAGTGTGCACACGCAACACCAGAGTGGCGCATAACTGCTCGTAAGCAGTACACACGAACAAGAGACTGCAGCGCGGGATACACACGTACAAGCGACAAATAAAGATAAAGCGAGACAGCGATCGTCGCTAAGCGACAACAGTATGTGAAAAAAAAAGAAAAAAAAAAAAAACAACGAGAGCAAAGCTACAAATTTACCGTTATGCGCACACACAGCAAGAGTGAGAGCGTCGCTCTAGCAGCCTGTGTAAGAGCGGGCACACTACTCTGCCAGTGGCGACAGCGCGGCGTACGAATGTAAAATTCGACGCTGACTGCGACAGAGGCCTACATTCAGGCGGCAGAATGATCGCGGAAAATTTGGCAAGCGTCAGTATGAGTTCGGCAAGCAAACAAAGCAAGAGTGCACGAAAATACTACGCGAGTGAAAAAACATAAGACCCACGTGGAGATAACAAGAGGATACACAACGACGACCCGGAACGACAAAGGAACAACGCAGGAGACACCAGACCTGGAATTACTAAGGAACAACGTAGACGACACACAAGACCAGGAACTCGACGCGGAACGGAGAAAACGGATTACGATTTTGCAACCACACGCACACATACTACATGCCACACACACACAAATACACTTACATAGAAGCCACGAGGTGAGCCACGAATTTGGAATATAAGTAGAGTATAGACAGGGTGGTTAGGTCGAAACTGCGTGTGTGCAAAAGGAATAAAAACCCGATACAGTGGGCCAAAGATTACAATATATCGATTCTCTCTTTATTTGTGTACATCTTCGGGAATCGCGAAATCAATCCGCAACGCTCACAAAATTCTCTGTGCCTAACTCCTAGCTTCCAGTAATCTCCCGGCAATCTCGACAGCACATACTTCTTGATTTGCAGGGGATTGCTGAAGGTAATGACACGAGTCAACACGTGCAAATTCACATCACCCCAGAGCGCATACTTGACGGTGATGTGAAGGCACAGACTCATTATACGCACAGTGTATGTAACCCAAACAGCCTTCGCCCGTGACCGACACTGCGACTTTCTGGAAGCAGCCAGTGACTTCACTCCAGCCTCTAAAGCGAATACTTTTAGGTTGTGGGGAACGCACGGGCAGCTAAAGGAAAATATAACCGATAGTTTCACTCCAGCCTCTAAAGCGAACACTTGGTTGGTTGTGGAGGAACTATCGCACGAGTCTCTCTCGAGCCACGACACCCGGACTATCCCTTCAGCCATTTGAGCAAATACTATTTGGTTGCGGGAAGCCTTGGGTAAATTCATCGGTGGCGTCTTCTACGGTAACTGCTAAAGCGCATACTTGGCCATTGCCGTGGAAGTCTCAAGCAAGCCGTCTCTTCTCTTTAGAAAACCGTCGTGACCACCGTCACTACACTACCAGTGCTTTCAGCAATAAACAAATTTTCTGTAAACAGCCCCGGCCGGCCTGAGAAACTTCGTTACAAAACATAAGTTAGAGTAAAGAAAATAATGAATTGTTAGAATAAGCTTAAATTAACGATATTATTGAATTGTCCAGTAGTGTATAAAACTCTTATACTTAAGCTAGTCTGTAAGTCGAATTTGTATTCGGCAATGCGGCTGTCGCGAGCAGCAGTTAGTTCGTTTTCGTCTCGCTGTAACCACACATACGCTGCCAAGCCTTTCCGCGATTGCCAAGTCTAACAATAAATTTTAACGTTCAAGAACTTACAATTTGTTTTATTTAAAAATAGTTTTGGATTTTTCATTGGCGCCCGAGCAGGGACTTTCAATCGCGTTCGTTGGTCTTTAAGACATTTCAAGGCATGGTTGTAGTGTGTGTCGGTATCGATACACTCGTTGTTGGATCTCCCTGGAGCTGTTGACAATAGTGGAATTCTGGATTTGAACAGCTAAGAGTTAAAGACACCCATACTGGAAATAATACCCAGAATTGGGCCCAAGAGCGACTCTTCTGTTGATCAGGTAACAGTGCCCAAACGAGTCAGTGCAGGAGAAGATAGAAAGTGCAAGTATAGAAGCGGCACATAATAAATAAGAACGTATTGCTCCATTTGTTGCACATTAGACATTGCGTTTCGGCACTGATATATTTGTGATTTAAATAGGCAATTTGATGCAAAACACACAAACCGAATCAAATAAATACACATAAATAAAACAAAACACTTAACTTGTGCAAATAAACATAGTTATATATAACATACATATCAACGTTCGCCGTTCCTCTTTAATTTCGCTATTCGCCTATATCTACATACATTCGGTGGTGGGTTTTTTGACCTTTGTTCTTTGCTATTCACAATTTGTACATAAGTAAAGCGCAGATCGCATTTACATACATACATACATACAGCTGTGGAGCTTAAGCTTGCGGTAGTTAACTTGTACTTTGTTTGTGTTACTTTGATTTTGCTTTACTTTGTTTATGTCAACGCTGCTTACATACATAAGCGCTAGCAAACGTACAAACGTTCGCTGATTAAAACAACAAACATTTTAGTTGTTGTTGCTGATTAACTGCAAGCATTTAAGTTGTTGTTGCTGATTAACTGCAAGCATTTTAGTCGTTGTTGCGTAGATCGCTTCGTTGCCTACCTGCAAGCCCTTTAGTTGTTGTTGCTAGATTGCATCGTTTGCCTACCTACGCATGCGCTGTTGTTGTTATTAAATCGCGCAATTGCCCTCCTACGCATTTTTGTTGCGCTTTTATTGTTGTTCATAGCGTGCAGTCGAATCAGCCGAATATTGCTTATCAGGCGAACATCGCTAATCAGCTGATTATCGTTTGTGCGGGTGCGTTTGCGTAGATAGTTATTTGTTGTTATTGACAACTGTCAGCTCTTATCTGCATACGCTTGTTTTATCTTAATTGCTGTTAACTATCTCTATTATTCAAGAAAGTTATTTAGTCAGTTGATTATCTTCAATATTCTACATCTTACATCTTAAATTATATTGATCGTCAACTGTTTTTTTTAATTAACTGATTATCTTTAATTATTTGATTATCTTTCTCAGCCAAGTTTCTTTATCGGCTGATTATTACTGGGTTAATACACTTACGTGCATTCAAATAGAGTCAATTTAATTAGTCAATATGGCGCACAATAGATCACAATGAGACTGTTGTGGATGGCGACGAGAGCTGCCTTAGTGCTCGTTTAACCCAATTGTTCGTGAAATTAGAAAATGTAGAGAGCGACATAGAGCGTCAAAGGAGTTCACTCATTAATAAAATGGTGACTCCAAGTAAAATTGAGGTTCAGTGCCGGCTAGATATACTAAATTCGTATATTGCCAAAGCTATGGATCTGCAGTCAGAGATCGATGCATTAGATCCTGATAATACTAGCCGTGCAATGCTTGAGGAAACATGTATTTTGGCACGGTCTTCATACATGTCAGCCCTAAATGCGCATCAAGCAGCAGAAAACGTACCTCAGCCTTCTCACCATTCTCACTTGCCCAAATAAAAGTGAATAAGAAACACTCAGAATACAGGCAATTTATCGGTCTGTTTAATAGCTTAGTAGACTCGGATCGCTCGCTTTCAAATATTGAAAAGTTCAATCATTTGTTATCGTGCTTATCTGATGAGGCATTAGGTACCATCAGAGCCTTTCAGGTATCTGATGCCAATTACCCAAAGGCATTAGAGAGTCTAAGTCGAGTATACGACAACAAATGCTTGATCTTTTTTGACACTCTCGCCCAGTTGTTCGACATTGAGCCGATGTCTAAGCCATCGGCCATTGGAATTCGAACAATGGTTGACTCGGTATCGGCAATATTTGAGTCGTTAATGTCCGTTGGAGATGAACAAGATTTTGCAAATGCAATCTTGATTCATATAGTCATGTCGAAGGTAGATCCTCATACAAAGTCGAAGTATGAGGAACAACTTGATTATAACACATTGCCGAAATGGGCTGACTGTGTTGCGGCTTTGAACAGGCGATATCAGCATTTGTCTGCTGAAGAAAGTTCGAAGTCTAGGATGAAGCAAACATTTGAAATAAAACACGCTGAAAAATCGTCGTTTCCGTGTACAAATGTTGAGAAAGAAGTTGAACCCAGTTTTGCGGTAAAAACCATATGATTGGAAATTGTCAAGGGTTCGCAGCACTGCCAGTTGACGACAGATTTAATTTCGTGAAGTCCAGTCAACTGTGTATAAATTGTTTACATTCGGGACACAGAGTGTCCAATTGCAGTGCGTCAAAGTGTAGAGTGTGTTCTCGCCCACACAATACTCTCCTACATAAGTACGCAGCCTTAGAAAAATCAGAAGCTTCTGCTCATCCTGCCCATGTTGATCAAGTTGCTAGCGAAACCGATCAGGTAATTCTTGCAACGGCAGTTGTTATAGTTCGAGATAGATTCGGTCAGAATCGAAATGCTAGAGTCTTGTTGGATTCAGGCTCTCAAGTTAACTTTATGACGGAAGAACTCGCACAAGCCTTGCGCCTTCAACGCAAAAACAAGAGCTTAACCGTAAAGTCGGTTGGACAGTCGAGATTGACTGCAAAAACAAAAGTATCGACAATAGTTTCGTCTCGTGTATCGAGATATCATTTCAGCACCGAGTTTTGGGTGCTGAAATCCATTTGTAGCAGGCAGCCAGATTGTGATCTTCCCATTAATCGGTGGAAGATTCCAGCAAACGTCGAACTGGCTGACCCTGAATTCTATAAACCCCAGCAAAAAGATATGCTTCTGGGAGCCGACTCATTTTTTGAAATGCTGTGTAATGGACAAATTCGATTGGCGATGGGTGGTCCATTACTACAAAGGGTGGCATCAGGGCGGTGCAAGAAAATGCATACTCAAAGCCCAGTATGCTGCTCAGTGATGCGACATAGAGATGTTCGATTTGAAGACAGTGTAGATCGACACTGTGAGGTTAAATCTGTCCCAGATACAAGTGTTTCGGCAAATTATTCTGCAAAGCACATCGTTGCAAACAAAGTTGTCGGGTCAGCGTTCGTAAATTGGCGACTGGACAATTTGGTTTCAATTTGAGTTTCATGACTGATCCCAAAGTACTGGAATCGTCACAAATTGCCAAGAGACATCTACTTTCCATGAATTTGGAAGTCCATGATGTACATTTAAGTTTCATGACCGAGAATCTTGACCTTGGTCATATGTCGTTCTTAGATACAGAAGTTCCACCAGGACCACATTACACTTTTTCACACCAGTGCGTCCTGAGACCTGTTATTCAGCGGGATCTTATTCGTTCATTTTGTAGGTTCCGTCTGAACCGACCTGCCCTCACGGCAGATATCCAAACGGGCGAATTTCAATTGGCAAAATGGTTTTCAAACCATTCTAAAGTAGTAGAAGGCGGAAATGAGAAACTTTGGATTTCCAATGATGCCGATTCGACAAGCACGCTTGGCATGAGGTGGACACCAAGATTGGATACTTTTCAGTATCACTTGGTTCGTAGGTTCGCCAAAATAAGTCCCGCCAAGCTAAAAACATTGTTAGAAGCTTTCGCGTGTATGTTGGCCCAAATACACGCGTTTTACCGATGTCGAATCGAGAGTGCGAGTTTCTGAAATGATTCAGAAGCCGCACTACATTGTATAAATACTTCCCCTTCACAATTAGCAACAGTTGTAGCCAATCGTGTTGCAGGCATCCTAGATATGGCCAATAATGTATCTTGGAAAAATGCACCGATTTTATCAAATCCAGCTGATTTGTGGTCAAGAGGGTGTGAAGTTCCGAAGCTTAAATATCGTCTTAACATCGAACCAATTGTTGATTATATGTATCGATTCAGATCGAAAGCTATTGTAGAACCATATACTGTCGAGAATAAAAAATTAAGATTCACGTTTCTGATTCTGCTGCAACTAACTCAGCGAGCAGAGCTCAGCAGGAAACTTGTTAAGCCAAAAAAGGCTGACATTGGGCATTCATTTTTGCAATCGCTGATCGATAAGTCAGACGATTTAGGTAGACGAATCTCTGTGATTCCCTTATGTGAGGATTTGTATGGTACCACAAATTCATTGACTAAAATAAGAGGACTAACCACTTTAAAAGTGTATATTTCGGTGTTCGCGTGTTTTGCATCAAAGGCTGTTCATACTGAATTTACAGCAAGATCCACTGAACCTCTATTTTTCACAGTGAACATATTTGCTCGACGTGGCACACCAGTCCAGAGTTACAGTGAGAAGACGACACATGTTCGTCAGAAACCTGGGAAGGGAGTACTAGGATGCACTTTCCCGGCAGCTGAGCAGCCGTCAGCTCACAGCGGAGCGAAATATGGAGTGGAGACTAATCCCTCCGAGCGCCCCTCTCTTCGGAGGACTAGTCATGGTGCAGATCAGCAGCTCGTAGATCACAGAGGGCGATTTCCGTTGGCACCTGACCGACGTGGTGGCCATTGTCGACCCAAGGCCGCCGGCTTCAGTGGACATGGGAGACGCGCTCACGCCCGGGCTACCAAGGGATTGAAGGCGATCCCTTCAAGGTGGCCGGAATGTTGGATCATAAACATAAGTTAGAGTAAAGAAAATAATGAATTGTTAGAATAAGCTTAAATTAACGATATTATTGAATTGTCCAGTAGTGTATAGAACTCTTATACTTAAGCTAGTCTGTAAGTCGAATTTGTATTCGGCAATGCGGCTGTCGCGAGCAGCAGTTAGTTCGTTTTCGTCTCGCTTTAACCACACACACGCTGCCAAGCCTTTCCGCGATTGCTAAGTCCAACAATAAATTGTAACGTTTAAGAACTTACAATTTGTTTTATTTAAAAATAGTTTTGGATTTTTCACTTACTATATCTAACTTTCCTAAAAGTGGCATCATAATCAAACAAGAAAGCTAGTACGGTTCAAAGTCGATGTTATTTTACTGCAAAATCACTGCATGCCCGCAACACATACAAACAAACACAGAAACATACAAACATATGTTCGAACGTTTTCTCTACCTGCTTTGGCGGCAGCGCTGGCGGAGCCGCTGGCCGCGCCGACCAATGCTATACATACACACATATATATATGCACACATACATATATGCAAATAATCGGAAGAATGATAGAAGAGGGGTGTGGTGCAACCGGTAGAGTTGCGGCGCAATATAAAACTTTCGTATGGATCGCGGGTTCGAATGCTGACAATGACAATTGTTAATTTATTTATTTTTCAATTTTAATTCAAAATGTAAATATTTAATTTTAATTTTTTAAATTTCATTTTAAAATTTTGAATTAAATAAAATGCAAATGGGCACTACTATGGGAGTACGGGGTCTTTTACAGTCGGCTCGATCGACTGTAGCCTTTCTTACTTGTTTGAGCTGCAATCACAGCCTATTGGCTAATTCCAAGTTTATTCGCTATTGTACGTGAAGAGCAGCCTTTCTCGGTCAGACACACAATACTATTTTCAGTTTCTACCGATATTTTTCTCATTTTTATTTGTTTTATTTTTTAATTTTTTGAAAATTTGCTAGGAATTGAAAAATTTGGTTCGATTCGCACGACAAACGTTTAAAATAAGTATACGATTAGCAAAACATAGATAAGAAAAAATATAACGGTGAATCTGCATGGTTTTTGCTAATAAGCAAAGCAGAAAAGAGAAAATTGGTATAAGATAACAAACGTGCAAAAATGAATTAATGTGGATTATTTTTGTTTTTTTTTTCATACTCTTTGTTGTTACATAATTTACTTTATTTCATTTTTGTTATATGTTATTAATAAAATAATAAACATAAAACAAAAACATTTTTTGGATTTGCTACCATGGTTCGCGTTTGCTGGGCGGCCAAAGTCTAAGTTGTAAACATTCACTCACTTTTGCTCGCCACTGTATGTATGTAAGTGTGTTTTCAGCGGGGCCAGCGACTGCGGGCACGCACGTAGTGAAAATATTTGAACATGTGCCTGTACGTTACTGTCTCGCTTGCACTCATACATGATATTGCATTCAGTACTGTACTATATTAACAAATGCCTAAAAACGGAACGAAAGTTGAGAATTATTTTTATTTATTGTGGAAAAAAGGGGCGCAGCACTCCAAAAGTTTAAATGTCAATGTATTTAAGCTGTCGCTGGGAACCTTCATACCAAAATTCGCAATCCTAGGTGCAATAGTTACTGATATATTCGCCGAAACACCGATTTTATATGGCGACTTATATGTTATTTTTTAATAACCCGATAATGGTAACATAATTATTTTACACTATTCCAATTCCTAACAAAATTGCAATATTTCAAGTATTTTTTTAAGTCTCTTCATAAACAAATAAAATTAAATAATCAAATATATATTGTGAATACGTGTACACTATACATCTGCACTTAAAACCAGGATATTATAACCCTTACAAAACAGTGGCAATGCATTTGACTTCTTTAGGGCCAGCAAACAAAGTGAACGAGTAAATTTTTAACGATGTTCTACGTGCCAAATTCACTTCCAATTTCTAATGTGACATGAAATTAATGGTGGTTTTCTAGCATTTGTATTGCCTTCGATGCATCGGCAAATAGTTAAAAGTAAAAAAAAGAGATCGCCGCTAATCAGCAGCGGAGAGCAAATCGGAAATTTCGTCTATGCTTTGGGGTGTACGGTTGCCAGATTGGTGAACATCAAAATAATCTGAGCTTATTAGCAATCATTGAAAAGATCATGATCGCCACTACCAACTATTGAAGGTTTACCATACGTAGCTTTATCATCTTTGTCATCAAAGCAAAATTGCGATATTTTTTTTTTTATATTATGTGATTTTTATACCTATCTTATAGGTATTGAATTAATACCAAAGGATCCGAGTAAAATTAAGTGGCGGCAGCAATCTATGCAGTTGCATAATAACAATGTTGCTTTTCAAAGCGACTCTTTATTGCAAGCTGAAATAATGAAGCTCAAAACTCTTTTGGAGATATAATGATATTTTTTGATTCCGGAATAATGGGTATGATTGTCGGAGAAACCACGCGCGCAGCTTTAGGAGAGAATATTACAAGATTCCAAACATATATTGAGGATGTTCATAGTTACATGTGTATTTTCATATATATGTTAATATAGGGCTACTCGAGTATAGAAACCTTGTAATTCTCGAAGAAAATATTTTTTTGTTGTTTGAAATTAACCGATGTTATTTGTTATCGCAGTTACGATTTATTTATGGCATGCGATACAAATATACATCGTTGCAATTTACATTAATTATTAATTGATTAAATTTTAAATTGGTTGTTATTGTTAGTTTTTTTTTTTTTGAATAACTATTTGAATACAAGTTTTGTTAAGTTATATAAAACAGTTGTATCGCTTTAAGCGAACTTAAAGTGCATAAAGCTTTAGCTGAGTATGCTGCAACCCTGGGTTGCTGATCTATGCAGTTTAAGCAGCTTATGTTAAAGAAATAGCTTTTACGCCGGAAGGTAGATAGTGCATTAGATTTTACTCTCTTCCGTTTTTAATCTCGCCGCGTGCAGACACAGAAAAGACAACAGTGCCAGTGCAGCCGCCTTTGGCTATTAAAGCTCTAAATTCGGAACGATCTGCTGCCCCAGAAGCCCCAGACGAATTTTTGTCACCGCCGCAGCTGCAGGGAAAAACCTTGTTATCCAGCGCAGCCCCAGCAGCCACAGGAGAGCCACAGTGGTTCCACAGCAGTTTCGGCTGCTCTGCTCTGCTGCTCACTGAGCTTTGCTGCTCAAAAGCCTCTGCAGACACATCAGCTGACAACAGAGTCTCTCACTGACCTCTGCTGCTCACAGACATTTGCTCCTAAGTTTTGCTGCCAACCAAAGCCTCTGCTGCTGCAACATCTGCTGACTACCTTTGCGGCCCACAAAAGTCTCAGGCCTGTTTTCTCACAGGCCCTTCAGCTGTAGGAAAACCCTCGCTGAAATGAGCCACATCGCCGTATTCTGCGCTTTGCCAAGCAAAGCCCCAGCTGCCCCTGGTGCTCATCTCTAACAGATCAGCCTCAGTACATACTTTTGTTTGCCAAATACTTTTGTTGTGTTTAAAAAATTACTATTTTAGATGTGCAAAAGCATTCAGTTTTGAGCTTGAAAAAAAAATATGTTAGATTATTAAAACATTCAAATCTTTTCTCACAGTATTTAGTTGCCCTGCATATTTAAAAACTTTAGATTTTAAATCCAGAAAGCGAGCTGGAACAATTTTACATACAAACACACTCACACAACACAAAACACACACACAATTAATCAATAGTTTTACACAAAACACACACAGCAGAGTTCTCGAAGGCCTTCGTCGATCTTCTGGTGAGTTTATCGAATGCTCCCTGTGGCTACAGAAAGCTCTTTAAATCTTACTGCGCACAAGCTTTATTTAGCCCATAGCTTGCCATCGTCACAGAGCAGCTTAAATAATTAACGAATCATAATAACTAAAGTAAAATAGTCTAAAGTATAGATAAATATATATGATAAACGTTTGTTTTATACTGAAAAAAATAATAACTACATAAAGAATAACGTAAAGATTTGTTGTCACATAAGTGCCGAAAATGTTAAAGCTGTTTAAAAATGATAAAAAAAACAAAATTAAAATAAACTAAATAAGAATCAAATAAATAAAATAAAATTAAATTAAAATAAATAAAAATCAAATAAAACAAGTAAGAAAGGCTACAGTCAATCGAGTCGACTGTAAAAGACGCCGTACTCCCATAGTACGAAAGCTAGAACGGTTCAAAGTCGATGTTATTAGACCCCGTACTCTTTAAAAAAGAGTAAATGGGTCTATTAAGTTTGTCAGAAGCGAGATGTGCGTAACAGGCAGAAGGAGGCGTGGCCGACCCCATAAGGTATATATATTCTTGATCAGCATCAACAGCCGAGTCGATATAGCAATGTCCGTCTGTCTGTCTGTCTGTCTGTCTGTCCGTCCGTATGAACACCTGGATCTTTTAAACTACAACAGCTAGAGACACCAAATTTGGAAAGAAAGTTCATTATCTTCTCGAGCAGATCAAGTTTATTTCAAATTGTTGCCACACCTCCTACCGCCCCGCAATGAGCAAAAAACCAGACACACCTCGAAAAAATTTGTGTTTTAGGCGAATCTCTCAGTAACTATAGCACTTAGGAGCCCAAATTTTGGTATACAGGTTCCTCGAGACAGTCTTAGTATAATGCCATTCAAAATTGAGCTGCCACGCCCCCTTTTCTCATAAGAACTAAAAAGCTTTCCAACTTCAATGCCGTTTTTAAAGCATTTGTTCAAATAGTACAGTGTTGAAATTTGACATTCGTTTAGAGACTTAGAAAACCCCGTACTTTCATAGTAGTGCGCAAAAAACTTTAAAAATACATTTACAAAATTAAAATTTAATATTTACATCTTCAATTAAAATTTAAAATATCAATTTAACGATTGTCATTGTCAACATTGGAACTAACTCTACCAGTTGCACCACACTCCTCTTCTATCATTCTTCCGATTATTTGCATATATGTATGTGCATACATATATATGTGTGTATGTATAGCATTGGTCGGCGCGGCCAGCGGCTCCGGGCAGCGCTGCCGCCAAAGAAGGTAGAGAAAACGTTCGAACATATGTTTGTATGTTTCTCTGTTTGTTTGTATGTGTTGCGCGCATGCAGTGATTTTGCAGCAAAATAACATCGACTTTGAACCGTTCTAGCTTTCTTGTTTGACATAGGATTTTGATGTAACTTTCAGGAAAGTTAGATATAGTAAGTCTCTAAGCGGCTGTTAAATTACAACACTGTACTATTTGATTTAATGGCTTAAAAACGGCATTGAAGTTGGAAAGTTTTTTAGTTCTTATGAGAAATGAGCGTGGTAGCTGAAAATTTTGAATGACATTATACTAAGGCTGTCTCTAAGAACCTGTATACCAAAATTTGTGTTCCTAAGTGCTATATTTACTGAGATATTCGCCTAAAACACAAATTTTTTCGAGGTGTGTCTGGTTTTTTGCTCATTGCGGGGGCGGTAAGGGGCGTGGCAACAATTTGAAATAAACTTGAACTGCTCGCGAAAATAACGCACTTACATTCCGAATTTGGTGTCTCTAGCTTTTGAAGTTTAAAAGATCCAGGTGTTCATACGGACGGACATACATATGTGCACTTGCCGTTCTCTCTCGTTCCGCTATTCGCTTATACTTTGAATTCGGTGGTGGTTTTTGTTGACCGTTGTGTTTTGCTAGGCACGTTACATGCATACATACATATATTCAAGCAAGCAAGCGCTTAACACACGCACATACGATCTTGTTGGCGTTGGTTCGCACTCAATTCTCTATACATATTCTATATTCGAGCGCCAACTGACATAGGCAAACATCTAAACATATTTATGTACATGTCCACGTACGCAAAATAACTGCAAGTTTCGCTAGTTGTTTTTTGTGTTGTTGTTATCGCGATCTTGCTTATTCGTTTTCGTTTATTTTGTTTGCGTGATTTGGAGCGTTGATGAACTCGGACGCTGTTACATATTTATACCCTGTGCAAGAGTATGTTGGGTTTGTTCATTGACCAGTTGAATGATTATTGGTTCAGTGAGGAGTAACTCGCTTAGTATTTAATCATTGTTGGTCCGTGCTCAAGTAACCTTTAGGCGTACTGGTTTAATCAGCCGATTACTTTCTTCAGTGTTGGTGTTTTGAGCTGTATAGACATACATCTACTTTGGAAAAGGGAATCTTGGTAATAATTCAATATGGAAAACAAAAGAGATTTTAATGAGACGGTTGGGGATGTCGAAGAAAATTTCCTTAGTGCGCGTTTAACGCAATTGTTCTCACAACTAGAGAAAGTTGAGGTTGACATCGAACGTCAGCGGATGTCATTAGCTAATAAAATGGTGAATCCTAGAAAGTTCGATATACAGTGCCGACTTGATTTGCTAAATACGTACATTTTGAAAGCAATGGAGTTGCAATCTCAAATAGACGTGATAGACCCAGAAAATGATAGCCGAGCAATGCTGAAAGAAACGTGTATTCTTGCACGGTCTTCATATATGGCTGCTCTTAGCAAATTTGAAGTTGCCGACCGGGTTCCAGTGTCTCATAACTCGCACTTACCCAAACTGAAGTTGCCTAGTTTCAGCGGCAAGCATTCAGAATATAAGCAATTTATCAGCCTTTTTGAAAGTTCGGTAGACTCGGATCGTTCTTTATCGAATATCGAAAAGTTCAATCACTTAATATCGTGTCTATCAGACGAGGCTCTGGGAACGATAAAGGCTTATCAGGTCTCTGATGCAAATTATTCAAAAGCATTAGAGAGTCTGGAGCGGGTCTACGACAATAAATGCCTTATCTTCTTTGACACATTCTCCCAGTTATGTTGCATTGAGCCGATGAATAAACCATCGGCTCTATGGATCCGCACGATCATTGATTCAGTGTTTGATTTTCGAATCATTGATGTCAATTGGAGATGAGAAAGACTTGGCCAATGCAGTCCTCGTTCATCTTGTAATGTCAAAAGTAGACCCAAGCACGAGGACGAAATATGAGGAGCAGCTAGATTACAACTCGTTACCGCAATGGTCCGATTGTGTTGTAGCGCTGAACAGGCGATATCAGCATCTGTCCGCCGAAGAAAGCCTGTCAAAGGCGGGATGTCATCCTTTGCGTTGACCAACGCTGATACACAAGTGGAACACAGATGCAAGCTATGCAAGGCTAACCATCTAATTGGAAGTTGTCATAGTTTTGCTTCTTTGCCAGTTAACGAACGGTTCAGTTTCGTGAAGTCGAGTCAACTGTGCATAAATTGTTTGCATCCAGGACACAGAGTGTCAACTTGTACTGCATCAAAGTGCAGAGTATGTTCTCGGCCCCACAATACGCTCCTGCACAAGTACTCTGAAGAACAGCAAGCAGCTGCTCCTCCTGCTCATGTGAACCATGTTGCAAGTGAAGTTGACGAAGCTATTCTGGCAACAGCTGTTGTGACTATTCGCGATAGATTTGGACAAGAGAGGAATGCCAGAGCTTTATTAGATTCAGGTTCACAAGTAAACTTTATGACGGAGCAATTGGCTCAGTCGTTGAGGCATCAACGCAAAAATAAATGCTTGACAGTGACCTCAGTTGGGCAGGCAAGCTTAGTTGCAAAAAGCTTAGAGGTTTCAACTGTAGTGTCGTCTCGCGTGAACGCTCACAAGTTCAGCGCCGAGTTCTGGGTGTTGAAGTCCATTTCGAGTAGATAGCCGGACCATGACCTTCTATTAATCGCTGGAAGGTTCCAACGAATGTCAAACTGGCTGAACCAGAATTTCATAAGCCTCAGCAAATAGATCTGCTATTGGGAGCAGATTCCTTCTTCGATTTGCTGTGCACTGGACAAGTAAAACTGTCAGTCAATGGTCCAGTCTTGCAAAAAACCTTGCTAGTTTGGGTAGCATCAGGGAAGTGCAAGAAATTACGAGCTAATAACCCTGTATGCTGTGCTATTATGCACCCAAGAGAGGAGACGAGGCTTGAGGCTCTCGTTAACCGATTCTGGGAACTGGAATCGATACCGGAATCGAACCCAGCAGTAAAATACTCATCAGAACATTTGGCCTGCCAAAAACATTTTAATGAAAGTGTTCATAATCTTTCGTCAGGACACTTCGAAGAAAGTTTGCCCTTTAAAAGCGACCCAAAAACTTTGGGGTCATCCTTTGAAATTGCCAAAAAACGGTTTTTGTCATTAGAGCGTAGGACATAATTGGCAAAGTATACTACATTCCAAAACTAGATGAAAAATTCAACAGCAGCTGATGCTGTACTCCATGTGTCTTCCTAAACCGGAACTGGGAAAGAAATAAGGAGAACTTCATTCATGCCAAAAGGGGAACGCCATTGCAGACATATTCATCGATTTCTTGGCCCTATGAAATCAATGCATCGTTAGTATAAACACATCCTGGCAGTTATCGACGGATTTACAAAGTTCTGCTGGCTGTACCCAACCAAGACGACAGCAGCCAGAGAAGTGATAATACGGTTGCAGACGCAGAGTTAAATCTTTGAAAACCCTGTGCAGATTATATCTGACCGTGGCGCGGCGTTCACTTCTGATGAATTTAAAACTGCGAAGCTGAAAAAAATACATCATGTTACTACCAGACTTCCACGAGCAAATGACCAAATTGAAAGTCTCAACGCTATCATCATACCGGTTTTGGTCAAGCTTTCAATAGAAGATCCGAGCAAATGATACAAGTTTATGAATAATTTGCAGCAAACCATAAACTCAACGTACACCCGAAGCATCTAGATGAGATCTGTTACTAGTTGGAATTAAAATGCAAACAAAGGAAGATGTCGGATTGAAACAAATCATCGACGACGAGATAATGCAGATGTTCGTGGATAAGAAGCCTCAAGACACTTACGATGTGGTGAAAGATGCATTCTTTGCCTTTGGACGGCGACGACGCATTTGGGACGAATGTATAGAATGATGACCGAGCAACTCTGTAACAAAGCCTAACAACTGTGGTCGAAAACAGAGTTTTGATCGACAAGATGAATATCAGTTTGGGTGAACGACGCGTCGCGACGCTGCATTACGACGCTTGGAGATTTACGACGTGCGTAAAGATCAAACTAACGAAGCTGCAAAGCGACGATCATCTTAATAATTTCCAAGAGTAAATTTATTGGAAAGACCCAAACGAATGAGCTTATGTATTAATAGGCTGTGATTAACGGAATCGAAAGCCTTGCTGAAATGGGATGTGTAAATTATGCAAGTTAGCACTTTTCTCTTAAAGGCCTTCAGTGCAAATGTTGTAAATTCTAACAGGTTAGTGGTAGTGGATCTATATTTTATAAACCCATGTTGGCAGGTGAAATCATGGGTCTACAGAAATGTTACAATTGAGAAGTTATTAATTTCTCAAAAGCCTTGGGAATAGCAGACAACTGGGAATACCTTTATAGCTGCAAACATTGAATTTGTCCCATTTTTGCGAAGAGCAACAATGTAAGATGATTTCCAAACATCAGAAAAACAGCATGATTCAACGGACAATGTGTGTAGTTTACCACGTATTTCTCGAAAGCCTGTTTTTGAAGTTATTTGACACGATTTTTCGAAAAGTATTGAACCGATTATTTTTAAAATTTTTGACATGATCTGTCCACTATAGCCACTAATCTGAACGAAGAATTTTTTTTTGTTTTCAACATTTACTATTTCCTAAGGAAATTTGAGGTTCATATTTTCTTGAAAAAAAATTCAAAATGCTGTCAACTTAATTTTCGTTATTTTGTATTTTCCTTCGTTCAAATTCAAGACATAAGCGCACGAAAGTAACTGATCGCAGATTATAGATTATTGTTGAACAATATAAATATCAAGAGACTGAGATGGCTTCCTAAACAAACGCCCAAAGTAACCTGATCAGATTTAGACAAATTATCTTAAAAATAAACCTGGTTTTCTAGAACTTAAGCAATTTGAAATCCAATGAGGAATGAGTTATAGGATTTAATTAACCGAGTCGAAAGCCTTGCTAAAATCTGTGTAAGTGACGTCAGTTTGCACTTTTCTCTCAAAGCCCTTCAGTGCAAATGACCTAAATATGGGTAAATATTTTGCAAACCCATGCTGGCAGGACGAAATCATAGTGAAAAGAAAGAAAAGACAGGAGAAAAGTTTCGTAAGTTAAGGATTGTTTAAAAAAAAAGAAAAAAGGCGAAATAAAAAAAAAATCAAAAAAGAAAAAAATTTTTTAAAAATCTGTTTTAAAAGTGGTTTTTTTATGCTTTTTTTTGTTTTAGATTAGGGGGGGGGTGGTGTTGCTGTTTTTGTTTGTTGGGTGGTTGGGGGGGGGGGGTTGGGGGGGAGGGTCGAATTGGGGAAGGGGGGGGGGGGGAAAAATCGTAAACTATTTGTAAGGGTCAACACGGCAGAGTGAGAACACGAAATCCATGTAGTTCCTGCACTATTAAAATCGCCGAAAACTACAAGAAAATTACGATCGGATAGCTTAGAGAACTGATTTAATAGCTGAGGAATGCAATAAATAATGGGAGGAGTCTGAAAAAGGAGGAATAATGGAGCAAGTGATGAAAACACTAGTGTTATTTAGGCAATGATGACAGTTAAATGAATTCCTGTAAGGAAAACTAATTTTTGAGCTGGAAGGAATTGTATATATGTGGGGGTTTTTATTAGGTTTTATTATTTGACTAAATAATAAGTAATGGTGAAATACAAAAGAAGTAAATAATGTTTCGTCGTCTGAGCTAAATTCAACCATGCCGTCTGCTGCCGAATTTCAACTATCTCCTCGGATTCATTTCGTATGTTTTCTTAATGTTCATCTGTTCATTGTGTTCATTATTATTGTTGCGAATTCGCCTCTTGAATGAATTCGCTGTGTTCATCCGATTTCTGGATATTGCCGGTTACGTTGGGTGTTGTTGGTATGCTCGTTGTTGTTTTTGTTGTCTAGGGATCTATTCACCAATCCACAAATATATATATATATATATATATATATATTTTATATATATATATATATATGTACCCATATACAAAAAAATATACTGATAATATTAAACGCTTAAAATTTCAATGAACCCGATGTTCGTTCATCATTTAGTATATAAAACAAATGAAAGAATGTAAAATTAACAGATTCCGTCGATGTTGAAAACACAGCAGTACCCACATGAGTCCGAAAAATCGAGTGCGACAGTAACAAAAGTCACTATAAAAGGGTCAGCAAGAACAACATTTTGAATCCTAGATTAATGCTGATTCCGCTTGCAACTTATCTCTCTCCTTGAGGTGTCAATTGGTATTGCGCGTTGGGACTAGGCGACAAGACGGCTTCCAAATCTAAGTAGCCCTGTTCATTCATTGTTCATGAACCACCAACTACGAGAGGGAATTTACTTCTCTGTAGTCTCCGTTGAAGATAAATACTTTTTCTTGGAAATAGTCAAAGTGCCTTTTCCACAGATGTATTTGGCAAACACGGCTCCTAAGCGACAGCGGGTTTAAAATGTCGACTTAAAAAAAATCTAACGAAACTGTCTAGTGATATGCAGCAATATATACATAATAACGTAGTTATTCAAAAAAATATAATAAATTTTTCTTAAACCGGAGCTACGGAGTACAGATATTAATCTAGACTAACTAATGCTATGTTCTGGGGACGTTGAGCAAACCTCGGCTTTGAGCTTTTAATGTTGGGCGTTCAACTTAAAGAGCTTTTGGCTCTTATGTAAACAAAGTGATCTCGATCTTAATGAGATTGAGATTTAAGAGAATACTGCTAGCCAGGATTTGTGCAACGTCAGCAGTTTCAACCCCAATGGTGGGAAAAGCGATTCTGGCGAATTGTTTATGATACTTGATAAGTTCGTGGGAAGCCAGAATTGTTATTGTCACCATTTGATTATTTTATAATTTTTAGCTTAAATCTGTGGGAAAGGAATATGTAACATAAATGAAAAGTGTGAGCTAGGCATATTGTATGGGTACACATGTCTCTACATATGTTACTTCCCCATCCTTAAGAAATTAGCCTGTCCTCAGGCGGTTAATTTTGGCTAGTGTTGGACCTAATACCATTTTTTCAATATCATTTTCATTTTGATCTAACTCTGTATCTTTTTGAATATTTGATTGTATGTTTGGGTTTGATTGTTTTTTGTTCTTATAACTTTTAGAATATTTTTTTGTGGAATATGTTTATATTTAAAGATAACGTACAATATTAATGCGATAAAATTTATTATTAATGTTGTTATCGTTATTATTTGGAACATATCATACAATTTTGTTTGCTGTAATATAATTTCTTTAGTTTGGACATATTACAATGGTTCTAATTTAGTTACATTATTATTTATGAAAGCTGTCTGTGTGTAATCTAACATAGTCTTAGTTATTCATATTTGATTTAATTGGAGTGAACAATTGTTTCCTTCAATAAGTACTTTTCATGTTAGATTATCCGAGGATGAAAATAATGATTCCGTACACGTATGAAAACGAAGAATATTTATTCAGGAATGAACTTAATGAGAACAGCAATTAGAGATGAACAACATTACATTTTAGCTATGTGCGAAATATAAATATATAAACTTTAACATCGATAAATGAACTTTGAGTTATTGAAATTAAAAACTTCAACACTTCTTCTCAAGTTTAATTTAACTTACAATGTTTCTGTATTTAGGCCTAACGTTTTAACAAACTTGTTGTGCATTCCTTCCTGTAAATTCTTTGTAAAAATGTCAGCAACATTATCATTTGTAGAAACAAAACTAACTGATATTTCATTATTTTTGATTACTTCTCTTATGTGCTGATACTTAATATCTATGTGCTTAGTGCGTTTTGTTGTGAACAGGGTTTAATTCGATTTGCTGTGCACTCAAATTATCGCCGATGATTTGGATTGGCGAGGATCGGCCATCGTATCCAATTTCTTCAAGTGGTCGCTTTAAATATACTGCTTCCTTGGCTGCTGTTGAAAGCGCAATGTACTCGGCTTCTGTGCTGTTGAAGGCCACCAGTGATTGCTTCTTTGACTCCCAAGTAAAAGCCGAACTTACAATGTAGAACACGTACCCAGAGTACGATTTTCTGTCAAAGTTGTCATTAGCCCAGTCGGCATCGACATACGAATGCAGAGGCACTCCAGTCTTAAAGTAATGCAGCTTGAACTCCAATGTCTTCGCCAAGTAACGAAGAACGTGGACTCATATTCCGTTGTGCCAGCTTACTTACGGAATGTAATATTTTTATTTTATTTATTTATTAACGCAGACTAAATGCAGTCGCGAGTAAACCAAAATATAAAGTTATATTTATAATTAAAATTAATATTTACGATTATAAAAGATATAATAAAAATATATTTTAACTGAAAATATTAAAAGAATTTAACATTTATTTAATTAAATTGTTAATAGTTTATCTTTAATCGTTAATCGTTAATCTGGGAAAAAAGTAAAGAAGTTGATCCAACATTTGTTGCAAGGATTGGGAAAACCCAGAAAAACCCAACCAGATCAATGCAAATGTATGCCAAAACAATCACGAAAGATTTCTGATTTAAAGGAACGCGTGAATGGCTAAAATGCCAAACATACTGAAGCTTTAAGATGGGAAAGAGAAAGAGATGTATCAATAATTCTATAGTATTCGTTATATTGAGCGCATAATACCCAAAAAAGATTGTGAAAAGCGTAGTCAGTAGTGCATGTGGGAAGAAATAAAGGGATGTAGTACCTGGTTGCCCTGGCTGGAATGTTGAAATTAAGGCGTTCTAAAAGAGATGGGGAGCAGATATCACCAACTATAAGCTTGTGAAGGAAAATAACTCCAAGAACTCTCCTACGATTAAGAAAGGATGGAAGATTGAGGAGTAAGAGCCTATTGGAGTAGGAAGGAAGGCGAAGATTGGGGTCCAAATTAAGACCTCGAAGTGCAAAGAGTAAAAACTGCTTTTGCACTGACTCAATTAAATCTTGAGTATGAGCATGTTGAGGAGACCAGACACATGAACAATATTCAAGAATGGGGCGGACAAGGGATGTATAAAGAAGTTTTGTGACGAAGGGATCATTAAATTCTTTAGACCAGCGTTTAATAAATCCAAGAGTGCCCTTGGCTTTATTAACAATTGAGGAGATATGATGTGTGAAACTTAATTTATTATTAAAAAGAACACCAAGGTCTTCAACTGACAGTATACGATTTAAGAGTACATTGTCAATATAGTAATTGGCTAAGTAAGGAGTAACCCTGTTAAAAGTCATAAACAGGCATTTAGAAAAATTTAGTTTCAAGTGATTAGTTATGCACCAGTTATGCATTGTGTTTAAATCATCTTGTAGTAACGCATGATCCTGGGGGTCTTTGTAAGATAATAATGATTTCACGTCATCTGCATACATAAGGTCGTTTATAAAAAGATTAAAAAACAATGGGCCTAGGTGACTACCCTGGGGAACTCCAGAAGTAAAGAAAACAGGTTTAGACATTGCTGATCTAAGCATAACCCTTTGGGTCCTACCTGTTAGATATGATGATATCCACAGAAGAAGGGTGGGTGGAAAACCTAGGATACTAAATTTATGTAAAAGAAGGTTATGATTAACAGAGTCAAATGCTTTACTAAAGTCAGTGTATATGACATCAGTTTGCATTCGATTAAGGAATGCCTCATTAACAAAAGAGGTGAGTTCTAATAGATTGCTCGAAGTCGACCGACTCTTAACAAACCCGTGTTGGGCGGGAGAGATAATTGACTTGCAGAGGTGTTGCAAAGTCGATGTTACTATTTTTTCGAAGAGCTTAGGGATTGCTGACAACTTTGCAATTCCCCTGTAGTTGGATATATCCGACTTGCACCCTTTTTTATGCAGTGGGATAATGTAAGATTCTTTCCATAAGGTAGGAAAGATAGAGGATTCTAAAGAAAGGTTAAACAGAATTAATAGAGGTTTTATTATAGAAGAACAGCACTCCTTAAGCACACAACTTGGAGTGTTGTCGGGGCCAGGAGAGAAGAAAGATTTTAAGGTGTTAATTGAAGAGAGTATACAACTATAGGTAATATGCGGAAGAAAAACAGGATTAGAGGATGGGAGTTTATAGGGGTAAGAGAAGTTAGTAGACAAACTAGAGGTGTAAGTAGATTGAAAAAAGTTAGCAAAGAGATCGGTAGCGGCCGAGTCCTCACTTACTTTACTAGAATTAAACAAGTAAGAAAGGCTACAGTCGATCGAGCCGACTGTAAAAGACCCCGTACTCCCATAGTAGTGCCCATTTTATTAAAATAAAAATTTTAAAATGAAATTTAAAAAATTAAAATGAAATATTTACATTTTGAATTAAAATTAAAAAGTAAATAAATTAACAATCGTCATTGTCAGCATTCGAACCCGCGATCCATACGAAGGTTCCATATTGCGCCGCAACTCTACCAGTTGCACCACGACCCTTTCTATCATTCTTCCGATTATTTGCAAATATGTATGTGTGCTCATACATATGTGTGTATGTATAGCATTGTTCGGCGCGGCCAGCGGCTCCGGGCAGCGCTGCCGCCAAAGCAGGTAGAGAAAACGTTCGAACATATGTTTGTATGTTTCTGTGTTTGTTTGTATGTGTTGCGCGCATGCAGTGATTTTGCAGTAAAATAACGTGAACTTTGAACCGAAATTTCTCTTGTTTGACATAGGATTTTGATGCCACTTTCAGGAAAGTTAGAAATAGTAAGTCTCTAAGCGTATGTTAAATTACAACACTGTACTATTTGATTTAATGCCTGCAGAAAGGCATTGAAATTGGAGAGTGTTTTAGTACCTATGAGCAAAGGGGGCGTGGCAGCTCAAAACTTTAAATGACATTGCATTTAGGCTGTCTCTGGGAACCTGCGTACCAAAATTGGTGCTCCTAAGTGCCATAACTATTGAGTTATTCGCTTAAATCACAAATTTTTTCGAGGCGTGTCTGGTTTTTTGCTTATTGCGGGGGCGGTAGGGGGCGTGGCATCAATTTGAAATAAATTGATCTGCGTACATCATAAACGGACTTTCATTCCAAATTTGGTGTCTCTAGCTTTTGTAGTTTAAAAGATCCAGGTGTTCATACAGACGGACGGACAGACGGACATTGCTATATCGACTCGGCTGTTGATGCTGATCAAGAATATATATACTTTATGGGGTCGGCCACGCCTCCTTCTGCCTGTTACGCACATCTCGCTTCTGACAAACTTAATAGACCCCCTTTACTCTTTTTTAAAGAGTACGGGGTCTAAAAAGAA
The DNA here is from genome assembly GCA_035046005.1 of Drosophila acutilabella. Taxonomy (NCBI): domain Eukaryota; kingdom Metazoa; phylum Arthropoda; class Insecta; order Diptera; family Drosophilidae; genus Drosophila; species Drosophila acutilabella. The sequence continues at coordinate 274,514 of JAWNOK010000043.1, forward strand.
AGAATAGGTAAAGTACTAGATTTACGTTTAGAATTAACAAAGTTATAGAATTGTTTAGGATCACGCGCAAATTGAGTCTTGCAACGAACAAGATAATTTTCATAGCATTGAGAATTAAGAAGGGTAAAGGCTGCTTTAACTTTAGAATAATTTAAAAAGTCTAAGTTAGAGCCCGTCTGCTTAAACATTTTGAAATATTTAGATTTTTTATTTTTTAAGTTTGATAATCTTGGTGAGAACAAAGGCGGTTTATGTGAAACGGACTTTACAACACTAGGGATGCAGACATCAAAGAATGAATTTAAAATGTTGTAAAAACACTCGACAGCTATGTTAATATCTTTCATGCCGTAAAGTACAGACCAGTCAGTAGCAAGAATCAGTTGATTAAGCAAAGAAAAATTTCCTTTGCGAAAGACACGGCGCGAGTTGGAAGAGAAAGAATGAGGTAAATGGGTTGAGTTAGGGATAGACAAAGACAGTCCAAGGGTAGGATGAAAAGAATCTTCAGGTACCACTACAGGAGAAGATCTAGTGACAACATCACTGGATGAATCACTTACAAAGATGAGATCCAGCATCCGGTTTAAACGATTAGATACATGATTGACTTGAAAAAGAGAAAGATCAATCAAACTATCTAAAAAGTCATTGTTGGTTGCGGGAGTGACATTAAACTGGTTGAAAAACGTCCAGGAAACGTTTGGCAAGTTAAAATCACCAAGTGTCACAAAGAAATCACAATCACGAATGTGACTAAATACTTCTTTGATGAAATTGAAATGCTGAAAATAAATAGACATATCAGAGGATAGAGGAATAAAAGAACAGGTTACGTACAGCGCAAAAGACGAAAAAGTAACCTTAACGGCAACAATTTCAATATCGTCCATTGGTAAAACATCAATTATTTCAGCATTAAGGGAGGATTTTACTGAAATAAGGACACCACCACCACGTCGTTTAGGACGATCGCGCCTAAAGATATTATATTTTGACGACATTATTTCATTATCAGATATACTGGAATTAAGCCAAGTCTCTGAGAATGCAATAATATTGGTGTCAAAAGAGAAACTATTCTTATGTAACTGTTTTAACTTAGACCCCAGACCCCTTACATTCTGATACAGAATGAAAAGTTGGTCAGAGTCTAGTTTTTTAAGGCTATGACTGAGGCCGCTTGAGGACCATTAGTCGGAAAGGTGACAGGATTTGAAGGAGTTCTTGTCTTCTGCTTAAACTCGTGAGCAATCTGAATCAATATGAGGAGGCCAAAACTTTGGGTCACATATGATAGGAAACAAATTAGGGGACACACTAATCTCAAAACAATGAGATCTCTCTGGGCTCAGAGAAATTAAATTTAGAAATAGAGACGCTACCAGGGGTTTTGGTAGCGATAAATGCAGCAACTGACTCAATAGTCGTGACTGCAGAAAGTCTGGATACAAATAACTGTTTACGGGGAGCCACGACCGTAAGCAGGGGAGGCTGAGCTACAATGGGAGTAGCAATGGGATGACTGTTACGTCGACTTGGGGGGCTTTTAGAGCTAGAAGAATAGGCATTGGAGGAATTCCCAGGTAGAACAATTATATTAGGTGCTGAAGGGGGAACTGCGGGGGTGGCAGTAGAACGACTGTTACGTCGAATAGGGGGACTTTTCGAGTTTTTACTTGTGGGCTTAGCTTCATTAATAGTCACCGATTTGATCATAATAGGTGACGAGGTGGTTACGGGGGGAACAGGCAGTGCCGGGGAAGCAACGTTGGCACATGAGGGTCGGTCAGGTACAGGAGATGTTACCGGAGGAATATGTGAATTGGGAGGTGAAGAGTTGCGGGGAGAGGGAGAAAAGGATAAAAGGGGAGGCGCGACGAGAGGTGGTGACGAGAGGAGCGAACCAGGCGGAAGAGGTAAGGGAAGCTGCTGCTGAGAACTCAACACCTTGTCAGGTGGAGTCTCAAACTTATAACCACTAAGCAAGTCAGCACTAATATCAAAATCGGTGCTTAGCTTCTTACCGAGTGAGCGCAATTTTAAGAATTGCTTTTTCACAGTATTATACATACGTGAAAAATCACCTTGCAACTCAATACACACTGGTCATGACCATCGCAATCCACCACTGCCTAATTTGGCAGAAGAAATGAATTTTTCAAATTCACGCCCAGTAAGACCAGGTTTGCTTTATTATCATTCATATCGATTTTGTTACGGCAAGCAATAATGAAGTCGTCTACATAGACTGCAATCAGATTGTAGGAGCCCTTTGATATTTTCATATATAGACACGGCTCGTTCTTTGTTGCCTTGAATCCCATTTTCTTTAGAGTACTGTCTAAGGTGCTGTTCCTTGCTCTACCTTTTCTATTTCTCAACAGCTACTGCTAATAAAAGCCCTATGTTCTCAGAACGTATTACTGGTGAGAATGTTTCATTATAGTTAACACCTAGCTGTTGTCTACAACCTTTGGCAACAAGTCTGGATTTGAAACTACTAATCATTCCCTGCTCGTCTCGTTTGATTCTGTAAACCCACATGAAGCTGATGACCTTGATGCCAGGTGGTGAATCTACTAACTTCCATGTCTTATTTTTTACTAGTGCATCAAATTCCCTTTTCATCAAGTGCTCCCACTCAAACGAATGTTTGCTTGACAGTGCCTCCATCCCATTTTTTGGCGTTTCTATATCAGTGAGTGTCTATAATATTATTTACCATATTATACTGCTTGCGTGGTCTACCAACATTACCTGTCCGGACTATCTTTTGCCTATCTGGACCTCTATGCAAGTCTACCGTATTTTCTTCATTTGAACTGACAAAATCTACATTTTCCTCTGCATTCTCTACATTTAAACTGCTCAGATCTGCACTTTCATTTGCCTCAAAACTTGCAAATTCTTAATTTTTTTCATTCCCGATAATTGTCGTTTAATTCCAAACTCATTTAAATAAATGTCAAATTGTTTATTAATGTACTCTGCCGTTGTCACTCCGAATGACTTATTTTTTTTTGTGTTTGACACTCTGTCATATTTTTGAAAAGTTGGAACTTTTCAAACGCTTGATCTTTGGTTTTCATAAAGTACACAAACACTCTCTTTGGCTTGTCATCTATAAACGTTATAAAGTACTTTGCACCGCCTACTGAGGAAATATTTATAGGACCACATACGTCTGTGTGAATTAAATCCAACGATCATCGGCATGGTTCTTGAAATTATTCTATGTAAGTCCGCATTTCATTGCTTTGCTAACGGAATAAAAATTCATTTGAAGCGATGGCACATACAAAACATCGCGTAATTCCAACTTGCCTTGTTGAGTTTTTATTACTACCGTACCGTACCGTAATTTTGTCTGTTTTAGGCACGAATGACGCGAATATATCTCCATCGCAATACACATGCGACGTCGCGCCACTGTCCCCATACCAAATGCGTTTTGACACTGTATTTTCGTTCATAGCAGCAAAAACAGAATACGAAACTCTCTCCTTGTTCCGATCATCACTTTCTTGCTTTTCATTGTCATTTCTCGAAACATTGTCTTTCACGTTTTCCTAACAGTTGCTTGCTTTATGTCCGCGTTTACCACACTTGTAGCACTGTTCGTCGAATTTGCTTCGATCGCGTTTTGTTTTTCTTGGCGCAAATATAAAATGCATGTTGACTGCTGTTCTGCTCGCACTTATCTTCGATTCTCTTTGCTACTTCAAATAGTTTTATAATAAATAAAAATAAATTAGTTCGATGCTCGCTTCTGTTAGTTTATCCACAATTTCAACAAACAAATTGATATATTGCGTCATGCTCATTTCTGACGACAACTTTAAACTTAAAAGTTTTTTGTATAACGACACTTTGCGACGCGGACTAGTAGACACATGAATTTCCCTTAATTTGTCCCACGCTTCTTTGGAACTCTTTGCGCTCTTTACATAATTTAACTGTAAAACTTGTACGTTCAATATTATAAGCGCCAGTGCCTTTTTATCACACAAATTCCACTTCACTGCGGCTTCCGGTGTAGTAGCATATATGGTTCCACAGCTCTTGATGTATGAGAACACTTCGCATACATCATAATAACTTTCACTTAACTTTTCAATGTTATACAGACTTATTTTAAGTTTATTTCTGCGAGTCTGGGCCCATAACCAATGTTAGATTATCCGACGATGAAAGTAATGATTCCGCACACATATGAAACCGGAGAACATTTAACATAATATTTGGTTCTACGTATTGATTTCATAGTTTTTGTATTTTTGCATATCTGCATTCAGTTTTATTTTGATTTAATATTCCAGTAATACATTTTGTCATTTTTAGACCCCGTACTCTTTAAAAAAGAGTAAAGGGGGTCTATTAAGTTTGTCAGAAGCGAGATGTGTGTAACAGGCAGAAGGAGGCGTGGCCGACCCCATAAAGTATATATATTCTTGATCAGCATCAACAGCCGAGTCGATATAGCAATGTCCGTCTGTCCGTCTGTCCGTCCGTATGAACACCTGGATCTTTTAAACTACAAGAGCTAGAGACACCAAATTTGGAATGTAAGTCCGTTATTTTCTCGAGCAGATCAAGTTTATTTCAAATTGTTGCCACGCCCCCTACCGCCCCCGCAATAAGCAAAAAACCAGACACACCTCGAAAAAATTTGTGTTTTAAGCGAATAACTCAATAGTTATGGCACTTAGGAGCACCAATTTTGGTACGCAGGTTCCCAGAGACAGCCTAAATGCAATGTCACTTAAAGTTTTAAGCTGCCACGCCCCCTTTGCTCATAGGAACTAAAAAACTCTCCAATTTCAATGCCTTTTTCTAAGGCATTAAATCAAATAGTAAAGTGTTGTAATTTAACATACGCTTAGAGAATTACTATTTCTAACTTTCCTGAAAGTGGCATCAAAATCCTATGTCAAACAACAGAGAAATTACGGTTCAAAGTCGAAGTTATTTTAAAGCAAAATCACTGCACGCGCGCAACACATACAAACAAACACAGAAACATACAAACATATGTTCGAACGTTTTCTCTACCTGCTTTGGCGGCAGCGCTGCCCGGAGCCGCTGGCCGCGCCGAACAATGCTATACATACACACATATGTATGAGCACACATACATATTTGCAAATAATCGGAAGAATGATAGAAGAGGAGTGTGGTGCAACTGGTAGAGTTGCGGCGCAATATGGAACCTTCGTATGGGTCGCGGGTTCGAATGCTGACAATGACGATTGTTAATTTATTTACTTTTTAATTTCAATTCAAAATATAAATATTTCATTTTAATTTTTTTAATTTCATTTTAAAATTTTTATTTTAATAAAATGGGCACTACTATGGGAGTACGGGGTCTTTTACAGTCGGCTCGATCGACTGTAGCCTTTCTTACTTGTTGTCTTTGATTGTAATTCTTCTTTGTCTTCTTGATTTAGAATTCCGAAAAGGTATTTCTGTTAAGTATTATTATAAGTTTCTTCAGTTTTTATACTCTCTGCAAGAGTATATTGGGTTTGTGCAAATGTATGTAACAGGCAGAAGGATGCGTGGCAGACCCCATAAAGTATATTCATTCTTGATCAGCATCACAAGCCGTGTCCGTCCGTCCGTCTGTCTGTCTGTCTGTCTGTCCGTCTGTCTGTCCGTATGAACAAACAGATTTCAGAGATGGTAAGAGCTACAAGTTCGAGCTTGGTCTCAATCGATTACATATTTGGTCAGTCAATACAAGAATCTTTTTTTTTCGATGCGACGCCCCATTCGCCCACAATGAGCAAAAAACCAGACACACCTCGTCAAAAATCGGTGTTTTCGGCGAATCTCATTAACTATGGCACCTAAGATCACCAATTTTGGTATGCAGGTTCCTAGAGACTGAATAAATGCCGTGCCATCAAAAATTTTGGACTGCCAAGCCCCCTTTTCACAACGGAACTAAAAAACTATTCAAATTTCAATACGTTTTTAAGGCATTTTTTCTTATTGTACTGTATTTTTATTTATAATTCGTGTAAAGACTAACTTTATCAAGCTATCCTGAAAGGTGTATTAAAATCGGACTGTAAGCAAGAAAACTAGAAGTGTTACAATATTGATAACTGAATGCAATATCATGTATGAGCGCAAGCGAGACAGAAACGTACAAGCACATGTTTGAATGTTTTCGATGCCTGTGTGGCGGCAGCGCTGCCCGCAGTCGCTGGCCGCGCTGAATTCACACAAACATACATACATGTATATGCATCATATATTGTCTTTCCTATGTGTATTCGCATACAGACAAACAGATGTATGTTTGATTATGCTTAGATTGTTTTTGTTTCAACGTGTTTTAATGCAATAACTACGCGTTGTCTCTAGACCGATTTTAATAATTAAATCGGCGGAAAATGCAGAGAGTATTATACGGTCGGGCGTGCTCGACTGTACTTATCTTACTTGTTGTTATATTGATAGTTAGATAGTGATACTCGTATTTTATGGGTACATTTAATGTTCCTGTTTGAAATATATGATATCCATTCTTAGAGCTAATTGGATTAATTTCAAAGTTCTGTCCTTTAATTGGGGATATAAAGTAAAGTAGCATGAATGTTATAATTAGAGTTGGTAAATTATGAAGAGTTATCATCGTGATTCGGGTTATTTGTTGATCTGGAACTATCGTATTTACTTATATTAGTTACTTTCTTCTTCTTATATTTTGTTTTAGAATGAGTTATCTTTCTACCTCTGATAACTTCTTCAAAATGTTTGTCATCTATTTGTGTTATATTTCCTGTTTGTTTAAATGGGTTTGTGGATTTAGATATTACTAATGGTGATTCCCTATACCTAGTATATATTTCAAATTCGGTTCTATTTTCATTAAGTCTTTCTATTTTGTTTTTCTTATTTAGTTGTGTATCTTACTCAGGAGTTCCTGCGTAGATGAAAATATCTGCTGGTGTTCTACCAGTCGTGTTATGTTTAGTCTTATGATTATAAGTATAAAGTATTATTTCAAATCTAGTTAGTTTATCTTCATGATTTGTGTCAGAGTTTACAATTCTTAATTTTGCATTTACTGTTTTATGGAATCTTTCTATGTCTTCTGATTTTAACCAAATCTCTAGTGCGGTGCACAAAAAGGCTGAGTCTTTATCTGATTTTATTTTAATTGGTTTTCCCATGACATTAAATACTTTTAAAAGAGCTCTTTTAGCTTCTAACCAATCTCGACCATTTACTTCTATTAAAGTTGCGTATTTGTAATATAGGTCTATGCAAGATAGAAATTGTTTGTTGTCTACCATGTAGAAATCAATGACATATTTTTCTCTGGGATTATGGATTTCTGGAGTTAACACAAAAGCTAATTTAGTGTTTCTATGTTGTTTTTGCTATATTACAAACTTTGCATTCCTTAATTATATTCTGAATAAGGTTTTGATAATCTGGATAATAATACTTTTCTTTAAATAATAATGTCATTTTCTCTATTCCTGGATGTAATAACTTTTGGTGTGTATTTATTATGTATTCTTAAAATTCGGCGTAAGTTTTGAGGTCTATTAGTTTGTTAGTAGATCTTATTATTTTTATTATATTATTGGGACTTATTATTTTAACGAAATCATTCTGGAAAGTAAGAAAATCAGCTTCGATGCTGAAATATATAACACTTTTTACAACATAAGTATTCTTTAATTAATTCTTTTGCATGATTAGCATGATCAAAATATTTAATTAAAATTTTTGTTTTATGAAAATAATTAGTGACGGATTCGTTATTTAAGCTACTTTTTATACCCGTTACTCGTAGAGTACAAGGGTATATTGTAATCGTTGGAATGTATGTAACAGGCAGAAGGAGGCGTGTCAGACCCCATAAAGTATATATATTCTTGATCAGCATCAATAGCCGAGTCGATATAGCCATGTCCGTCCGTCCGTCCGTCCGTCCGTCTGTCCGTCTGTCCGTCTGTATGAACAAAAGGATCTCAGAGACTATAAGAGCTAGAAAGGTGAAAGGGGTCGCAAATGAAAGGTACAATACCCAAGCAGTACAAGTTTGTTTTTGTTTTTTGACACGCCCACTTTAGGGCGTTCTATCTTCATATAAAGGAAAATGTACAGATAAGACTTGATTGTTTTAGTATAGAAAACTTTGTTAGCATTGCTATCTGAACCAAATTTACACGGAGTTTACAGGTCTATGATGTACATGTACTGACCAAGTTTGATCGAAATCGGACAACTATTTCGTATAGCTGCCATAGGGCCGATCGGTCAAAAACACGCTCCAAATATTAATTAGTATGTAACAAGAAGTCTAAGTGCCCCGGTAGATACCGTTATATGTTCGACCGATTGTTCCTATGGGAGTATACGATATAGTCATAGATTTGTATGAAACTTGGTCAGTACATTTATGTTATTGATTAATTTATTCTGTATCAGTTTCATTAAGATAGTTGGTAATACAGAAAATTTCATACAAATTCATACGAAATGAAATTTTTGACCGATCGGCTATGGGAGTTACGATATAGTTGTCCGTTTTATTAAATTGGTAGTATATTTATTTGATGATTTTTTATTTTTTGTCAGTTTCATTAAGATAGCTTAGTCAATGCAAAATTGTTTCAAATAATTTTTATTTGGAGCGTGTTTTTGACCGATTGGCCTATGGGAGCTATACGATATTGTTGTCTGATTTCGATTAAACTTGGTCAGTACATGTATTTCGTAGAATGTACTCTCCGTGTAAATTTGGGTCAGATAGCATTGCTAACAAAAAGTTTTCTATACTAAAACATTCAAGTTTTATTGTAATTTACCTTTATATGAAGATAGAACGCCCTAAAGTGGGGTGTCAAAAAACAAAAACAAACTCGTACTGCTTGGGTATTGTACCTTTCATTTGCGACCCTTTTCACCTTTCTAGCACTTATAGTCTCTGAGATCCTTTTGTTCATACAGACGGACGGACGGACGGAGGACGGACGGAGGACAGACGGAAGAGGATGTTTGTGGTATTGATGTGTAAGATATTTTTGGGGTCTAGCTTTGCCTTTATCTTAAGATTATCTTTATCTTAAGTAAAAAATTGTGCATTGACTACGCTATCGTAATGAAACTGACACAAAATAAATAAGTCAATAATATAAATATACTGACCAAGTTTCATAGAAAACGGACTACTATATCGTATAGCTCCCATAGGGACAATCAGTCAAAAATTTGCTTTTAGTATGAATTTGTATGAAAATTTTCTGTATTTACCAAGCTATCTTAATGAAACTGATACAAAATAAATTTATCAATAACATAAATGTACTGACCAAGTTTCATAAAAATCGTATGACTATATCGTATAGCTCCCATAGGAACAATCGGTCGAACATTGAGTAACGGGTATCCTAAAGTCGCGGGGCGACTGTAGCATTTTTTCTTGTTTCAAATTCTATTTGTCTTTTAAAATAGTTTATTGGTCTTTCTGTCAGTGAAATGTGATTTTGTTTGTCCTCCTGGGAGCTGTGGATTGTTGCTACAGTTACGTCAGAAGTTTCTCCTAACAAGTTTTCTTCAATTTTTATTCTGTATAAAGCGTCTGCAACATAATTCTCTTTGCCTGCTACATATTTAAAATGATAATCAAATTCATTTAATTTGATTTTCCAACGTTGCAATTTTATGTTTGGTTCTTTAATATTGTTAAGCCAAACAAGTGGTTTGTGATCACTGAGGATCTCGAACTTTATACCGTAGAGATAAGATCGAAAATATTTAGTTGCACAAACGATGGCTAAAAGTTCTTTTTCAATTGCTGCATAGTTAATTTCGTGTTAATTTAAAGTTCCGCTTGCGAAACAAATGGATTTTTGATTTTGAGACAGAACAGCTCGAATAGCTATGTTGCTGGCATCAGTTGTAAGGAATTTGGATAGACTAATATTGGATCGGACGTTATAAGTACTTTTAATTTTTCAAAAGCAGAAATGTAATAAAAATGATTTTATTTCTTTGGGTGTTTTTGGTATTGGAAAGTTTTGTATGGCAAAGATTTTTGTTGGATTTGCTTTAATTCCCTTTGTCGTTATTATGTGTCCAAGGAATTCCGTTTCTTTTCTCAGAAATTCGAATTTGTCTAATTGTAATTATACCCGTTACTCGTAGAGTACAAGGGTATATTGTAATCGTTGGAATGTATGTAACAGGCAGAAGGAGGCGTGTCAGACCCCATAAAGTATATATATTCTTGATCAGCATCAATAGCCGAGTCGATATAGCCATGTCCGTCTGTCCGTCTGTATGAACAAAAGGATCTCAGAGACTATAAGAGCTAGAAAGGTGAAAGGGGTCGCAAATGAAAGGTACAATACCCAAGCAGTACAAGTTTGTTTTTGTTTTTTGACACGCCCACTTTAGGGCGTTCTATCTTCATATAAAGGAAAATGTACAGATAAAACTTGAATGTTTTAGTATAGAAAACTTTTTTGTTAGCTATGCTAACTGATCCAAACTTACACGGAAAGTACATGTCTAGGAAGTACATGTACTGACCAAGTTTGATTTGAATCGGACAACTATATCGTATAGCTCCCATAGGACCGATCGGTCAAAAATTCGAATTTGTCAGAAGCGAGATGTGCGTAACAGGCAGAAGGAGGCGTGGCCGACCCCATAAAGTATATATATTCTTGATCAGCATCAACAGCCGAGTCGATATAGCAATGTCCGTCTGTCCGTCCGTCCGTCCGTATGAACACCTGGATCTTTTAAACTACAACAGCTAGAGACACCAAATTTGGAATGAAAGTCCGTTATTTTCGCGAGCAGATCAAGTTTATTTCAAATTGTTGCCACGTCCCTAACCGCCTCCGCAATGAGCAAAAAACCAGACACACCTCGAAAAAATTTGTGTTTTAGGCGAATATCTCAGTAACTATAGCACTAAGGAGCACAAATTTTGGTATACAGGTTCTTGGAGACAGCCTTAGTATAATGTCATTTGAGCTGCCACGCCCCCTTTTCTCAGAACTAAAAACTTTCCAACTTCAATGCCGTTTTTAAGGCATTAAATCAAATAGTACAGTGTTGTAATTTAACATTCGCTTAGGGACTTACTATATCTAACTTTTCTGAAAGTGGCATCAAAATCCTATGTCAAGCAAGAAAGCTATTACGGTTCAAAGTTTATGTTATTTAACTACAAAATCACTGTATGCGCGCAACACATACAAACAAACACAAAAACATACAAACATATGTTCGAAAGTTTTCTCTACCTGCTTTAGCGGCAGCGCAGCCGGGAGCCGCTGGCCGCGCCGACCAACGCTATACATACACACATATATAGTGACATATTCATACTGAATCTGTCCACAACATACATAACAACAGTACATAGCAGCCTAGACATCGAGTTCCACATAAAAAGCTATTCTCCAACTATAAACAATCCCAAGCTGCACTTGTAAACATTTTCGGCAATTCCCCAACTGTAAACATTCCCAAGCTGCACTTGTAAACAATTTCGGCAATTGTAAACAAAGAGCAGCCTAGCCGGCGCATTTCCCCCAATCAATCGACAACGATCGAAAATAACTCGATCAGCATATTTTGGCTCATAGTCACAAGCTGAGAAATCGCACAATTCTTGGTTCCCAGCTTTAAGCGTTCACCCTCAAATTGTAAACATTTAAATCCCTGTAAACAGAACTTTCATTTTTATTCATTAAGCAGATATCAGTTAGTCTTAAGCTGTTCTTCAATAAAGCGAGTTGTCGTGAACCCAAATTCCCGCATTTTCTTTAAATAAAAATCAGCGTTGCCGTTAGAGTGTGTCGCGGCATTTATTGGACTTAATAACACATCAAATATCTAATTGGCGCAGCCGGTAGGATAACATTAAAGTGTGGATTCTGATGCAATAACTCAGTTATTAATTCTAATCCTTTTTTGTTATCCGCTAAAACAACCAACGCGAAGGCAACCCAAGCGACGGTCAATACCGCGTCAAGTTTTATAAAAAAACCTCGACAGTGACGTGTAAACCAAAAAACTCGCATTTGCTAAAGCCACGGATGTTCAAAACAACTTGAAAATAATTCAAGAAGACGCGATAGAATTCGAAGAGAACATAATTCCAGACATACCTGGTTATCTCAATAAAATTCGAAATAGCTATCTGTGCAAACAAATAGAAACAAACTGAATCGTAATTAAGTTAAAAAAAAGTGAATTATAAGAAAAACTAATAAACAACAATCGAAATTAAGCAAACAAAGTGAATTATAAGAAATAAACTAAACTAAGTGAAACAATTGAACAGCATTCAACAAAAAAAAAAATAATAATAAAAAATAAATAAGAAAAATAACATTGGTTAAGTGAAAAAAAAAGAAAAAAAAAATAAATAAAAATAAAAAATAATAATAATAATAATAATAAAAATAAAAAACATCAAAACTACAACCGATCATAACATAATTACCACAAAATGGAAGGAGTAGCAGCCGCAACACCCCTTTCTGACGCCAGCATGTCACAAATAATAAATCAATTGAAGGACGTCGAAAAATTCAATGGAGACAAAAATACACTGTACACTTTTGTCAACCGCATCGACTACATATTGGCCCTGTACACCACCAACGATGTACGCCAACAATCGATTATTTTTGGACTTGTGGAACGTTGCATCAGTGCCGATGTTATGCTATCCCTTGGCATGAATAACCTAAACACTTGGACGGATCTTCGAAAACAACTAGTACTCAACTATAAAACGCAAACTAAGAACCACATCTTGCTAGAGGAATTCAGGAACACACCTTTCAAAGGAAATGTTCGAGAATTTTTGGAAGAAGCCGAATACCGTAGACGGACTTTGATGAGTAAGCTAGAATTAGAAAATAACATTGACGAAAAAATATTGTATACGCGGCTAATAAAAACTAGTATAGACGATCTTATTCAAAAATGCCCACTAACATTTGTATCCGAATTATAAATGCGAAATTCCCGATTTAAGATATTAATAAATCTATTACAAGAAAAAAATCTGTATGACGAACAATGTCAAAGTTCTAATTCAATTAAAGTAAAACAAGAAAAGAGTTATAAGCCACCTCCAACCATTCCTCATTTTCAAAGATATCCACGATTCCTTCAACCAAATAACACCCCTTACGTCCCATATCATAATCATCAGCCATAGTTCATCGTCCCCCACAACCACATTTTAACAATAACAATATGATTACAATAACGCTTATTTACCTCGACCAATCAACCAGTACCGATTCAGACAAGACCAGTACAGTTAACCTAGACCAAATTTCCGACAAAACTTATTTGATTCTAACCGTTTCGGACAAACTCAGAATGCCATTATACAAAGAGCACCGATCAATACTACTCCCGGTGTATCCAATCAACCAATCAAACGCCCTAGACCAGCTGAAAGTGCGCAAAGTAAAATGAGTATAGATCACGAGGCTAGGAACCAAGAAGAATTGAACTACCAGGAATATTTGCAACAAGAATATTTCAATCAATTTGCTTCTTATCCTCAAACTACCAAGAACAGGGATATCGCAAAATTCAGATTATTCGGATTCACAAATACCAATAAACGAACCCGAAACTGAGCAGTATAACGAAATGGAATTGAACAAGCTGAAAATTTTCGGCAACCAGCCTCGGACACCAACAATTCATAAAGTTGACCCATAAAGGAAAGAATTTAAAATGCCTTAAGATACCGGTTCTACAGTTAATATTGACATCCAACATTTTCAATCTACAAGTTGTAGTACTGATGTTAATTCAAACAAGTAATGGCATTAACAATTACAAAAAGTATTTCCTCTAATAACATATTCATGAGTAATAGTGAATTCCTTTTACTAAATTTTCTCAGTTATGATTATATTGGCCGAAGTTGTTATCAAGCCCAAGTGTAATAGATTACAAATCCCAGACAGTTACATTTCAATAAAAAATACATTTATAACGATTCCCAATAATAAATCAATATTTTTTAGCCTATCCAAATTTGTTTACAGATTTATAGCCTGAGTCCCCCGAAAAATCAATATCGTTATTCTAAATAAAGAGGAAAAATCAAATTACATAAGTGTTCAGATTCTTCGAGAAGGAGAATTCCTCGACCAAGAGAACACCGTTTATCTCCCCAATTTTTTCTAACCTTACAGTTATCAGGTTAGGAAGAGGTTGAAAACAATCCATATTTAGAACAAGGTATAGGCAGTAATTTCCCTATTGAGTCACATGGATGTCCAAAAAACAAGAGGTGGTAACAAAATTTAGTAGGAATGAAACTAATCGTACTAACGACAGACACCCAATACCAAACTGCGTAAGAGTAGATGCAACTATTTACTACTATCTTGCGAAAGGTTTACAGTGGAATGATCAGTGCAATACTAAAACAGCCTTTTCAACCAAAAATGGTTTATGAATACCTTCGTTGCCATTCGGTTTAAAAATGTCAGCAACTTTTCAACGTTGCATGATATTTTTACGCCCATTATAAACAAGCTTGCTGGTGTATTGGACGACATCATTGTATTTTCCACTCGCTAGATGAGCATCTGCATTCATGGAACTAGTTTTCGAAAAGCTTTCTGAAGCTAATCTTAAACTACAACTTGATAAATCGAGTTTCTTGGACATTTGTAACTAAAGAAGGAATAAAGCCAAATCCCGAAAAAATCAAGGCAATTCAAAAGTCCCATTCCTACGAATCCAAAGAAATTAAAGGTTTTCTTGGATTAACCGGTTACTATAGAAATTTTCCCAACTTCGAGCATAGCCAAACCCATGAAAGCTTAAAAAAAGATTAAAATTAACATAAAAAATCCGGATACTGAAGCTTTCGAAAAGTTAAAAGAACTAATCTCCAGTGACCCCATTTTAAAATACCAGTTTTATTATTCGTTTCTACAGACGCAAGTAAGTGCTTGGAGGTTCTCCAGAACGGACACTCAGTTACTAGAGAATTTATGTTTTCAGTGCATAGAAAAAGAATCTTAGCATTGTATGGGCAACAAAAACCTTTCGACATTAAGGACGACATTTTGAAATAAATAGTGACCATCAACCACTATGTTGGCTTACAAAATGAAAGAGCAACTCGAAACTAACTAGATGGAGAGTCAGTCAGATATGACTTTAATATCAAGTACATAAAGGGAAAGGAAAATCACTAGCGACGCTTTACACGCGTTAAAATAGAGCAAGCTTTTTGGAGAAGAGACTAGTTCCGTGAAGAATAGAGCTTACTCGAGAAATATATTTTAAAGCAGTCTTTTTCCAAAGGATTCCCAATTAGAAAGAATTATTCAAATCCTTACCCATACATATGTAATATGACATAGAAAAAGCGATTTTTGTCATTTTGACCAAGTCTAGTGTTTTATTTATAGTAGTGAGCCGTTTGAAATGTTCAAAGCGCACACAAAGAAATATAACATATCATACAAAATTCTTCGAAGCCTACTCAGTTAAAATTTTTCGCCGAGTTTAAAGAATATTCTTAACCCACGAAAACTCTACATCCGGGAATCCAGAAAACAAACAAACTTTTCGGTGAAACTTTTCTTCCCCAACGCCAGTTGTGAACAAAATCTAAACGATTACTCTGATCTAGAAAAACCGAACATAGAATATGCAATGATCTCCCCAACCAGAGCTTGTCGCGATAATTTAATAGACATTATCATCAGAAGGAAACTTATCTAGTTGTTGACATTTTTTCAAAATTTGTACTCTGAACAAATCAAAACAAAAGTGGATTGAATGAAAAACGTTAATGCGCATATTTATCAGTTAGGTAAACCAATACTTTAAAAGCAGACCGAGACGGCGATTCCCAGCTTAGCTCAAAGTGGTGAAGTGAAGGAGTGATACAGAAACACTGGTTGAGAAACTCAAATTACGAAAATCAGTAATAATACTACGTAAGATCAAATACTTCATACAAACCTCCGCTTTACGCGGCACAATAGTCACAAGACAGAAAAGAAAAAAAATAAATAAAATAAACGTGACAGATAATACGAAGTCGTAGATCGAAAGGGTCATACAAAAGGAAATTAGAAACTAGCCACCCTACAGTTTCTACAATATAATTAAACAGTCCATTTGTTATATCTGTTCATCCACCCTTTATCAGTTTTGGTCGGCCACGGTTTTCTGTTTAGCCTAGAGCAACATTGATCATTCTTGGTTACGTACGGTCATATACATTTTCGTTCCTTCATTTTCTTCTTTCCAATTGGTTTTCACATGAGTCGTAACGCGTTTCTGGTTTTGGGATGCGAATGCGAGTTGATCGGATTAAAATTTTCTTGTTATAAAGACTAAACGTTAATAAATATAAATAGCGTTTAGTATCAAACACGATACTTCTTCTTAGATTTAGAAAGTATGGAGTTGCAGTTAGGCTTTTATCTTTCCAGGAGTGTTATCCGAAACTTCTTTATTACTCACTTGGAATTCATTTTTTCGTTCCTTTCCATGCTCATTCTTTCCTCCGCCGTGCCGTTCGAAAGCTTGGTATTTTCTTGCAAATAGTTTGCGTTGGTAAGTAAAATCCACAAAATAATTTCTCGGGAATATACTTTCGATTTTCGCGGGACCCGTCCTAGTTTACACCTAATCGTTTTTGTAGTTTTTTTTTTCCTAGTAAAAGCCAAGATGGCAACACCTCCCCTCCGTTCTACAGGTGCTCAAGGAGAGGGAGTGGTGATGAGTTCCAAAAATTTCACCCCTGCTTGTAAACTTTTCGGATTCCCCAACTGTAAACATTCCCATGACTTGTAAACTTTCGGATTACAGGCAGCCTAGCCGGCGCATTTCCCCAATCAATCGACAACGATCGAATAGCTGTCAGTTTGGCTACGTACAAGTGAGAATCGCAATTCTTGGTTCCCAGTTAAGCGTTTATTAAATTAATCCCTAAACAACTTTATATTAAGAGTTCAGTTAGTCTTAAGCTGTTCTTATAAAGCGAGTTGTCGTGAACCCAATTCCCGCATTTTCTTTAAATAAAAATCAGCGTTGCGTTAGAGTGTGTCGCGGCATTTATTGGACTTAATAACACATCAAATATCTAATTATATATGTGTGCACATACATGTATGCAAATAATCGGAAGAATGATAGAAGAGGAGTGTGGTGCAACCGGTAGAGTTGCGGCGCAATATGAAACTTTCGTATGGATCGCGGATTCGAATGCTGACAATGACAAATGTTAATTTATTTATTTTTTAATTTTAATTCAAAATGTAAATATTTAATTTTAATTTTTTACATTTCATTTTAAAATTTTAAATTAAATAAAATGGTCACTACTATGGGAGTACGGGGTATTTTACAGTCGGCTCGATCGACTGTACCCTTTTTTACTTGTAAATGATAAAAGCTTTTCTTTCAATGAAGTGGAATACACTATTATATCATTAATGTAAGCCAAGAAATCTTTAAAGATTAGATCTTCTAACAGATTGTTCATACAGCACTGAATTGTTGCTGGGGTATTTTTTAACCCAAAAGGCATTCAAGTGTATTCGAAATGTGCATTCTTAGTTGAAAAATATGTTTTTGGTATAATTGTCTGAGAAGTCGTGTAGATAAAATATTTGGTGAGTGGGACAAAGTTTACTAGGGGCAAAAGATACACAATTTTAAATTGAATGGTGCCATTTATTGTTTGCACATTTAATTATATAAGATTGACTCTCCAGCTTCAATGCCTTCTTTTAGGCATTAAATAAAATAGTACAGTGTTGTAATTTAACATACGCTTAGAGAATTACTATTTCTAACTTTCCTGAAAGTGGCATCAAAATCCTATGTCAAACAAGGGAGAAATTTTGGTTCAAAGTTTATGTTATTTAACTACAAAATCACTGTATGCGCGCAACACATACAAACAAACGCAAAAACATACAAACATATGTTCGAAAGTTTTCTCTACCTGCTTTGGCGGCAGCGCTGCCCGGAGCCGCTGGCCGCGCCGACCAATGCTATACATACACACATATATATGTGTGCACATACATATATGCAAATAATCGGAAGAATGATAGAAGAGGAGTGTGGTGCAACTGGTAGAGTGAAACCTTCGTATGGATCGCGGGTTCGAATGCTGACAATGATAACTGTTAATTTATTTATTTTTTAATTTTAATTCAAAATGTAAATATTTAATTTTTTAAATTTCATTTTGAAATTTTAATTTAAATAAAATGCAAATGGGCACTACTATGGGAGTACGGGGTCTTTTACAGTCGGCTCGATCGACTGTAGCCTTTCTTACTTGTTATATATGAAATTTGTACATGTTTTAAACAATACAATTATTACGTAAATTTGGTTTTTAATTTCAGAGGACCAGGAGAATTAATTAAAATTAGGAAAAATTTAGATTGGGGGATTTTCATTATTAATAAAGCGCAGAAAATCCAATTGGTTGGGTGGGAACAGAATGCAATGAGGCTGATCAATACCGACTCCCACTTTTGACTGTGACAAATTTTTTTTTTGAAGGAGTCTGCATTTTTTTTTTTATACTCTATGCAAGAGTATATTGGGCTTGTGAAAATGTATGTAACAGACAGAGGGAGGCGTGGCAGTATATATATTTTTGATCAGCATAACAAGCCGAGTCGATATAGCCATGTCCGTCTGTCCGTCTGTCTGTCTGCCTGTCTTTCTGTCCGTTTGTCTGTCCGTATGAACAAACAGATTTCAGAGATGGTAAGAGCTACAAGTTCGAGCTTTGTCTCAATCGATCACATATTTAGTCAGTCGTAACAAAAATCTTTTTTTTTCGATGCCACGCCCCATTCGCCCACAATGAGCAAAAAACCAGACACACCTCGGAAAAAATCGGGGTTTTCGGCGAATTTCGCAGTAACTATGGCACCTAGGATCACCAATTTTGGTATGCAGGTTCCTAGAGACTGAATAAATGTCATGCTATCAAAAATTTTGGGCTGCCACGCCCCCTTTTCCTATAGGAACTAAAAAACTATTCAAACTTCAATACGTTTTTAAGGCATTCTTCTTATCGTAGAGTATTCTAATTTATAATTCGTGTGGAGACTAACTATGTCAAACTATCCTGAAACAAAATTGAGGCAGTCCCAGGAGCTTTGATGGCGCAAAAGAAGTCCTACACAAAGAAGTCAGGAAAGAATAGCAACTTTAAATTCAAGTGCTATACATGCGGAAAACAAGGCCACAAAGCAGCTGACTGCAACTCCAGGAAGCCGGCAGATGAAAAAGAAAACCGCAGCGCGAATCGGAGTATGTACGTAGATGCAGCCAACACCTTTAGTAATGAGTATAAGGGTTGGTGCATTTATTCTGGATCGACGTCCCACATGTGCTCACAGATGGAGAGATTTGAGAAGGTAGATGCAGCAAAATGTGCACAGCTAAACCTAGCCAATGGAGACACTACTAGCATTGAAGGAAGTGGTCAAGTAGCACTGGTGACATCAAACAAGTTCTCTGCAAATCTAAAGAACACCCTGTACGTATCGAAAATATGTGACCATGGATACAAAATATTGTTCAAAAAGGATAAAGCTGAAGTAGTCAACATTGCAAATGGCAAAACAGCTTTTGTTGCCAAGCGCAAGCATGATTTGTACCATTTTGAGGAAGCTATCGAGTCGGGACACATGGCTGTTAGTAAGGAAAACAGCATAAAGGAATGGCATGAACGATTTGGTCATCTTAATGAAAATTATCTAAAATGCAAGCAGTAAAGGCAAACCTGAAGGAAAATCTGGAACTATGCGAAGTTTTCATCAAGGGGAAGCAATCACAGAAGCCGTTCACAATATCGAGTTCCAAATCAGTTCCAATCACAGTGACGTATGTGGGCCAATGAGAGTCAGCAGCAATGGAGGAAGTCGTTATTTCCTGACGTTCATAGACGACTACTCTAAATGGTGTGAGCTGTATACCCTCAAGAGTAAGTCAGAAGTTTTTGAGAAATTCTAAGAGTTCAAAAACTATGTGGAACGCAGGTCAGGCAAGAAGTTGAAAACGCTAAAATCAGACAATGGGACTCAGTACACTAGCAAGGAATTAAGCAAGTTGAATATTCAAATAGTATATTCGCTCGACAAAAGAAGCAAGAGTAAATTCAGCCCAAGATCGAAAGGATATATCTTCAAAGGGTAATATAGCAATGCCAAGCGTACAGATTGTATGACCCTGATACCAAATGTGTATCAAAAAGTCGTGATGTGGTATTCACAATAAAGCGGAAACTATGTGTTCGCTGATGCTGCACGAAAAGGTCCGAAAGTATTTGAATGGAAATATGCAATCATGAATGAGTACAAAGCGCTTCAGAAGAATAAGACATGGGACATCGTAAAACGTCAGGATGGTCAAAAGTTTATCGACACCAAGTGGGTTCTTCGCACAAAGTACAAGGCAAATGGCGAAGTAAATGGCCGTAAGGCACGGCTGGTGGCAAAATGCTACAGACAACGAGAGGGTGTCGATTACAACGAAAGATTCTCCTCAGTGGCGAGAATAGGATCAATAAGGGCGTTGATGGCGATTGCTGTGGAACTTTCTCTAGATTTATACCAAATGGATTTTAAAAGCGCTTATCTCAGCGGAGATATAGAAGAAGAAATCTTTGTGAATATTCCACCAGAGCTAAGTTATGTGTTAACTTGCAAAGAGAAGCTAAAGTACGAGTAGAACAAAGTCTGCAAGTTAATCAAAACGCTGTACGGATTGAAGAAAAGTGGACGTCCATAGTACAAAAAGCTCGACTTCAATCTCAAGGAGGTTGGCCTGAAACCAGTTGCAGCCGACGCATGTGTGTACATGAAAAGTCAGGAAACGGGATCAACTTAGTATCACTGTATGTAGACGACTTTATTGTGGCGACAAACAACGCTCAAATGTTGAGCAGTTTGAAATCTCAGTTTCGAGATGAAGGATTTAGGCAAGTTATCCTACTGCTTGGACATCGAGTTCAAACAAGACAAGGAAAAGAATGAGATCTCAATCTCACCGATCAACACCAGTCTGAAGTTGTCAATGGAAATGTGCCCGAAGACTCCGGCTGAGAAGGAAGAAGCTTTGATGTTGCCGTATCAAAGCTTAGTTGGTGCATTAATGTGGCTTGCTGTATCAACACGTCCTGTTATTACGTACTCAGTAAGTCTGCTCTGCCATTACAACGCGTTACCTTAAAGGAACAGTAAATCATGGTTTGGTTTAAACAAGAAGCGGCGAGATTCTAGTGGGCTACGCAGATGCCGACTGGGCATCAAATATTGATGATCGCAGATCTTTCACAAGATTCGTATTTGTAATGTCTAATGCAGCCATATCATGGGAATGCCGAAAACAGAGAACCGTCGCTCTTTCCAGTACTGAGGCTGAATACATGGCACTGTCTGATTCTTCAAAAGAAGCAGTCCACCACAGAAGTTTCCTGCGTGAAGTGATGGGTAAACTACAGACGACATTCATCTACAATGACAACCAAGGTGCCGGACAACTAACCAACTAACTATCCCAACCATAGAAATGCCATCAGACGTTTTGACCAAAGGGCTGGCGACACCAAAACACGAATCATGTGTTAAAGCAACGACAACCAAGGTGCCGGACAAATAACCAGGAACCCTGTATTCCACAAAGGTACGAAGCATGTGGATATCCGTCACCATTTCATAAGAGAGCTTGTCGAGATGGGCGATATCTGTATCGACTACATCCCAACCATAGAAATGCCAGCAGACGTTTTGACCAAAGGGCTGGCGACACCAAAACACGAATCATGTGTTAAAGCAACGACAACCAAGGTGCCGGACAAATAACCAGGAACCCTGTATTCCACAAAGGTACGAAGCATGTGGATATCCGTCACCATTTCATAAGAGAGCTTGTCGAGATGGGCGATATCTGTATCGACTACATCCCAACCATAGAAATGCCAGCAGACGTTTTGACCAAAGGACTGGCGACACCAAAACACGAATCATGTGTTAAAGCATTAGGAATGCAGAAAGCAGCGTGATACCATTTGAGGCTAAGTGTTGAATTGAACATCTGGCAACACGCTTTACTTTTCTGAGTAAACATCTATCGAATGTTATCGATAGTCAAGTCAAGATGTCGAAGTCTAAAAGCACGCTCAAAGAGGGCTTCGGCCAACGAGTAAATTACTAAATTAAACATTTCGCACAATCAATAAAGAATAAATGTTATTACTTTCACTTATTGGATCTGCTGGATGGAAATTTACATCAACATCTTCATAAATTGTTTTTTTTTTAATATCCCTTACTCCAATCGTTGCAAACTTTGGAATTTTTGTGCTAACAACACCAACATAATGGAAACAATTCGACGAGAAGATATCATATCAAGCTAAGATTTGACGCATGCGGTGGGAAATTGCAGCATCAAAACCCTAGGCATCGACTGGATGGCCAAGAAGGACCATTTCTGCGGAAAGGCTCCAGAACTGACAACAAGAAATGTAACGAAACGCATGGTAGCTTCCGAAAGTGTGCAGGTCTTCGATAGGATTATTCGCTCCTATAACTGTGAGATCGAAGATATTTATGCAAGGACTATGGAAGGAAACGATAGGATGGGATGATGTACTCCCATCACAGTTACAACGGGAATGGCAAACATACAGGGAGGATCTTTAACTTCTTAACGAAATATAAATCCCCAGAAACGTATATATTGGCCAGTTTCTTATATCAAAGGAAATAAATACGTTTGTGGATGCATCAGAGAAGGCGTATGGAGCAGCCGTGTATGTGCGAGCAGTATACAGAAATAAACGTGTAACTACTACTACTACTCCAACTACTATGTGCCAAGTCAAGAATAGCTACCGTTAAAATTTTACAATTCCACATCTGGAACTATTCGCAGCTTTAGTTGGAGCTGAGCTTACGGAAAAGGTGAAGCTTGAACTAAATCTAGATGTAGAAACACCAACGTACTATTGGAGTGACTCAAAGGTGGTTTTATACTGGAAAAAGGCTCCGTCTTACAACTTCCACATATTTGTAGCGAATCGGATAACTAAAATTCAGGAATTAACATTACCACGACAATGAAGACACGTACCAAGTACTCAAAATCGGCAGCTCAATTATGGGCCCATTCACTTTGGTTTTACGGTCCAATATTTTTATCCGGGCCATTATCCCAATGGCCAGCACAAACTGATGCGACTCCACTGTCTATATTGGAATCAAAATTGAAAAAAGGCAAAATCTGACTGTTGCAAGTACATCCATTGCCATAGGACAGGACTTATACAACATGAAGCACAGCAACTCATTTAGCAAGCTTCAACGCATTATTGCATATATGCGTCGTTTCTGCCACGCAAAAAACCAAACAGCAGCAACGCAGCTAAACTTGCATGAACAGCAAGAGGCGCGCATGTTTATTTTGCGAAATTAACAACAGAATGCATTTCCAGAATTTTATGACATGGTCAGGAAAGGAACTATCACCAAGGCCTGTGAGTCTACACCCCATCATGAAGGATTCACTCATCGTAGTTGGAGGACGCATGGAGAATTTTCGACTTCCTGAGACAGCAAGGCACCAGATCTTGCTGCCATACAATGACCCAATTGCAAAAATGATTCTCCAAGAACTACACGTACAGAACATGCCCTGCGCTCCGTTGAAACTTAGATCCATTTACCAACAAAATTACTGGATCTTTAATTGCACATCCCTTCCAAGAAGCATTGTGAGGAACTGTGTTCGGTTCCAACCTCCGGTTTACAACAAATGATGGGAGTTCTGCCTTCAACCAGAGTAACTCCATCAAAACTGTGGACCTTTCTGGATCCACGGCAGTACATCTAGAGTTGGTTAATGATTTGACAACAGCTTGACAAAAGGATTGACATCATTTATTGTGACAGCACTACAAACTTCGTGGGAAGTTGCAATCAGTTGAAGGAACTCAATGAAGCAATCTTATCCAGAAAGGCTAAGGATAAGATCACTGAGACCTGCAATAAATTGAAAATCAATTTCAGTTTTATTCCACCATGTGCTCCTCATTTCGGAGGCTTATGGGAGGCAGCAGTCAAATCAGCAAAAGGCATTTTAAAAAGAAACGTGGAAACAGCATCACTCACATTCGAAGAATTGAACACAGTTATCGCGGAAGTGGAGCCATTAAATTCGAGGCCACTATCACCCCCTTCATTGGATCCAAACGATCTAAAGGCGATCACACCAGGTGATATTCTTATCGGTGAGCCTTTAGTAAGCCAAGTACACTGTGAACCGACTAATACCACAATCCGTCAACAATGGGACCATTCGTCAAAACACCGACAGAATTTTTGCGCAGATGTTAAAAACCAAATATGTCTTATACAGAGAGAAATACTCAGACTGTGCCAACTTCTACCAGAAGACGATACCATAGCAGAGTTCCCTCAAAAACCAGCATCACTTCCAAAAGAAGACTCCACTCCACCTATTTCTAAAAGGCGCAAGACATCTGGAATACCATCATTAGCCACAACAGTAATAATAATACTGATGTTACTACCGCTAGCACTTGCGAAATCGGTAAACATAACGCAATTTGGTACAAAACCTGGGATTAACTTCGAAAGGAAAGGAAGTCGCTTCACCATATGCGAATGGTAAATCATTGCGTTCTGTGATCTAGCGCCATATTGGGAAGACATGAAACGGTTTTCAGCAACAACAGATAGAGTGGGTGAACTGTGATCAAAATTAAAGACCAGTTCGGCCGGTGAAACAACGTACCAGTATTTTAAACACATCGAAAATGAACTCATAATTGAAAACATTGCAAACAGTCTATTTGGAGTCCTTGATTCAAGCTACGCAATGAAAATGGCTCAAATAATCGAGAAGGTAAAGGTGAACGAAAATTACATGTCATTACTGAAAAATCAAACATCAGTAATAGATGCAACTGTAAATATTTTGAAACGAAACGAAGGAACCATCTCGAAACGATTGAATTTGTTTGAGACACAAATAGTTAACATGGCCAATGAAACCAGCCGTCATTTTTATGGTTACACATGGCAACCAATGGATTTTTGCCACTCAAACTACGATGGACTTGTCAGTTTTCTGCAAAAATCAGCCGGAGTTGATCAGCTTGCAAGGATTTGGTCTTTAAACTGCAGACTCTGATTGCATTATACGTAACTCAGTCGTTAGCATCGTTACGCGTAGCTTAACCACCAGTTAAATAAAAAATTGAAATTACCTTTCGACATTTCACCAACTCCACGTCATGAAATAATGTCCCACATCACATTTGGAATAGATATGCTAATAAAGTATGTTTCATGTTTAAACCCCACCCATATTAATGCCTTATGGCTATAAACGGAACATTTTTCGCCAATATTATGTACTAACAAAATATCTGTTTGGATGCATCAACAATGCATACGAAGTTTGGACTTTGTTTGGATAACGGATCTTTTCCTTTTGCGAGAAATCTATTTTTTGCCTGTTTCACATTTATAACGCCACTTGCTTTAAATGAGTTTTGCAAGTGCAAGCGGAAAGGCTGATGTTTTGGAAAAAAATAAAAATAAATAACCTATGCCACGTGGAAAAAGTTTCACATAACTTTAAAAGGGAAAAATAATCGCTTTCAAAGAAGAAGGATGCAGAGGAAGGGAGATAGCGCGTAAGCTGGGCAGGAGTCACAGGCTTATCCAAAAATTTTTAAAGGATCCTGAATTTTGAGGGTCCCATAAGCGTAGAGGAGGGCCATTAATACTTTTTAACCGAGATAAAAGGAAAATTATCAATAAGGCCAGCAACTCTACACGAATTTTGCGTGACTTACAGGGCGTTATTGAATAAATGTTAGTCGCAAACTTCGTATGCATTGTTGTTGCATCCAAACAGATATTCCATTAGTACATCATGATCGCGAAAAATGTACAGTTACACCCATAAGGCATAGATATGGGTGGCGTTATAAACATGAAACATACTTTATACATAACTTACATCATAAGACGGCACACGTAAAATAGGAGAAATCAGACGATTAAAAATCATCACGAGGAGATGTCACTACCAGAGATTCGATCCCGCAAGTCAATGGTGCAGCCAACTCCATCATCAGCCTCAACTTCGAAAAACCGTCATTATTTAATTGTTGTGGTGTTCAAAGGCCGGGGGGTGGTTGTTAGATTTGAAAAGGGGGTGGGGGGGGGGGAAAAAAAAAAACGGGGGGGGTGGGGGGGGGGGAGTAATTTATTTAATTATTTTTTTGGTTTGTTGTTTTATAATTTTTTAAAATAAATATTTTATGTATATAAAAAATATGGGAAAAAAATAGAAATGTGGGAACTCTGAATAATAAGGGTGAGTTTTGGTCTTACTCAAAGTGTAAGAACGGAAAACTCACTGACAAGTGAACACCCCTACCGAAAATCGTGAAAAATAGCACATCTTTGAAACGACTTAAGCTGTCAAGTTATTTCTACTACTCAACCGTTACTTTCCTCACCAAGTTTGATTTATATCAAACAACTTTAGCCTATAGCTCTAATAGTACAAATCAGTCAAGACATGTAACACAGTATATGTAAATTTTTTTTCCTACTTCGCTTTCTTTGACGTGTTTTACATCGCTTCTATTTTTTATACCCGTTACTCGTAGAGTACAAGGGTATATTGTAATCGTTGGAATGTATGTAACAGGCAGAAGGAGGCGTGTCAGACCCCATAAAGTATATATATTCTTGATCAGCATCAATAGCCGAGTCGATATAGCCATTCCTTGTCCGTCTGTCCGTCCGTCCGTCTGTCCGTCCGTCCGTCCGTCCGTCCGTCTGTCCGTCTGTCCGTCTGTATGAACAAAAGGATCTCAGAGACTATAAGAGCTAGAAAGATGAAAGGGGTCGCAAATGAAAGGTACAATACCCAAGCAATACAAGTTTGTTTTTGTTTTTTGACACGCCCACTTTAGGGCGTTCTATCTTCATATAAAGGAAAATGTACAGATAAGACTTGATTGTTTTAGTATAGAATGCTATCTGAACCAAATTTACACGGAGTTTACAGGTCTATGATGTACATGTACTGACCAAGTTTGATCGAAATCGGACAACTATATCGTATAGCTTCCATAGGGCCGATCGGTCAAAAACACGCTCCAAATATTAATTAGTATGAAAAAATTGTGCATTGACTACGCTATCGTAATGAAACTGACACAAAATAAATAAGTCAATAATATAAATATACTGACCAAGTTTTATAGAAAACGGACTACTATATCGTATAGCTCCCATAGGGACAATCAGTCAAAAATTTGCTTTAAGTATGAATTTGTATGAAAATTTTCTGTATTTACCAAGCTATCTTAATGAAACTGATACAAAATAAATTTATCAATAACATAAATGTACTGACCAAGTTTCATACAAATCGTATGACTATATCGTATAGCTCCCATAGGAACAATCGGTCGAACATTGAGTAACGGGTATCCTAAAGTCGCGGGGCGACTGTAGCATTCTTTCTTGTTTTTTCTATATTTCCTTTTTAAAACGGTCAAATTTGTTTCATATTTCTGAAATAATTCGATTGCGCAACACTGTGTGCTACATCGGTTGATACACATTGTTTTAATAAATTTTAAACCAAATTTAAAATAATTTGTGTTCAAAAGCAACAACAATTCCACAGCTAAACATTCTGTTTACTTATTTCTACGTTTGTTTGTCGCTGTGACATTGTTCTTGTATTTTTACGCCGTTACTAGTGCTAACATTTCGTTTGTGTAAAAATTATCTCTGTCGCCGCTCTCTCGCATAATCTGGTTTTGCCCATTACATTTGTTATTGTACTCATTTGTATTTTGCACATTACCCTAGCTTGCCTTCGTATTTTTTTAACTTATTTATTCTTTCAACAGTACTTATTAGCTTTTACATATTCTATATTAATGACCTTCACTATCTAAGTCTGTTATAACTCTTATTGCTAGGTGCGAACAAACGATAAGGTGGGTTTTGTTTGCTGCTGGCTATGTGAAAAAGTATCACATGAAAAATGTGCAGACCTCAACGGCCGGATTATCGACCTGAATGAGTCTAAATCAGGTTAGAAGTGGATATGGTAAAGGCCACATTATCCAGACTCTGAAATTCTTTCCAATAAATTCTTTATTTATAGAAGAGATCGTTCACTTATCCTCGGAAGAATTTATAATCGATGACTCTATGGATACTCAATTTATGGCGGTTAAGTTATGCCTAAATAACATTCTAGTTTTCATTACTTGCTCCTATATTCCTCCTTCTTCTGATTCTTCTCTTTATTTATTACACTTTTCTTCAGTCTAATCTATGCTATTCTTCGATTTTCTTGAGGATCTGTTTCGAATTTCATTGCTTCAGCTCAATGCTATTCCAAACTTTATTTCAAACTTTTTATTTGATTTTTGTTTTTGATCGATCCTGTTTTTCTTTTTCCTGTATAACACCCTTATTGAATCCTGAAGAATCTTTTCTGTTTGGTGTACCAGTGAGTTAACATTGGTTAAAAATAGAAATTCGAAATTCTATAAAAGATTCAGGAAACTTGCTCTTCCTTGTATTCCTCTCGATATCTGATTGCTCGATCTTATTTCTTTGTTTAAAATGACCCTTGTTATAATACCTTACTTACTGATTGTGGACAACCATTCCAAAGAAATTCTAGACGGTTTTATAGCTTCGTTAATTCGAAGCGTATATCATCAACGCTACCATCTAGTGTGGTCTTTAAAAAAGAAGCTGCTTATTCGGCTCAAGCGGCTATCGACTATTTATTTGCAAATTTTTTTCAAACGACTTATAGTATGCACTAGTATAAATCTGACTCACCCTTCCCTTATATTATTCCATAAATTGTTATTTTACACCGGTCATCACGGAAAGTTCGCTTTTTGTAATTTGTCCGTTGAATCATTCAGTTTCTCTGATGTTTAGAAATCATCTTACTTTATTCCTGTACACAAAAAAGGAAAAAAATCCAATATTTGCAACTATAGTTGCAGTTGTCTGCTATTCCCAATGCTTTTGAGAAATTAATAACTTCTCAATCGCAACATTTCTGTAGACCCATGATTTCACCCTGCCAGCATGGGTTTGTGAAATATAGATCCACTACCACTAACCTGTTAGAATTTACCTCATGCCTGTGAATTTATATAGATAAATTTCATTTTACAATTTTAAATTAAACAGTCATTCAAATATTAATTTGGAATTATAATGCGTGTAAGAAAGTTTAAACATGTATTTATTTATTTACATATGTTTTAAATATGAATCACTCTTCTTCTTATCAATGTTTATTGTTTGTATGGAAAAAATTGTAACGAACACATGAAGTAATCAGCAGACTGGAGGCGTACTCTGCCTACGGGGCCGACTGGAGCTCAGGGAAAATGGGGTGGGTTCTTTGCCAACTAGTGTGCTGCTGAGCCACATAACTAAAAAGTAGACAGAGTTGAAAAGAGTGACATGGAAATAAGGATGATAACCATATGGGTACAGAACAACGGCCAGAATGAACATCCAACCTGTAAAGAAGTTAAGCTACATACCTTTACCCTAAAATTTATGCGAAAATATTTACATCAGGTGACCATTATACAAGATACTTAATTCATAATTAGTCTGGGAATTCACAATTTAAAGTAAGCCATTCGTTGGTTATAAAAATCATAAGGGTACAGAACAACGGCCAGAATGAAAATCTTTGGGAAAGGACATAGAAGTTAATATCCTTCTTATTTTCATTCCCAACCTGTAAAGACGTTAAGCTACATACCTTTACACAAAAATCTATGAGACAATAATTACATCAGGTGCCCATTATACAGGATAATTAATTCTTAATTATTCTGGGAATTCACTATTTAATGTAAGCCATTCCTTTGTTATAAAAGTCTTTTAAGAATTAGCTGTCTTTACAAATTCATATTGAGATCAGCGTTTTTTATATTAACAAGTAAGAAAGGCTACAGTCGATCGAGCCGACTGTAAAAGACCACGTACTCCCATAGTATTGCATTTTATTTAAATTAAAATTTTCAAATGAAATTTAAAAAATTAAATATTTACATTTTGAATTAAAATTAAAAAATAAATAAATTAACAACTGTCATCGTCAGCACTCGAACCCGCGATCCATACGAAGGTTTCACTCTACCAGTTGCACCACACTCCTCTTCTATCATTCTTCCGATTATTTGCATATATGTATGTGCACACATATATATGTGTGTATGTATAGCATTGGTCGGCGCGGCCAGCGGCTCCGGGCAGCGCTGCCGCCAAAGCAGGTAGAGAAAACGTTCGAACATATGTTTGTATGTTTCTGTGTTTGTTTGTGTGTGTTGCGCGCATGCAGTGATTTTGTTTTAAAATAACTTCGACTTTGAACCGTAATTTCTCTGTTGTTTGACATAGGATTTTGATGCCACTTTCAGGAAAGTTAGAAATAGTAATTCTCTAAGCGTATGTTAAATTACTGAGATATTCGCCTAAAACAAAAATTTTCTCGAGGTTTGTCTGGTTTTTTGCTCATTGCGGGGGCGGTAGGGGGCGTGGCAACAATTTGAAATAAACTTGATCTGCCCGACATAATAACGGACTTTTATTGTGAATTTCATGGTTCTAGCTTTTGTAGTTTAAAAGATCCAGGTGTTCATACGGACAGACGGACATGGCTATATTGACGCGGCTGTTGATGCTGATCAAGAATATATATACTTTATGGGGTCGGCCACGCCTCCTTCTGCCTGTTACGCACATCTCGCTTCTGACAAACTTAATAGACCCCCTTTACTCTTTTTTAAAGAGTACGGGGTCTAAAAAGAAAAGCGAACATACATTCGGACTGGGCTAGGTATGTCTTTACTTTTAACTAATTTTAACTAGCTGTCATATACTCAATTATTTTAACTCACTCAGCTTGTTTTGTTCTTAAATGCGTTGATACAGCTGACAATACTTCATAGAAGTCGACAGGCCTGAAGACGACGATGTGCTGTTTGAACTTCAAAAGGATTAGAAAATATATATAGTAACATATATAGAGACATATGTACCCATATAATACGCCTGGCTCACACTTATCATTTATGTTACACATTCCTTTCCCACAGATTTAAGCTAAAAACAAGTAAGAAAGGCTACTTAAAATTAAAATTTTAAAATGAAATTAAAACAAGTAAGAAAGGCTACAGTCGATCGAGCCGACTGTAAAAGACCCCGTACTCCCATAGTAGTGCCCATTTGCATTTTATTTAAATTAAAATTTCAAAATGAAATTTAAAAAATTAAATATTTACATTTTGAATTAAAATTAAAAAATAAATAAATTAACAATTGTCATTGTCAGCATTCGAACCCGCGATCCATACGAAGGTTTCACTCTACCAGTTGCACCACACTCCTCTTCTATCATTCTTCCGATTATTTGCATATATGTATGTGCACACATATATATGTGTGTATGTATAGCATTGGTCGGCGCGGCCAGCGGCTCCGGGCAGCGCTGCCGCCAAAGCAGGTAGAGAAAACGTTCAAACATATGTTTGTATGTTTCTGTGTTTGTTTGAATGTGTTGCGCGCATGCAGTGATTTTGCAGCAAATTAACATGCACGTTGAACCGAAATTTCTCTCTTGTTTGACATAGGATTTTGATGCCACTTTCAGGAAAGTTAGAAATAGTAAGTCTCTAAGCGTATGTTGAATTACAACACTGTACTATTTGATTTAATGCCCTAAAAACGGCATTAAAGTTTAAAAGTTTTTTAGTCTTTCTGAGAAAAGGGGGCGTGGCAGCTCAAAATTTTGAATGGCATTATACTATGGCTGTCTCTAAGAACCTGCATACCAAAATTTGTGCTCCTAAGTGCTATAGTTACTGAGATATTCGCCTAAAACACAAATTTTTTCGAGGTTTGCTTGGTTTTTTGCTCAGTGCGGGGGCGGTAAGGGGCGTGGCAACAATTTAAAATAAACTTGATCTGCCTGACATAATAACGGACTTTCATTGTGAATTTGGTGGTTCTAGCTTTTGTAGTTTAAAAGATCCAGGTGTTCATACGGACGGACGGACAGACGGACAGACGGACATTGCTATATCGACTCGGCTGTTGATGCTGATCAAAAATATATATACTTTATGGGGTCGGCCACGCCTTCTTCTGCCTGTTATGCACATCTCGCTTTTGACAAACTTAATAGACCCCTATACTCTTTTTTAAAGAGTGGGGGTCTAATTATAAAATAATCAAATGGTGACAATAACAATTCTGGCTTCCCACGAACTTATCAAATATCATAAACAATTCGCCAGAATCGCTTTTCCCACCATTGGGGTTGAAACTGCTGACGTTGCACAAATCCTGGATGGCAGAATTCTTTTAAATCTCAATCTCTTCAAGATCAAGATCACTTTGTTTACAAAACAGCCAAAAGCTCTTCAAGTTGAAAGTCCAAACAATAAAAGCTTAAAGCCGAGGTTTGTTCAACGTCCCCAGGACATAGCATAAGTTACTCTAGATTTATATCTGTACTCCGTAGCTTCGGGTTGAGAAAAATAAAATATATAATTTTTTGAGTAACCAACTTACAAGTAACAGAAATCGGTCCTTTTAGATCCGCTTATAGAGTCTAGGATTTAACACGCAAGTTTTCAGAACATTACAATTTTGGAAAAACAATTTTCTGATATCAGCAAAAGAATCAACGCGTGTTCTAAAACTTAACAACCCTATTATTAATCGTGGCCAACAGTCAAAGTGCGACCGTCACTGAAAACATAATTGCTATATTAAGAATAACGCGCAAAACTTGCAACACACCAGTGTCCTGTTAATAAATAGATCCCTTGAACTATTTTGAACAACTATAAATAAGGACTTATTTCCAGACTTTACACATCATCATATTGATAACTGTAAACGTAAGATCCTTACAACCCAACAAAAGTAAACAAAACTCTGAAGTGACTATCAAAATCAAATATATTTGCGAAAAACTGATTTGAATCCAACAAACTGAAATTAATAAAAAAATTCAAAACAAACAACATCATGACAACAACAGCAACGATGGTCAAGTGCCTATCTTCGATGAAAAAACTGTGGAACTCACAGCACTTTAACTGTGTAATTGACACAGGTTCGTCCGTCAATCTTATATAATTAAATGTGCAAACAATAAATGGCACTATTCAACTAAAAAATTGTGTATCTTTTGCCCCTAGTAAACATTGTCCCACTCAAAAAATATTTTATTTACACGACTTCTCAGACAATTACGATATTCTACTAGGCAGAGAATATCTAGAATAATGCGAAGCAAAAATTGATTACAAAAAGAAAACAGTTTTCCTAAACGAGCATCCATTTCAAATGAGATATGATCGTGAGGATTCTGTTAAGGACAAAATTGCATTTCAATGCCTTGATCCGCCCCGAACAAATGATATAGCTGTTAATTACGCTATAAACAATAAACTAAATGAAAACAAGAAAGAATGCTATAGTCGCCCCGCGACTTTAGGATACCCGTTACTCAATGTTCGGCCGATTGTTCCTATGACAGCTATATGATATAGTAGTCCGATTTGAATTAAAATTGGTCAGTATATTTATATTATTGATAAATTTATAAATTATCAGTTTCATTAAGATAGCTTGGTAAATACAGAAAATTTTCATAAAAATTCATACTAAATGCAAATTTTTAACCTATTGTCCCTATGGGAGCTATACGATATAGTAGTCCGATTTGGATGAAACTTGGTCAGAACATTTATGTCATTAATAAATTTATTTTGTGTTAGTTTCATTAAGATATCTTAATCAATGCAAAATTTTTTCATACTAATTTATATTTGGAGCGTATTTTTGACCGATCGGCCCTATGGTAGCTATACGATATAGTTGTCCGATTCCGATCAAACTTGGTCAGTACATGAACTTCATAAACGTGTAGTCTCCGTGTAAATTTGGATCAGATAGCATTGCTAACAAAAAAGTTTTCTATACTAAAACATTCAATTCTTATCTGTACATTTTCCTTTATATGAAGATAGAACGCCCTAAAGTGGGCGTGTCAAAAAACAAAAACAAACTCGTACTGCTTGGGTATTGTACCGTTCATTTGCGAACCCTTTTACCTTTCTAGCTCTTATAGTCTCTGAGATCCTTTTGTTCATACAGACGGACGGACGGACGGACGGACGGACGGACGGACGGACGGACAGACGGACAGACGGACATGGCTATATCGACTCGGCTATTGATGCTGATCAAGAATATATATACTTTATGGGGTCTGCCACGCCTCCTTCTGCCTGTTACATACATTCCAACGATTACAATATACCCTTGTACTCTACGAGTAACGGGTATAACAAGAAAGAATGCTATAGTCGCCCCGCGACTTTAGGATACCCGTTACTCAATGTTCGGCCGATTGTTCCTATGACAGCTATATGATATAGTAGTCCGATTTGAATTAAAATTGGTCAGTATATTTATATTATTGATAAATTTATAAATTATCAGTTTCATTAAGATAGCTTGGTAAATACAGAAAATTTTCATAAAAATTCATACTAAATGCAAATTTTTAACCTATTGTCCCTATGGGAGCTATACGATATAGTAGTCCGATTTGGATGAAACTTGGTCAGAACATTTATGTCATTAATAAATTTATTTTGTGTTAGTTTCATTAAGATATCTTAATCAATGCAAAATTTTTTCATACTAATTTATATTTGGAGCGTATTTTTGACCGATCGGCCCCATGGTAGCTATACGATATAGTTGTCCGATTCCGATCAAACTTGGTCAGTACATGTACTTCATAAACGTGTAGTCTCCGTGTAAATTTGGATCAGATAGCATTGCTAACAAAAAAGTTTTCTATACTAAAACATTCAATTCTTATCTGTACATTTTCCTTTATATGAAGATAGAACGCCCTAAAGTGGGCGTGTCAAAAAACAAAAACAAACTCGTACTGCTTGGGTATTGTACCTTTCATTTGCGAACCCTTTCACCTTTCTAGCTCTTATAGTCTCTGAGATCCTTTTGTTCATACAGACGGACGGACAGACGGACGGACGGACGGACGGACGGACGGACGGACGGACGGACGGACGGACAGACGGACAGACGGACAGACGGACATGGCTATATCGACTCGGCTATTGATGCTGATCAAGAATATATATACTTTATGGGGTCTGCCACGCCTCCTGCCTGTTACATACATTCCAACGATTACAATATACCCTTGTACTCTACGAGTAACGGGTATAAAAACCAATTTCGATTAGAACATCTGAACGATGAAGAAAAATCAAAACTTACCAAAATTCATTATGAGTTTAGTGACATTCAGTACAAAGAAAGTGAAAATTTGACTTTCACCAGTACAATTAAGCATGTCATCCAAACTAAACACGAAGACCCAATACAAAACCGGCCATATAAGAATGCGCAAACATTCGACGAAGAAGTCGATAAACAAAATAAAGAAATGATTGAACAAGGTATAATTCGCAAATCAAACTCGCCTTATTGCTCACCAATTTGGATTGTGCTAAAGAAACGTGATGCATCAGGTAAAGAAAAGTTTCGTAAAGTTATTGACTATCGAAATGAAATAACAATCGATGATAAATAACCTATTAAGGTCATGTATGATATACTAGACAAACTTGGAAAATCTCAGTATTTAACCACAATTGACCTTGCAAAATGATACAAATGGACCCACTAAGTATACCAAAAACAGCTTTTTCAACTAAAAATGGACATTACGAATACACTCGAATGCCTTTTGGGTTGAAAAATGCCCCAGCAACATTTCAACTCTGCATGAACAATCTGTTAGAAGATCTAATCTTTAAAGATTGTTTGGTATACATGGATGATATAATAGTGTATTCCTTCATTGGAAGAACACCTTTTATCATTAAAAAGGGTTTTCACAAAACTTCGTGAAGCTAATCTTATTAGATTTAGCCAATTAGACAAATGCGAATTTCTGAGAAAAGAAACGGAATTCCTTGGACACATAATAACAACAGAAAGAATTAAAGCAAATCCAACCAAAATCTTTGCCATACAAAACATTCCAATACCAAAAACAGCCAAAGAAATAAAATCATTTTTAGGCCATTGTGGTTATTATAGGATATTCATTCCTAACTTCGCACACGTTGTAAAGCCAATGACTTTAAAATATAAGGAAGGTGCAATTATGAATACCAACGAACGTAATTACAAATCTGCTTTGGAAAAATTAAAAGTAACTATGCAGCAATTGAAAAAGAACGTTTAGCCATCGTTTGGGCAACCGCATATTTTCGATCTTATCTCTACGAAAATTCGAAATCCTCGGTGATCACAAACCACTTACTTGGCTTAACAATATTTAAGAACCAAACATGAAATTGCAACGTTGGAAAATCAAGTAAAATGAATTTGATTATTATATTAAATATGTACTAGGCAAAGAGAATTATGTTGCAGACGCTTTATCCAGAACAAAAATTGAAGAAAACTTGTTAGGAGAAACTTCTGACGTAACTGTAGCAACAATCCATAGCGCCCAAGAGGACAACCAGTATCACATTTCACTGACAGAAAGACCAATAAAAATTTTTACAAGACAAATAGAATTTTAAAAATTTATCTTAAATAACGTATTCGTCACTAATTATTTTTATAAATCAAAAATATTAATAAAATATGTTGATATAACACATAATCGTGCAAAGAATTAACTAAATAATACTTATGTTCTAAGAAAAGTGTTATATATTTCAGCAATGAAGCTTATTTTCTTACTTTCCAGAATGCTTTCGTTGAAATAATAAGTCCCAATAATATAACAAAAACATGTAAGAAAAGTACAGTCGACCACGCCCGACCGTAAAATTCTCTCTGCATTTTTTCTCGATGACAACTCTCCATAATTTACCAACTCTAAATATAACATTCATGCTACTTAACTTTATATACCCAATAAAAGGACAGAACTTGGAAATCAATCCAATTAACATTAAGAATGGATATCTTATATATAGAAAGATAACTCATTATTAATCAAAATATAAGAAGTAGATAGTAACTAAGAAGATTAAATACGATAATTCCAGATCAACAAATAACCCGAATCACGATGAAAACTCTTCATAATTTACCAACTCTAATTATAACATTCATGCTACTTTACTTTATATCGCCAATAAAAGGACAGAAGTTGGAAATCAATCCAATTAACTCTAAGAGTGGATGTCTTCAAACAGGAACATTGAATCTACCCATAAAATACGAGTATCACTATTTAACTATCAATATAACAAAAACTGAAAAAACTTATAATAATCTTATGAAACAAAAAAAAGAATTTGAAACACTAGCAAAAATAAAATACTTAACAGAAAAACTGGATAGAGAAATGAACGGTATAAACGTAATAAAAGAGGACTTGTAAATTTCATGGGAAATTTTTATAAGTACCTTTTTGGAACTCTAAATCAAGAAGATAAAGAAGAATTACAATCAAAAATAGACAACCTTTCAGAAAATAGTGTTCAAGCTAATGAAATAAATGAAGTAATAAATGCAGTTAATAAAGGAATTGAAGTAATGAACAGTTTAAGTGTCACCCACGAAGCAGAACAAAGACTTGACATACTAATTTTCAATTTACAGGAATTCACAGAATACGTTGAAGATATAGAATTAGGAATGCAACTAATCAGGCTTGGTATATTCAACCCTAAGTTACTAAAATATGACTCACTATCACATTTAAACGCTGAAAAAATAATAAATATTAAAACATCAACTTGGTTAAAAACAAATACTTATAAAATTTTAATCATTTCCCATGTTCCACGCGAAATTAAAAATACTGCACTATTCGACATTATTACTCACCCTGACGGAAATAAAAACATTCTAACTAAAATTATACATGACACTTACTATTTACAAAATAATAAAGCATTTACAGCAGCAAATAAAGACTTAGTTATGAACATATGTATTACTGGAATATTAAATCAAAATAAAACAGAATGAAGGTATGCAAAAACACACAAATTAAGTACGTAGAGCCAAATATTATGTTAAAATGGAACTTACCTAAAACTGTATTAAATCCAAATTGTATCAATAGAGAAATACTTATTGAAGGAAACAATATAAGAAAAGCAATAAATTGTTCACTCCAAATAGATGAAATATTAATAACTAACACCATTTTAGATTACACAAACAGTTTACATAAACAAGTCAGAAAGGCTACAGTCGATCGAGCCGACTGTAAAAGACCCCGTACTCCCATAGTAAATTAAAATTAAATAGTTAAATTTTCAATTAAAAACTAAATATATTAACAATTGTCATTGTCAGCACTCGAACCCGGGATCCATGGGAAGATTCCATATTGCGCCGCAACTCTACCAGTTGCGCCACACCCCTCTTCTATCATTCTTCCGATTATTTGCATATTTATTTATTTATTAACGCAGACTTAA
The DNA here is from genome assembly GCA_035046005.1 of Drosophila acutilabella. NCBI lineage: Eukaryota > Metazoa > Arthropoda > Insecta > Diptera > Drosophilidae > Drosophila > Drosophila acutilabella. The sequence continues at coordinate 313,188 of JAWNOK010000043.1, forward strand.
TGCAGTCGCGAGTAAACCAAAATATAAAGTTATATTTATAATTAAAATTAATTATTATGACTATAAAAGACATAAAAAAAATATATTTTTACTGAAAATATTAAAAGAATTTAGAATTTAGTTAATTAAATTATTAATAGTTTATCTTTAATCGGTATTCTGGGAAAAAAGTAAAGTATGCCAAAACAATCACGAAAGATTTCTGATTTAAAGGAACGCGTGAATGGCTAAGATGCCAAACATACTGCCCCTAAAGATCAGAGATTTAACGGAGTTGGCTGTAAAGTGAAGCTTTAAGATGGGAAAGAGAAAGAGATGTATCAATAATTCTATAGTATTCGTTATATTGAGCGCATAATACCCGAAAACGATTGTGCAAAGCGTAGTCAGTAGTGCATGTGGGATGAAATAAAGGGATGTAGTACCTGGTTGCCCTGGTTGGAATGTTGAAATTAAGGCGTTTTAAAAGAGATGGGGAACAGATATCACCAACTATAAGCTTGTGAAGGAAAATAACTCCAAGAACTCTCCTACGATTAAGAAGGGACGGAAGATTAAGGGGTAAGAGCCTATTGGTGTAGGAAGGAAGGCGAAGATTAGGGTCCCAATTAAGACCTCGAAGTGCAAAGAGTAAAAACTGCTTCTGCACTGACTCAATTAAATCTTGAGTATGAGCATGTTGAGGAGACCAGACACATGAACAATATTCAATGGTGCGGACAAGGGATGTATAAAGAAGTTTTGTGACGAAGGGATCATTAAATTCTTTAGACCAGCGTTTAATAAATCCAAGAGTGCCCTTGGCTTTATTAACAATTGAGGAGATATGATGTGTGAAACTTAATTTATTATTAAAAAGAACACCAAGGTCTTCAACTGACAGTATACGATTTAAGAGTACATTGTCAATATAGTAATTGGCTAAGTAAGGAGTAACCCTGTTAAAAGTCATAAACAGGCATTTAGAAAAATTTAGTTTCAAGTGATTAGTTATGCACCAGTTATGCATTGTGTTTAAATCATCTTGTAGTAACGCATGATCCTGGGGGTCTTTGTAAGATAATAATAATTTCACGTCATCTGCATACATAAGTATGCGACAATGGGATAGCGAAGAGGAAAGGTCGTTTATAAAAAGATTAAAAAACAATGGGCCTAGGTGACTACCCTGGGGAACTCCAGAAGTAACGAAAACAGATTTAGACTTTGCTGATCTAAGCATAACCCTTTGGGTCCTACCTGTTAGATATGATGATATCCACAGAAGAAGGGTGGGTGGAAAACCTAGGATACTAAATTTATGTAAAAGAAGGTTATGATTAACAGAGTCAAATGCTTTACTAAAGTCAGTGTATATGACATCAGTTTGCATTATATTAAGGAATGCCTCATTAACAAAAGAGGTGAGTTCTAATAGATTGGTCGAAGTCGACCGACTCTTAACAAACCGGTGTTGGGCGGGAGAGATAATTGACTTGCAGAGGTGTTGCAAAGTCGATGTAACTATTTTTTCGAAGAGCTTAGGGATTGCTGACAACTTTGCAATTCCCCTGTAGTTGGATATATCCGACTTGCACCCTTTTTTATGCAGTGGGATAATGTAAGATTCTTTCCATAAGGTAGGAAAGATAGAGGATTCTAAAGAAAGGTTAAACAGAATTAATAGAGGTTTTATTATAGAAGAACAGCACTCCTTAAGCACACAACTTGGAGTGTTGTCGGGGCCAGGAGAGATGGAAGATTTTAAGGTGTTAATTGAAGAGAGTATACAACTATAGGAAGAAAAACAGAATTAGAGGATGGGAGTTTATAGGGGTAAGAGAAGTTAGTAGACAAACTAGAGGTGTAAGTAGATTGAAAAAAGTTAGCAAAGAGATCGGAAGCGGCCGAGTCCTCACTTACTTTACTAGAATTAAAAAAGAAAGAATAGGGTAAAGTACTAGATTTACGTTTAGAATTAACAAAGTTATAGAATTGTTTAGGATCACGCGCAAATTGAGTCTTGCAACGAACAAGATAATTTTCATAGCATTGAGAATTAAGAAGGGTAAAGGCTGCTTTAACTTTAGAATAATTAAAAAGTCTAAGTTAGAGCCTGTCTGCTTAAACCTTTTGAAATATTTAGATTTTTTATTTTTTAAGTTTGATAATCTTGGTGAGAACCAAGGCGGTTTATGTGAAACGGACTTTACAACGCTAGGGATGCAGACATCAGAGAATGAATTTAAAATACTCAACAGCTATGTTAATATCTTTCATGCCGTAAAGTACAGACCAGTCAGTAGTTGCTTTGCGAAAGCAACGGCGCGAGTTGGAAGAGAAAGAATGAGGTAAATGGGTTGAGTTAGGGATAGACAAAGACAGTCCAAGGGTAGGATGAAAAGAATCTTCAGGTACCACTACAGGAGAAGATCTAGTGACAACAGCACTGGATGAATCACTTACAAAGATGAGATCCAGCATTCGGTTTAAACGATTAGAAACATGATTGACTTGAAAAAGAGAAAGATCAATCAAACTATCTAAAAAGTCATTGTTGGTTGTGGGAGTGACATTAAACTGGTTGAAAAACGTCCAGTGTCACCAAGTGTCACAAAGAAATCACAATCACGAATGTGACTAAATACTTCTTTGAAATTGAAATGGTGAAAATAAATAGACATTTCAGAGGATGGAGGAATATAAGAACAGGTTACATACAGCGCAAAAGACGAAAAAGTAACCTTAACGGCAACAATTTCAATATCATCCATTGGTGAAACATCAATTATTTCAGCATTAAGGGAGGATTTTACTGAAATAAGGACACCACCACCACGTCGTTTAGGACGATCGCGCCTAAAGATATTATATTTTGACGACATTATTTCATTATCAGATATACTGGAATTAAGCCAAGTCTCTGAGAATGCAATAATATCGGTGTCAAAAGAGAAACTATTCTAATGTAACTGTTTTAACTTAGACCCCAGACCCCTTACATTCTGATACAGAATGAAAAGTTGGTCAGAGTCTAGTTTTTTGAGGCTATGACTGAGGCCGCTTGAGGACCATTAGTCGGAAAGGTGACAGGATTTGAACGAGTTCTAGTCTTCTGCTCGCTTCTGACAAACTTAATAGACGCCTATACTCTTTTTTAAAGAGTACGGGGTCTAATAAAAACGTAACTAAATTAGAAGCATTGTCATATTTCCAAACTAAAGAAATTATATTTCAGCAAACAAAATTGTAAAACATGTTCCAAATAATAACGATAACAACATTAATAATTTTTATACCCGATACTCGTAGAGTACAAGGGTATATTGTAATCGTTGGAATGTATGTAACAGGCAGAAGGAGGCGTGGCAGACCCCATAAAGTATATATATTCTTGATCAGCATCAATAGCCGAGTCGATATAGCCATGTCCGTCTGTCCGTCCGTCCGTCCGTCCGTCCGTCCGTCCGTCCGTCTGTATGAACAAAAGGATCTCAGAGACTATAAGAGCTAGAAAGGTGAAAGGGTTCGCAAATGAAAGGTACAATACCCAAGCAGTACGAGTTTGTTTTTGTTTTTTGACACGCCCACTTTAGGGCGTTCTATCTTCATATAAAGGAAAATGTACAGATAAGAATTGAATGTTTTAGTATAGAAAACTTTTTTGTTAGCAATGCTATCTGATCCAAATTTACACGGAGACTACACGTTTATGAAGTACATGTACTGACCAAGTTTGATCGGAATCGGACAACTATATCGTATAGCTACCATAGGGCCGATCGGTCAAAAATACGCTCCAAATATAAATTAGTATGAAAAAATTTTGCATTGATTAAGATATCTTAATGAAACTAACACAAAATAAATTTATTAATGACATAAATGTTCTGACCAAGTTTCATCCAAATCGGACTACTATATCGTATAGCTCCCATAGGGACAATAGGTTAAAAATTTGCATTTAGTATGAATTTTTATGAAAATTTTCTGTATTTACCAAGCTATCTTAATGAAACTGATAATTTATAAATTTATCAATAATATAAATATACTGACCAATTTTAATTCAAATCGGACTACTATATCATATAGCTGTCATAGGAACAATCGGCCGAACATTGAGTAACGGGTATCCTAAAGTCGCGGGGCGACTATAGCATTCTTTCTTGTTTTTTTATCTCATTAATATTGTACACTATCTTTAAATATAAAAATATTCCACAAAAAATTATAGTAAATTATAAGAACAAAAACCAATCAACCCTGTAAGGCGGGGTGCCAATCCCGTCTTACATAGCGTTTAACAGGAATAAGAATATATGTTATAAGTTTATTAATAGTAATAAGGAAGATGTATTTGGTTATTAGGATTAAGAACATGAATTATTAGTATTAAGTTGTTTAGAGACAATGAAGTCGAACATTAAGTTAAAACAACAACGTATTTTTAATTAGAAACAACCATCTACGGCGCTCCTAGAGTTGCAGCTTACTCTTGTGGATCAACGCCGTCTTCCGCTAGGTATGCTCGTGGTCTCTTGGCGCCCCAGAGCCACGATCACATACTCGCAAGACGTATCTTTCCCTCGTGTGCAACGACTCGCGGAGATCAACGGCGGCACCCCCCGTTTGGATCTCGCGTCTGCGCATCTCCTATCCGTTCGCAAACTCTTCGCTAGAGAACAGCGGCGTTCGCCAGAGTACCTCGGCGTCCCGCTTCGATCTCGCAGAGCGTCGCATCGCATCGCATCGCTGAGAACAACGGCGGCGCCCCCCGTTTAGATCTCGCATGCGACTACTCCATACCCTGTAGTGCCCCTCTCACGTGACCGGCGGCGGCTGCCAGAGTACCTCGCCCCGCCTCGATCTCGTGGAGCATTGCAACAGCTTGCGCGGAACGACGGTGGCATCCCCACCTCGCTCTCGCGTCTTGCATTCCGATTTTTTCCGAGGTGTGTCTAGTTTTTTGCTCATTGTGGGCGAATGGGGCATGGCATCGAAAAAAAAAGATTCTTGTATTGACTGGCTAATAATGTGATCGCTTGAGACCAATCTCGAGCTTGTAGCTCTTACCATCTCCGAAATCTATATGTTCATACGGGCGGACAAGCAGACGGACAGACAGACGGACAGACAGACGGACAGACGGACATGGCTATATCGACTCGGCTTGTGATGCTAATCAAGAATGTATATATTCTAGGGGGTCTGCCACGCCTCCTTCTGCCTGTTACATACATTTTCACAAACCCAATATACTCTTGCTGAGAGTATACTAATAGATCTCCAAACTTACGCCGAATTTAAGGAATACATAATAAATATACAAAAAAAGTTATAACAACCAGGAATGGAGAAAATGACATTATTATTTAAAGAAAAGTATTACTATCCAGATTACCAGATTGCAAAGTTTGTAATATAGCAAAAACAGAACATAGAAATACTAAATTAGCTTTTGAATTAACTCCAGAAATCCATAATCTCAAAGAAAAATATGTCATTGATTTCTACATTGTAGACAACAAACAATTTCTATCTTGCATAGACCTATATTCCAAGTACGCAACTTTAATAAAAGTAAATGGTCGAGATTGGTTAGAAGCTAAAAGAGCTCTTTTAAAAGTATTTAATGACATGGGAAAACCAATTAAAATAAAAGCAGATAAAAACTTAGCTTTTTTGTGCACCGCACTACAGATTTGGTTAAAATCAGAAGACGTAAATATATCTATTACAACTAGTAAAAACGGCATTTCAGACATAAAAAGATTCCATAAATCAGTAAATGAAAAATTAAGAATTCTGACACAAATCACGAAGATAAACTAACTAGATTTGAAATAATACTTTATACTTATAATCATAAGACTAAACATAACACGACTTGTAGAACACCAGCAGATATTTTCATATACGCAGGAACTCCTGAATACACAACAAAATAGAAAGACTTAATGAAAATAGAACCGAATTTGAAATAGATACTAGGTATAGGGAATCACCATTAGTAAGATATAAATCCACAAACCCATTTAATCAAACAGGAAATATAACAGAGGTAGAGGTAATTCATAACGATAATTCCAGATCAACAAATAACCCGAATCACGATGATAACTCTTCATAATTTACCAACTCTAATTATAACATTCTTACTACTTAACTTTATATACCCAATAAAAGGACAGAACTAGGAAATCAATCCAATTAACATTAAGAATGGATATCTTATATAGAAAGATAACTCATTATTAATCAAAATATAAGAAGAAGAAAGTAACTAAGAAGATTAAATACGATAATTCCAGATCAACAAATAACCCGAATCACGATGAAAACTCTTCATAATTTACCAACTCTAATTATAACATTCATGCTACTTTACTTTATATCGCCAATAAAAGGACACAAGTTGTAAATCAATCCAATTAACTCTAAGAGTGGATATCTTATATTTCAAACAGGAACATTGAATCTACCCATAAAATACGAATATCACTATTTAACTATCAATATAACAAAAACTGAAGAAACTTACAATAATCTTATGAAACAAACAAAAAGAATTTGAAACACTAGCAAAAATAAAATACTTAACAGAAAAACTGGATAGAGAAATGAACGGTATAAACGTAATAAAAGAGGACTTGTAAATTTCATGGGAACTTTTTATAAGTACCTTTTTGGAACTCTAAATCAAGAAGATAAAGAAGAATTACAATCAAAAACAAGTAAGATAAGTACGGTCGAGCACGCCCTACCGTATAATACTCTCTGCATTTTCCACCGATTATATTATTAAAATCGGTATCGAGATATTACAATGTGTAGTACTTGCATTAAAACACGTTGAAACAAAAACAATCTAAGCATAATAAAACATACAGCTGTTTGTCTGTATGCGAATACATATACGAAAGACAATATATGATGCATATATGTATGTGTGTATTCGGCGCGGCCAGCGACTGTGAGCAGCGCTGCCGCCACGCAGGCAGCGAAAACATTCGAACATGTGCTTGTATGTTTCTGTCTCGCTTGCACTCATACATTGAGCGTTGCCGCTCAAGTTCTTGTATGTTACTATCTCGCTTGCACTCATACACGATATTGCATTTAGTTATCAATATTGTAACGCTTCTAGTTTTCTTGTTTATAGTCCGATTTTAATGCACCTTTCAGGATAGTTTGATATAGTTAGTCTCCACACGAATTATAAATTAGAATACTCTACGATAAGAAGAAATGCCATAAAAATGTATTGAATTTTGAATAGTGTCTTAGTTCCTATGGGAAAAGGGGGCGTGGCAGCCCAAAATTTTTGATGGCATGACATTTACTCAGTCTCTAGGAACCTCCATACCAAAATTGGTGCCATAGTTACTGAGATATTCGCCGAAAACACCGATTTTTTCCGAGGTGTCTCTGGTTTTTTGCTCATTGTGGGCGAATGGGGCTTGGCATCGAAAAAAAAAAAGATTCTTGTATTGACTGACTAAATATGTGATCGATTGAGACCAAGCTCGAACTTGTAGTTCTTACCATCTCTGAAATCTGTTTGTTCATACGGACGGATAGACACAGACGGGCAGACAGACGGACAGACAGACGGACAGACAGACGGACAGACAGACGGACATGGCTATATCGACGCGGCTGTTGATGCTGATCAAGAATATATATACTTTATGGGGTCTGCCACGCCTCCTTCTGCCTGTTACGCACATCTCGCTTCTGACAAACTTAATAGACCCCCTTTACTCTTTTTTTAAGAGTACGGGGTCTAACTAAATATATTAACAATTGTCATTGTCAGCACTCAAATCATAATCCACGCTGAATTCCGACCGCTGAACCAACTCAAATAACTTTAAAAATGCGAAATCTAACTCCTTGGGTCCAAGCACGACAGTTTGCTTCTCTCTGGTTCATTTCCTTATGAATCGATACATATATGCCATGATTCTCACAATTTTTCCACATGACGAGAATCGCGACACCAACTCTGATAACCAGTCAGAGCTAGTGGCAAAACAGACGACTGCAGACTTTTTCTACTCCATCTTCTCAAGGTCTTCAGGTATAGAAATATGTCGATTCTGAGGCCAATGCTCCTGCTCCTGCAGAGGAATGATGGGCCTTCTTGCCAAATAGACTGGACCAGTTCACGAGTATCACACCCTCTCGACGATAAATCTGCTGTATTTAACGATGTTGGTACATGTCGCCATGGTACATCAATGGCCATCTCTTAGATGTCTGCAACACGATTGGCCACGAATGTTGCTAATAATGATGGAGACGTGTTTATCCAATGTAGGGTGATTTCTGAATCAGTCCAGAAATTCACGCTCTCAATTCGACAGTGGTTCAACATATGTTTTATGGAGAACCATAATTGGGCTAACAGGTGTGCTGCACACAATTCGAGTCTGAGAATCGACTTTGTTTTCAGTGGAGCCACCTTTGCCTTTGCAGTAAGCAATCGGCAGACGATACTAGCACCGTCGTTAGCACGAACATATATGCAGCACCCGTATGCTAGACTGGATGCATCCGCGAATTTACTTGTGAACCTGAATCTAATAAATCTCTGGCATTCCTCTCTTGGCCAAATCTATCGCGAATAGTCACAACAGCTGTTGCCAGAATAACTTCGTCAACTTCACTTGCAACATGGTTCACATGAGCAAGAAGAGCAGCTGCTTGCTGTACTGCGCAGAAGCGTACTTGTGCAGGAGCGTATTGTGGTCAATGTTGGTCAACGCAAGGGATGACTTCCCGCCTTTGGCAGGCTTTAGGTCTGATTTGAATTTCAACCTGGATTAGGAGCTTTCTTCAACGGACAGATGCTGATATCGCCTGTTCAGCGCTACAACACAATCGGATCATTGCGGTAACGAGTTGCAATCTAGCTGCTCCTCATATTTCGTCCTCGTGCTTGGGTCTACTTTTGACATTACAAGATGAATGAGGACTGCATTGGCAAAGTCTTTCTCATCTCCAATTGACATAAATGATTCGAAAATCGCATTCACTGAATCAATGATCGTGCGGATCCATAGAGCCGATGGTTTATTCATCGGCTCAATGTCAAATAACTGGGAGAGTGTGTCAAAGAAGATAAGGCATTTATTGTCGTAGACCCGCTTCAGACTCTCTAATGCTCTTGAATAATTTGCATCCGAGACCTGATAAGCCTTTATCGTTCCCAGAGCCTCGTCTGATAGACACGATATTAAGTGATTGAACTTTTTGATATTCGATAAAGAACGATCCGAGTCTACCAAACTTTCAAAAAGGCTGATAAATTGCTTATATTCTGAATGTTTGCCGCTGAAACTAGGCAACTTCAGTTTGGGTAAGTGCGCGTGATGAAACACTGGAACCCGATCGGCAACTTCAAATTTGCTAAGAGCAGCCATATATGAAGACCTTAATCGTATTAGATTTCTTGGAGCTATTTTCCTTCACAAGCTTATAGTTGGTGATATCTGCTCCCCATCTCTTTTAGAACGCCTTAATTTCAACATTCCAACCAGGGCAACCAGGTACTACATCCCTTTATTTCATCCCACATGCACTACTGACTACGCCTTGCACAATCGTTTTCGGGTATTATGCGCTCATTATAACGATTACTATAGAATTATTGATACATCTCTTTCTCTTTTCCATCTTAAAGCTTCACTTTACAGCCAACTCCGTTAAATCTCTGATCTCTAGGGGCAGTATGTTTGGCATTTTAGCCATTCACGCGTTCCTTTAAATCAGAAATCTTTCGTGATTGTTTTGGCATACATTTGCATTGATCTGGTTTGTTTTTTTTGGGTTTTCCCGATCCTTGCAACAAATGTTCGATCAACTTCTTTACTTTTTTCCCAGATTAACGATAAACTATTAATATATTTAAATAACTAAATTCTAAATTCTTTTAATATTTTCAGAAAAAATATATTTTTATTATGTCTTTTATAGTCATAAATATTAATTTAAATTATAAATATAACTTTATATTTTGGTTTACTCGCGACTGCATTTAGTCTGCGTTAATAAATAAATAAAATAAAAATAAACAATCATACCTAGGGTCACCAATTTTGGTACGGAGGTTCCAAGAGACAGCGTTAATGCAATGACATTTTAAATTTTTGACTGCCACGCCCACAATTAATAAAAAATAATTCTCAATACAGTATTGTAATTAATAATTCGTGTGGAGACTAACTGTATCAAAATATCCTGAAAAGAAAACTAGAAAAATAAACTAATCAATTATTTCTAAACTCGAATAATTTCGGTATCATTTTATTTTATCTATTAGTCTATGATTATGTCCGTACTGTACGCACGATAGCGATAAAAACACATGTTCATAAAAAAAAAACGAAAATTCTATGCAAAGCTTGTATGGGGCTAATTAAGAGTCTTTAAGCTTTTATTGTTTGGACTTTCAAACTGATCTCGATCTTAGAGAGATTGAGATTTAAGAGAATTCTGTCAGCCACGATTTGTGTAACGTCAGCAGTTTCAACCCCAATTGTGGGAATAGCGATTCTAGCGAATTGTTTCTGATATTTGATAAGTTAGTGGGAATCCAGAATTGTTGTCACCATTTGATTATTTTATAATGTTTAGCTTAAATCTGTGGGAAAGAAATGTGTAACATAAATAAAAAGTGTTAGATAGGCGTATTGTATGGGTATATATGTCTCTACATATGTTACTTGCCCATCCTCAGGCGGTTAATTTTGGATATAGTATTGGATCTAATACAATTTCTTCAATTTCATTTTCATTTTGATTTAACTCTCTTTATCCTTTTCTTATTTTTTGAATATTTGATTGTATGTTTGTGGTTGATTGTTTTTTGTTCTTATAATTTACTATAATTTTTTGTGGAATATTTTTATATTTAAAGATAGTGTACAATATTTATGCGATAAAAATAAGAATTAATGTTGTTATCGTTATTATTTGGAACATGTTTTACAATTTTGTTTGCTGTAATTTAATTTCTTTAGTTTGGACATATGACAATGGTTCTAATTTAGTTACATTATTATTTATGTAAACTGTTTGTGTGTAGTCTAACATAGTGTTAGTTATTAATATTTCATCTGTTTGGAGTGAACAAATTATTGCTTTTCTTATATTGTTTCCTTCAATAAGTATTTCTCTATTGATACAATTTTGATTTAATACAGTTTTAGGTAAGTTCCATGTTAACATAATATTTGGCTCTACGTACTTAATTTGTGTGTTTTTGCATATCTGCATTCTGTTTTATTTTGATTTAATATTCCAGTAATACATATGTTCATAACTAAGTCTTTATTTGCTGCTGTAAATGCTTTATTATTTTGTAAATAGTAAGTGTCATGTATAATTTCAGTTAGAACGTTTTTATTTCCGGCAGGGTGAGTAATAAAATCGAATAGTGCAGTATTTTTAATTTCGCGTTGAACATGGGAAATGATTAAAATTTCATTAGTAGTTGTTTTTAACCAAGTTGATGTTTTAATATTTATTATTTTTTCAGCGTTTATATGTGATAGTGAGTCATATTTTAGTAACTTAGGGTTGAATATACCAAGCCTGATTAGTTGCATTCCTAATTCTATATCTTCAACGTATTCTGTGAATTCCTGTAAATTGAAAATTAGTATGTCAAGTCTTTGTTCTGCTTCGTGGGTGACACTTAAACTGTTCATTACTTCAATTCCTTTATTAACTGCTTTTATTACTTCATTTATTTCATTAGCTTGAACACTATTTTCTGAAAGTTTGTCTATTTTTGATTGTAATTCTTCTTTGTCTTCTTGATTTAGAGTTCCAAAAAGGTACTTATAAAAAGTTCCCATGAAATTTACAAGTCCTCTTTTATTACGTTTATACCGTTTATTTCTCTATCCAGTTTTTCTGTTAAGTATTTTATTTTTGCTAGTGTTTCAAATTCTTTAGAATAAGTTTCTTCAGTTTATGTTATATTGATAGTAAAATAGTGATACTCGTATTTTATGGGTAGATTCAATGTTTCTGTTTGAAATATAAGATTTCCATTCTTAGAGTTAATTGGATTGATTTCCAAATTCGGTCCTTTTATTGGGGAAATAAAGTTAAGTAGCATGAATGTTATAATTAGAGTTGGTAAATTATGAAGAGTTATCATCGTGATTCGGGTTATTTGTTGATCAGGAATTATCGTATTTACTTTTATTAGTTATTTTCTTCTTATATTTTGTTTTGAATGAGTTATCTTATCTTATCTTTCTACCTCTGTTGACTTCTTCATAATGTTTGTCATCTATTTGTGTTATATTTCCTGTTTGTTTAAATGGGCTTGTGGATTTAGATCTTACTAATGGTGATTCCCTATTCCTAGTATCTATTTTAAATTCGGTTCTATTTTTATTAAATCTTTCTATTTTGTTTTTATACTCTCTGCAAGAGAACCCAATATGGATTTGTGAAAATGTATGTAACAGGCAGAAGCAGGCGTGGCAGACCCCATAAAGTATATATATTCTTGATCAGCATCACAAGACGAGTCGATATAGCCATGTCCGTCTGTCCGTCCGTCTGTATGAACACCTGGATCTTTTAAACTACAATAGCTAGAGACACCAAATTTGGAATGAAAGTCCGTTTATGATGTACGCAGATCAAGTTAATTTCAAATTGTTGCCACGCCCCTTACAGCCCCCGCAATGAGCAAAAAACCAGACACACCTCGAAAAAATTTGTGTTTTTGGCGAATATCTCAGTAACAATAGCACTTAGGAGCACAAATTTTGGTACACAGGTTCTTAGAGACAGCCTTAGTATAGTGTAATTCAAAATTTTGAGCTGCCACGCCCCCGTTTCTCATAACAACTAAAAAACTTTCCAACTTCAATGCCGTTTTTAAGGCATTAAATCAAATAGTACAGTGTTGTAATTTAACACTCGCATAGAGACTTACTATATCTAACTTCCCTGAAAGTGGCATCAAAATCCTATGTCAAACAAGAAAGCTAGAACGGTTCAAAGTCGATGTTATTTTAATGCAAAATCACTGCATGCGCGCAACACATACAAACAAACACAGAAACATGCCTTGGCGGCAGCGCTGCCTGGAGCCGCTGGCCGCGCCGATCAATGCTATACATACACACATATATATGTGTGCACATACACATATGCAAATAATCGGAAGAATGATAGAAGAGGACTGTGGTGCAACCGGTAGAGTTGCGGCGCAATATGAAACCTTCGTATGGATCGCGGGTTCGAATGCTGCCAATGACAATTGTTAATTTATTTATTTTTAAATTTTAATTCAAAATTTAAAAATGTAAATATTTAATTTTAATTTTTTAAATTTCATTTTAAAATTTTAAATTAAATAAAATGCAAATGGGCACTACTATGGGAGTAAGGGGTCTTTTACAGTCAGCTCGATCGACTGTAGCCTTTCTTACTTGTTCTTATTTAGTTTTGAATCATTCAGGAGTTTCTGCGTAAATGAAAATATCTGCTGGTGTTCTACAAGTTATGTTTAGTCTTATGATTATAAGAATAAAGTTTTTTTTTAAATCTAGTTAGTTTATCTTCGTGATTTGTGTCGGAATTTACAACTCTTAATTTTTCATTTACTGTTTTATGGAATCTTTCTATGTCTGAAATGCCGTTTTTACTAGTTGTAATGGATATATTTACGTCTTCTGATTTTAACCAAATCTGTAGTGCGGTGCACTAAAAGGCTAAGTCTTTATCTGCTTTTATTTCAATTGGTTTTCCCATGTCATTAAATACTTTTAAAAGAGCTTTTTTAGCTTCTAACCAATCTCGACCATTTACTTTTATTAAAGTTGCGTATTTGGAATATAGGTCTATGCAAGATAGAAATTGTGTGTTGTCTACCATGTAAAAATCAATGACATATTTTTATCTAGGATTCTGGATTTCTGGAGTTAATTCAAAAGCTAATTTAGTGTTTCTATGTTCTGTTTTTGCTATATTACAAACTTTGCATTCATAAATTATATTCTGAATAAGGTTTTGGTAATTCTTTAAATAATAATGTTATTTTCTCTATTCCTGGATGTAATAACTCTTGGTGTGTATTTTTTATGTATTCTTTAAGTTAAGCGTATCAAAAGCAAAACAATACTAAACTCTGCTCTGCGCTAACACTTGCGCAGAGCGCTTATGCTAACTTAAATATAAAAGAAAATTCATGTTCTTAAGCTACTTATACTATGACTTCCATTGTGCTCTCTTATCTACTTAAACTACAAATTTAATATTTTCTCTTAAACTACCAAACTAAATCAATGCCTCAACATGCCGGCCACCTTGAAGGCCTTGCCTTCAACACACTGGCAGCCTCGCCAATTTGTGGATTGGGCGCTTAAGGACGCCCACTGCGGTCTTAACGCCGGCCACCCTGACGCGACCATCTCCGCCTGGCATTGTGTCGGTGACTCTCCCCATTATCCATCGCTGGGGCGGAGTGTTGTCCTCGTGGATGAGCACTAAATCACGGACCTCCACGTCGTCGCGATCCTCCGCCCATTTCCCTCGCTGCTGCAGGCTCTGGACGTAGTCCTTCGACCACGCTTGCCAAAAGCGCTGTTTGAGCGTGGACAACATTTGCCACCTGCGACAGCACGAAATTTCGCTGCTTGACGTGTCCAGCTCTGACACGCGCGGCAGCGAACGAAGCGCCTGACCGACAATGAAATGCCCTGGAGTTAGAGCCTCCCTGTCGTTCCGATCGCTGCTGAGCGGCGTCAACGGCCGCGAGTTGAGGATGGCCTCCACGTCGACCAGGTGCCCTCTGACCTCGCTTTCGGTGAGTGACGCGCTGCCGATCTGCCGCAGGAGCAGATGTTTCGCGGATTTCACGGCGGCCTCCCACAGGCCTCCGAAGTGGGGCTCTCTTGGGGGGATGAACTGCCACTCCATCCCGCGTTCTGCTGCGTACGATTGCAGCTCCGTCTGCTGGCTGCTGAACGTTTTGTGCTCCTTCACCAGTTTGCTCGCTCCTACGAAGTTGGTCCCGTTGTCCGAGTATAGCCGGACTGGCACACCACGCCGCGCGATGAAACTGTTAAGGGTACAAATTAATGCATTAGTGGATGAATCCGGCACCAGTTCCAAATGAACAGCCTTTGAAGCAAAACACACAAAAACTGCAATGTACATCTTTAATGGTTCTCTTCCTCAATTCGCAACGAAACATTTATAGGCCCGCAGAAATCCATCCCACAAACATTAAAAGGGCGAACGCCGGAAAGGCGGTCCGCCGGCAAGTTACCAATTACTTGCTCCATCAGCTTGGGCTTGTATCTGAAACAATGGACGCATTTTCGCACTATCTGCGTGCACTCACGACGAGCATTATCGAGCCACATGCGCTGCCTCAGTAATGCAATCATTGTCCCGCATGACAATTGTTAATATGCAGCTCTCGCAAGTACAAGCCCACCACCAGAGAATTCTTGGGCACCAAAATCGGGAATTTAGCATCGAAGTCTTACGGCGCGTTGAGTAACCTCCCTCCTACTCGAATCACTGAAATTTGCCTTCCGAACACGTCAGACTTGTGTATGAACTGAGTCAGCGACTGAAAACTTGGTTGAACCATTTGCCCCTTTTTTAGTTTGTCATAATCCACGCTGAATTCCGACCGCTGAACCAACTCAAATAACTTTAAAAATGCGAAATCTAACTCCTTGGGTCCAAGCACGACAGTTTGCTTCTCTCTGGTTCATTTCCTTATGAATCGATACATATATGCCATGATTCTCACAATTTTTCCACATGACGAGAATCGCGACACCAACTCTGATAACCAGTCAGAGCTAGTGGCAAAACAGACGACTGCAGACTTTTTCTACTCCATCTTCTCAAGGTCTTCAGGTATAGAAATATGTCGATTCTGAGGCCAATGCTCCTGCTCCTGCAGAGGAATGATGGGCCTTCTTGCCAAATAGACTGGACTAGTTCACGAGTATCACACCCTCTCGACGATAAATCTGCTGTATTTAACGATGTTGGTACATGTCGCCATGGTACATCAATGGCCATCTCTTAGATGGCTGCAACACGATTGGCCACGAATGTTGCTAATAATGATGGAGACGTGTTTATCCAATGTAGGGTGATTTCTGAATCAGTCCAGAAATTCACGCTCTCAATTCGACAGTGGTTCAACATATGTTTTATGGAGAACCATAATTGGGCTAACAGGTGTGCTGCACACAATTCGAGTCTGAGAATCGACTTTGTTTTCAGTGGAGCCACCTTTGCCTTTGCAGTAAGCAATCGGCAGACGATACTAGCACCGTCGTTAGCACGAACATATATGCAGCACCCGTATGCTAGACTGGATGCATCCGCGAATTTACTTGTGAACCTGAATCTAATAAATCTCTGGCATTCCTCTCTTGGCCAAATCTATCGCGAATAGTCACAACAGCTGTTGCCAGAATAATTTCGTCAACTTCACTTGCAACATGGTTCACATGAGCAAGAAGAGCAGCTGCTTGCTGTACTGCGCAGAAGCGTACTTGTGCAGGAGCGTATTGTGGTCAATGTTGGTCAACGCAAGGGATGACTTCCCGCCTTTGGCAGGCTTTAGGTCTGATTTGAATTTCAACCTGGATTAGGAGCTTTCTTCAACGGACAGATGCTGATATCGCCTGTTCAGCGCTACAACACAATCGGATCATTGCGGTATCGAGTTGCAATCTAGCTGCTCCTCATATTTCGTCCTCGTGCTTGGGTCTACTTTTGACATTACAAGATGAATGAGGACTGCATTGGCAAAGTCTTTCTCATCTCCAATTGACATAAATGATTCGAAAATCGCATACACTGAATCAATGATCGTGCGGATCCATAGAGCCGATGGTTTATTCATCGGCTCAATGTCAAATAACTGGGAGAGTGTGTCAAAGAAGATAAGGCATTTATTGTCGTAGACCCGCTTCAGACTCTCTAATGCTCTTGAATAATTTGCATCCGAGACCTGATAAGCCTTTATCGTTCCCAGAGCCTCGTCTGATAGACACGATATTAAGTGATTGAACTTTTCGATATTCGATAAAGAACGATCCGAGTCTACCAAACTTTCAAAAAGGCTGATAAATTGCTTATATTCTGAATGTTTGCCGCTGAAACTAGGCAACTTCAGTTTGGGTAAGTGCGGGTGATGAAACACTGGAACCTGATCGGCAACTTCAAATTTGCTAAGAGCAGCCATATATGAAGACCTTGCAAGAATGCACGTTTCTTCTAGCATTGCTCGGCTATTATTTTCTGGGGCTATTACGTCTATTTGGGATTGCAACTCCATTGCTTTCAAAATGTACGTATTTAGCAAATCAAGTCGGCACTGTATTTCGAACTTTCTAGTTCACTTTTACTCTACGAGTAACGGCTATAAAAATGGGGAACCGGACACGAGTACGAGCAGCCACCAAGCCTTGAAAAATGTTTAAACACTATTTAAACTACGACCGTAAAAGAAAGTCCCTGCGCGGGCGCCAATGAAAAATTTCGAAACGAAAGAAAATAAAACCAAATTGTAATTCGATTTATAATTACAATTTATTCTTAACGTATTACTGGACAGCGGCTTGACGGAAAGGCTATTTGGTGGCTGAACGCAAGTGACCGATATCAAAAGCAAAACGCAGACCGCTTATGCTAACTTAAATATAAGAGAAAATTCATGTTTATAAGCTACTTATACTATGACTTCCATTGTGCTCTCTTATCTACTTAAACTACAAATTCAATATTTTCTCTTAAACTACCAAACTAAATCTATGCCTCATCAAGTATTCTTTAATTAATTCTATTGCCTGATTAGGTGTCATATCAAGATATTTTATTATTTTTGTTTTTTCTGAGAAAAATTAGTGACGGATACGTTATTAAAGTTACTTTTTATACCCGTTACTCGTAGAGTACAAGGGTATATTGTAATCGTTAGAATGTATGTAACAAGCAGAAGGAGGCGTGGCAGACCCCATAAAGTATATATATTCTTGATCAGCATCAATATCCGAGTCGATATAGCCATGTCCGTCCGTCTGTCCGTCCGTCCGTCCGTCCGTCCGTCCGGCCGTCCGTCCGTCCGTCTGTCCGTCTGTATGAACAAAAGGATCTCAGAGACTATAAGAGCTAGAAAGGTGAAAGGGGTCGCAAATGAAAGGTACAATACCCAAGCAGTACGAGTTTGTTTTTGTTTTTTGACACGCCCACTTTAGGGCGTTCTATCTTCATATAAAGGTAAATAGACAGATTAAACTTGAATGTTTTAGTATAGAAAACTTTTTTGTTAGCAATGCTATCTGATCCAAATTTACACGGAGACTACATGTCTATGAAGTTCATGTACTGACCAAGTTTGATCGAAATCGGACAACTATATCGTATAGCTCCCATAGGGCCGATCGGTCAAAAACACGCTCCAAATATAAATTAGTATGAAAAAATTTTGCATTAACTAAGCTATCTTAATGAAACTGACACAAAATAAATAAGTCAAAAATATAAATGTTCTGACCAAGTTTCATAGAAATCGGACTACTATATCGTTTAGGTCCCATAGGGACAATAGGTCAAAAATTTGCATTTAGTATGAATTTGTATGAAAATTTTCTGTGTTTACCAAGCTATCTTAATGAAACTGATACAGAATAAATTTATCAATAACATAAATGTACTGAAAAAGTTTCATACAAATCGTTTGACTATATCGTATAGCTCCCATAGGAACAATCGGTCGAACACTGAGTAACGGGTATCCTAAAGTCGCGGGGCGACTGTAGCATTCTTTCTTGTTTCAAATTCTATTTGTCTTTTAAAATAGTTTATTGGTCTTTCTGTCAGTAAAATACGATTTAGGTTGTCCTCTTGGGCGCTATAGATTGTGGCTACAGTTCCGTCAGAAGTTTCTCCTTACAAGTTTTCTTCAATTTTTATTCTGGATAAAATCCAAACGATTTTCCAACATTGCAATTTCATGTTTGGTTCTTTAATATTGTTAAGCCAAATAAGTGGTTGTAATAGGTTCGTTTGTATTTATAATTGCACATTTCTTTAATTTCAAAGTCATTGGCTTTACAACGTGTGCGAAGTTAGGAATGAATTTTCTATAATAACCACAAAAGCCTTAAAATGATTTCATTTCTGTATGACAAAGATTTTTGTAGGATTTGCTTTAATTACATTGTGTCCAGGGAATTCCATTTCTAATTGTAATTTTAGATTAGCTTCAAGAAGTTTTGTGAATACCTTTTTTAATGATAAAAGATGTTCTTCCAATGAAGTGGAATACACTATTATATCATCCATGTATACCAGAGAACTGCACGGGTGGTGGTTTATTGTACTCGAGTACTACCCAAAGAAAATGCGGTGGCGGTCTTACTCGTACTCAAAATTTAGAGTAAAAAATATGATCGGCTATTTTTTTACTCGAATACTTTTTTTACCCGAAGCGAAATGACTCGGATATTCTTTTTACCCGTACCCGAAGTGTCGGGTATCGTCAATACTCTTTTTGAAAAGGGTGTCGCGAGTACGAATCATTTTTTGATGCGTTAGAAAATGAATGTGTAGGCAAACACAGAGTATAAACAAGTAAGAAAGGCTACAGTCGATCGAGCCGACTGTAAAAGACCCCGTACTCCCATAGTAGTGCCCATTTTATTAAAATAAAAATTTTAAAATGAAATTAAAAAAATTATAATGAAATATTTATATTTTGAATTGAAATTAAAAAGTAAATAAATTAACAATCGTCATTGTCAGCATTCGAACCCGCGACCCATACCAAGGTTCCATATTGCGCCGCAACTCTACCAGTTGCACCACACTCCTCTTCTATCATTCTTCCGATTATTTGCAAATATGTATGTGTGCTCATACATATGTGTGTATGTATAGCATTGTTCGGCGCGGCCAGCGGCTCCGGGCAGCGCTGCCGCCAAAGCAGGTAGAGAAAACGTTCGAACATATGTTTATATGTTTCTGTGTTTGTTTGTATGTGTTGCGCGCGTGCAGTGATTGTGCTTTAAAATAACTTCGACTTTGAACCGTAATTTCTCTGTTGTTTGACATAGGATTTTGATGCCACTTTCAGGAAAGTTAGAAATAGT
Source organism: Drosophila acutilabella (assembly GCA_035046005.1). Taxonomy (NCBI): domain Eukaryota; kingdom Metazoa; phylum Arthropoda; class Insecta; order Diptera; family Drosophilidae; genus Drosophila; species Drosophila acutilabella. The sequence continues at coordinate 333,335 of JAWNOK010000043.1, forward strand.
AATTCTCTAAGCGTATGTTAACTTACAACACTGTACTATTTGATTTAATGCCTTAGAAAAAGGCATTGAAATTGGAGAGTTTTTTAGTTCCTATGAGCAAAGGGGGCGTGGCAGCTCAAAACTTTAAATGACATTGCATTTAGGCTGTCTCTGGGAACCTGCGTACCAAAATTGGTGCTCCTATGTGCCATAACTATTGAGTTATTCGCTTAAAACACAAATTTTTTCGAGGTGTGTCTGGTTTTTTGCTTATTGCGGGGGCGGTAGGGGGCGTGGCAACAATTTGAAATAAACTTGATCTGCTCGAGAAAATAACGGACTTACATTCCAAATTTGGTGTCTCTAGCTCTTGTAGTTTAAAAGATCCAGGTGTTCATACGGACGGACATACGGACAGACGGACATTGCTATATCGACTCGGCTGTTGATGCTGATCAAGAATATATATACTTTATGGGGTCGGCCACGCCTCCTTCTGCCTGTTACGCACATCTCGCTTCTGACAAACTTAATAGACCCCCTTTACTCTTTTTTAAAGAGTACGGGGTCTAAAAATACTTACCCGAAATACTCGAGTACTTGAGCGACGATTTGGCGACCAGAAATTGAACAGCGCGCGTAAGGGGTTAAAAAGGGTTTTTTGCATTATAGAGAATGCATGTAACAGGTAGCAAATTACAGTTCACGGGTTTTGCCAAAAAAAAAAAACAAAATATGCTACATTTTAACAATATGCATTTTGAGAGTTGACATTTTTTAGATATACGGTTTCTTCATGCCAAATTGTGACTTAGAATACCCAGGCAATAAATATTAAAACAGGTGTCACATAATCAACCTGTAATCTATTAGTCACTTTTAATCAAATATAAATATATAAATTATGTTTTTTATCTTTTATGTAAAATTTCAATGGAAACAATTTTGCAATTGCCTTACTTCTTACTTAAACTATCATTTTTAATTGATAACATTTAATTAGTCCATAACAAAAGAGCGTCGCAAGACTATACCCGCGCACACGATCGGGTAAAAAAATGCGGATAGAAAAAAACCCGAGTAAAAATGTACTTATACTTCACAAGTGTGGTTTTTTTCAAGTATACATTTGATGCGGTGTTTCGGCCGTCAAGTATAAAATGAGTTGGTACAAGAATGATCGGGTAAAAAAATATCTTTTATGGAAATACCCAAACGAAAAGGAGTAAAAAAATATCCATTTTTTATTTTTCAACCAAAATGCATTCGAGTGTATTCGTAATGTCCATTTTTAGTTGAAAAATCTATTTTTAGTATACTTAGTGGGTCCATTTGTATCTGATGAAATCCTTTTGCAAGGTCAATTGGGGTAAAATACTGACATATTCCAAGTTTGTCTAGTATTTCGTCCATGACCGGAATACGATATTTATCATCAATTGTTATTTCATTTAAGTTTCGATAGTCAATAACTATACGAAACTTTTCTTTACCTGATGCATCACGTTTCTTTGGCACAATCAAAATTTAGTGAGCAATAAGGCGAGTTTGATTTGCGAATTATACCTTGTTCAATCATTTCTTTAATTTGTTTATCGACTTCTTCGTCGAATGTTTGCGCATACTTATATGTTCGCTTTTGGATTGGGTCTTCGTGTTTAGTTTGGATGACATGCTTAATTGTACAGATGAAAGTCAAATTTTCACTTTCTTTGTACTAAATGCATAAAGAATTTTGGTAAGTTTTGATTTTTCTTCATCGTTCATATGTTCTAATGGAAATTGGTTTGTTTCATTTAGTCCATTGTTTATAGCGTAATTAACAGCTATATCATTTGTTCGGGGCGGATCAAGGCATTGAAATGCAGTATTGTCCTTAACAGAATCCTCACGATCATATCTCATTTGAAATGAATGCTCGTTTAGGAAAACAGTTTTCTTTTTGTTATCCATTTTTGCTTCGCATGGTTCTAGATATTCTCTACCTAGTAAAATATCGTAATTGTCTGAGAAGACGTGTAGATAAAATATTTGGTGAGTGGGACAAAGTTTACTAGGGGCAAAAGATACACAATTTTTTAATTGAATAGTGCCATTTATTGTTTGCACATGTAATTGGCAATGTTTAATAGGAAAGTTTAGGAAATTTTGTTTTATAATATTGATGGACGAAACTGTGTCAATTACACAGTTAAAGTGCTGTCCATTCATAACTACTCGAATGAAAGGATTCATTCTTCTTGGTCCGAGGCTCCTTGATGAAAATTTTCGAAAATTTCCATCTTGGAGTGACCAATTGTATTTTTCGCTGTCTCTTAACAGGAGGATTCGAAGGTCTTTGGGTTTGATTGTGGTAATTCATTTGGTTTTGTGATCTAGCTTGATCAAGATTTTGTTTGAATTCTTTATATAATGCTAGATTATTTACAGCATTTTTTTTTGGTTTATTGCTTGGGTTTGAATGGTTTGAATAATTAGGACTTGGATAATAATTTTGATTAGTTCCCTTTCCACGGTTGTCATTATTAGGTTTGTTGTATTTTGAATTTTTTTTACTTTGGTTAGTACGTTCGTTAAAGCCATTTCGTAAAGTCCTTCACGTTGAGCTACTTGTTTAAGTTTTGAAACAGTGGTAATGTCATGTCTAGCTAAGGTCATGAATATTCTGTCAGGTAGTTTTCGAACTAATAGGATTCACCATTTTATTAGCTAATGACATCCGCTGACGCTCGATGTCAACCTCAACTTTCTCTAGTTGTGAGAACAATTGCGTTAAACGCGCACTAAGGCAATTTTCTTCGACATCCCCAACCGTCTCATTGAAATCTCTTTTGTTTTCCATATTGAATTATTACCAAGATTCCCTTTTCCAAAGTAGATGTATGTCTAAACAACTCAAAAACACCAACACTGATGACAGTAATCGGCTGATTAAATCAGTACGCCTAAAGGTTACTTGTGGACGGACCAACAATGATTAAATGCTAAGGGAGTTATTCCGCACTGAACCAATAATCAACCGGTAAATGAACAAACCCAATATACTCTTGCACAGGGTATAAATATGTAACAGCGTCCACGTTCATTAACACTCCAAATCAAGCAAACAAAATAAACGCAAAACGTATAAGCAAGATCGCGATAACAACAAACCAAAAACAACTAGCGACAAGCTTGCAGCCAACACTTGCTTGAATATATGTATGTATATAAGAATTCAACGTATAAGCGAGTAGCGGAACGAAAAAGAACGGCAAGTGCAAATATGTATGTATATATGTATGTACGCGGTTAAAAGCCACATCAAATGTGGCGAATTGTTAATAAATAAACAATGCACGAATAAGGTTATTTATTTATTATTGAACAGCAGCAACACCAAGAGCCGCACTATAAAAAATGGGGGACCGGACACGAATACGCGCATCCACCAAGCCTTGAAAAATGTTTAAACACTATTTAAACTACGACCGTAACCGAAGTCCCTGCCTATGAAAAATCTCGAAACGAATGAAATAAATAACCAAATTGTAACTCGATTAACAATTATAATTTATTATCTAAGTACTATTGGACAGCGGTTAAACTTAAATATAAGAGAAATTTCATGTTCTTAAGGTACTTAAATTAAACTTTAATTGTTTGTTATCTACTTAAACTACAATTTCAATAAATTCTCTCTTAAACTACCAAACTAAATCTACGCTTCAACACCTATCTGATTTTTCTTTTTGTTAAACGTCCGTGTATTGCAACATAACGGACATTATTCATATTCCTTTTTGTTCTTTGTTCGGCTGCATGTTTGAAAGATAGAAAAGGTGACACGTTTATAAGTGCAAAGAAAACCAACGATTTATTTTTGTTTAAGAACATTGTAAAAAAGGCATTTATGGCAAATGCAAAGTTAAGTCAGCTAATCACGTGGCACGATCGGTTTGGACATTTAAACTTTAACAGCCTAAATATAATGATAAACCAGGAGATGGATGATGGCAATATCTAAATCTGTTTTTGTTACTTCTGGAGTTCCCCAGGGTAGTCACCTAGGCCCATTGTTTTTTAATCTTTTATAAACGACCTTCCCTCTTCGCTATCCCATTGTCGCATACTTATGTATGCAGATGACGTGAAATTATTATTATCTTACAAAGACCCCCAGGGTCATGCGTTACTACAAGATGATTTAAACACAATGCATAACTGGTGCATAACTAATCACTTGAAACTAAATTTTTCTAAATGCTTGATTATGACTTTTAACAGGGTTACTCCTTACTTAGCAAATTACTATATTGACAATGTACTCTTAAATCGTATACTGTCCGTTGAAGATCTTGGTGTTCTTTTTGATAATAAATTAAGTTTCACACAATTCTCCTCAATTGTTAATAAAGCCAAGGGCACTCTTGGATTTATTAAACGCTGGTCTAAAGAATTTAATGATCCCTTCGTCACAAAACTTCTTTATACATCCCTTGTCCGCCCCATTCTTGAATATTGTTCATGTGTCTGGTCTCCTCAACATGCTCATACTCAAGATTTAATTGAGTCAGTGCAAAAGCAGTTTTTACTCTTTGCACTTCGAGGTCTTAATTGGGACCCTAATCTTCGCCTTCCTTCCTACACCAAAAGGCTCTTACTTCTTAATCTTCCGTCCCTTCTTAATCGTAGGAGAGTTCTAGGAGATATTTTTCTTCACAAGCTTATAGTTGGTGATATCTGCTCCCCATCTCTTTTAAAACGCCTTAATTTCAACATTCCAACCAGGGCAACCAGGTACTACATCCCTTTATTTCTTCCTACATGCACTACTGACTACGCTTTGCACAATCGTTTTCGGGTATTATGCGCTCATTATAACGATTACTATAGAATTATTGATACATCTCTTTCTCTTTCCCATCTTAAAGCTTCACTTTACAGCCAACTCCGTTAAATCTCTGATCTCTAGGGGCAGTATGTTTGGCATTTTAGCCATTCACGCGTTCCTTTAAATCAGAAATCTTTCGTGATTGTTTTGGCATATATTTGCATTGACCTGGTTATGGTTTTCTGGGTTTTCCCCAATCCTTGCAACAATTGTTGGATCAACTTCTTTACTTTTTTCCCAGATTAACGATTAACTATTAATAATTTAATTAGCTAAATTCTTTCAGCTAAATATTTTCAGTTAAAATATATTTTTATAGTCATAAATAGCAATTTTAATTATAAATATAACTTTATATTTTGGTTATACTCGCGACTGCATTTAGTCTGCGTTAATAAATAAATAAATAATTAAGAATCATTCCATTTAATAACGAAAAATTGTTTAATTATATTTAGAACGTAAAATGAACTTCTAATCTTTTTTCTTATTCGTCCCGAGTCCACAAAAACATATAGGCAGGCAGGGTAGAGAAGGAGTCAATGTCAACTGATCTCCACATTTCTGCAAATATAAACTGATCTTCTGTCGGTATTAATATTATTTTATTCATTTCCATTTCTTTTTATATCGCAAAGTGTACCTAAAAATAATGTTAATGTGTGTATTCATGGGGAGAGAGATTAGTGAAGAACCCCGACAATCCGGCGAACTAGATAGAGCATAGCTAGAGGTACACATTTATTCAAAACCTCGCTATGTTTATGAGATTGGAAACTTTTGCACCATTACATAAATGACGCCCAACACAAATAAGCTCTTTTGCATCAATAGACCAATCAGTTCACTGGTTTGCATTTAGTACACATTTAGTCACAATAACTAAGTAGGTTTAATATGGAATGTCAAAGACATCAGGATAAAGCTCGGTTCTGCGATCTATTTAATAATACTTTAGACTTTGAGTGAACACTAGTGAAATGTACAGCATAACAGGAAACTTTATTTCCACAAGGTAAGTTTTACGGGATGAGAAAGTTAGTTTGCGAAAATACAGTTTCATTTCATGTCATGAGATGGCTGTCCAAACTATATTCTGACCCTTCGCTATAAAACTATCTTATGGTCGGCAAAAACTTGTGTACCAAGTATAGTTTGCAGGAAAGGTAGACTCGAATACTCGGAAATATATATTTTTCTAAATTTAATAATTTAAAAAGTATCCATTATTTGATTTAGCAGTACTGTATTAACCTTCAATAGATTCAAAATTAAAATAAATGATTTAGTTACATTTTAGGAAATATAAATACTACGGGCTAGGAAAACATCACTTTTGAAAGGGACGAACACTAATTTATATCAGTTTATATTCATTTTTAAATATTTTTTTTAAATTATCAAGTTATTTTATTTAGTACGTATGTATAGATAATCAGTTCAGTGCATCATGCCAGTAACACATAGTCCAGAAACGGAAGCCGCTTCTGGCAGTACACTACAGCGTTGTGGTATGTGTCAAGAGTCATTGCGAAGAGAACAGTTGATAGCTTCGATTCCTTGTGGTCACCGTTTTCATAGTGATTGTTTAAACGAACACATTAAAAGTGTTCATGTGAACCCAGATTGTAAAAGAGAGTTTGTTCCGGAATTAATTTCTTATGAGGAGAATACTCTATCGGCAGAGCTACAAACGGCTACCGAACAGTTGGCGAGTGTTGTGACAGGCATACCACCCGAGAACTCTCAGCAGAGGTTCTACAGAGTTCGTTCTCGCAAAGGAAGATGAATTGATTCCCATATCCAAACCCGTTCTCAAACACGTAATTTCATTAGGTAGTACTGGTCATCAATCAGCAGTAGATGAATCAGAAAGAGGGGTGTCCAATTACATACAATCGAAAGAAAAACGTCAACAAGACGATATGATGACGGAACTTGCTAAATTTATAAAAGAGAGTATTGAATCCACTCTACAATCTCAGTTAGGATCACTACATTTGAGAAGGGAAATTCCAATGACATTCCAATGCCTAGTGTGGCTCCCAGTTCTGAAGAAAGCGTGGCACGAACTGTACCTTCTGTTCGAGATAACCCTGAAATGAGCAGTCAAATGCGAAGCCCAATGAATCGGAATATAACGGCGGCTAGTATTCTCTCCAGTTGGCATTTAAGGTTTGACAAATCAAAAGACTCCATGAATTGTAACGAATTTCTTTACCGGTTACGTTCATTAACATTGCAAACCTTAAATAATGATTACCGCCTGCTTTGTGACAACTTACATTTGCTTTTTGTATCGAAAGCTAGTGAATGGTTCTGGAATTTTCATAGGAAAAATCACCAGTTCTCATGGCAAACGTTTTGTTCAGCTTTTCAGAAAAGATTTGAGGATTCGAAAGACGATTTTGATTTATGGGAAATGATCCGTAATCGTCGTCAGAAGGAAAATGAGTCATTCGATGACTACCAGTTAGCTGTGGATTATATCATTTCTCGTCTCTCGCACGAAATAAGCGAGGACAAATTAATTGATATTTTAAAATGGAATGCTAAGAACACCCTTCTACTCAAATTTCTGCACCTAAAGATAGCTAATAGGGATGAGTTTAGAGAGGAAGTACGCAAACATGAAAACTTCCATGCAACCATGCTCCTTTTCACGACCAAGATTTAGTAAAGCCAATGTGTCTGAACTGGAAAATGATCATGATGAAGCTAAACCTGAATGTGTAGCAGCGATTCAACGCAAAATGCTTATGTTTTGGAATTGCGATAAAGCAGGACATCGGTTCGATGATTGCATGGGAGAAAGGCGCGTATTTTGTTACGGTTCTAAAAACACCTATAATCTTCGTTGTAATAAATGAAACTCTTCGGAAAACGGGAAGAGGGATGCGCAGACCAATACTCTGGAGGCGTATCCAAAAACAATGTCAGCCTAAATATACAGGATAAAATAAGTATAGGTAGTAATTGAGGACAAGTAGACCATAATGATTTAATCTTAAATACATCCAATAGCATTAGTGTAGGAATAAAGACCAGGATTGATTCGGATGACCAACCTTAAACATAAACGATCTACATTAAGACTCCGTAAATTTTGGAAGAAAGTTAAAGGCGTTAGAAAAAAACTAGTAGCGGCAGTTTTTTTAGGACCAGATAATAGACTATACAACGATATAAGTATAGAAGGGTATAGTTTCAAAGCCTTGGAGCTCCCATAAGTTGTTTATGCAATGAAGCGGCCGAGATTTTATGGCAGCACAAGAGTACACAGAAGTGCTCGGGACACATCCGAACAGCATATAGTTGTTAAAATTTTTGATATTTTATATGGCAAAACAAAATACTTGTGTTAAGCTTATGTTAATTATCAGACGATCTGGAAGCGCTACCAAAAATTAAGTATGGCAGCGCAGATAAGAGTTTGTTGAATACATGCCTTTGAATAAAACGCACTTATGTTATGTAGTCGATTGTATCATGGCTTTATTTCCAAAGTGACTATATTGTAAAATTACGCAGCAGATCAAAAAAGATCTCACCAGGTTATGGGCCCAGGTGACTTAAATACAGTACAGACCAGAAGAGAACCTTTGTGATATATGAGAAAGTGTTAAGTGGTGTGTCCAACTATTTTATTTTTGTGTATCATAAAAAAAACGAGTAAGAAAGGCTACGGTCGAGCGATCCGACTATAGAAGACCCCGTACTCTCATAGTAGTGCGCATAAAATTTTAAAAATACATTTACAAAATTAAAATTTAATATTTACATTTTCAATAAAAATTTAAAAAATTTAATTTACGATTGTCATTGTCAGCATTCGAACCCGCGATCTCAGACGAGACCGAACCCGCCGCAACTCTACCAGTTGCACCACGCCCCTCTTCTATCATTCTTCCGATTATTTGCATTTACATGCTACAAATATATATATGTGTGCACATATATATATGTGTATGTATAGCATTGGTCGGCGCGGCCAGTGGCTCTGGGCAGCGCGGCCGCCAAGCAGGTAGAGAAAAGTTCGAGCATATGATTGTATGTTTCCCTTTTGCTTGTGTGATTTTGCAGTTAAATAACATAAACTTTGAAACGTGATAACTCTCTTGTTTGATATAAGATTTTGATGCCACTTTAAGGAAAGTTAGATATGATAACTCTATGTTAAATTACAACACTGCACTATATGAATTAATGCCTTTGTTCACGCCAGGAAGTGTGATCGTCAGGCGCAGTTACTAGATGGAAGCAAATTCTCAGTATTCTAGCCTGGTCACACTGTACTGGCATGATCAGTACTTTTTTTCAACAAGGGCATCGCTATTACCTTTTTTTTCACCCTAGCTGACAAATACTTGTCATTCTTTTTCATTAAGACCAACCAACAGCTCGTGTGTGTTCATTTATTTTGCCATTCTGGTCGCGACGAGCTCGACCCCCCCTTTCTCGTTTATTGCAGCGCAGCTGCAGCAGTATTGCACCTGCAATTGGAACGCTGGCAAGCCGCTACCCCGACGTACTGCAGCCTCTCTCCGCCCTGCTACAAACATTGGTCCTTCGAGCCGGATATATAAATCCCCTTGCTCCAGCAATATCATCGGTGGAGGAACTGATAAGTATAGTCATTTCTAGAAGCACCAGCCATACATAACCGCACGTGAAACAGTTGTGCTATCCAGCGATTGTCCACAGCGCTTTGGTTATATTCCAGCTGAGAACAATAGCAAGCCAAGGCGCAGTGTGGGCATTAATGTCTTTAATTTTTGCCCCTTGTGCAAGTGCATTTCAAACATATGTAAAATCCATCTAAGCAACAGCTGCGAAAACATTAGTGGTATTCCGTTGTTCCACTATTGTCCCTGTGGAATGCTAATATTCGGTAGACATAAGTGTACTCTAGTTTTGTGTCCATTGTGCAAGTGCCGTTCCACACACACATATTTACACAAGTGAACATATAGTGGTATTCCTCCTTCTCATCGTTAAATAAAATCCACTTAAAATCTCACAGCTATTTCTTGTGGTGCAAATACCGATTAATGGTTGTCCGAGTGTGATCGAGTTCTAAATAGTGGTTCAATAAATCCGTTTGGCCAAACTACCTATCGGCAAAAACTATCGGCATATTTATTGCCTATTTTTACTAAAACTATCGACGTGTTACTTTCTATGAGTTTATTTTCTACACAGCGTCCAAAAGTCATCGGTATATTTATCGCCTATATTGATAAACAAAAAAAAATACAACAACTATCGGAGTATTTGCTATCCATATGTAAAAAGAAAAAATAAATAAATATAAAAAAAATGGGGAAAACTATTATAAACATTGTAAAGCTACGAATTTCCTTCATCGTTTTGGTTTTTTTTTTGTTTTGTTTTATTGGGTTCGTGTCGCTGCTGATACGTGCTGTGTAGTGTGCTGCTTTTCAGTTGGCATTGGTATTACCAGCCTACTATGGGAGATCGGGATTGTGCACTTCTTGCGATGCTCGGACACAGCTCGACGGATGGGGTGGGGTTCTTCCTTTCTCCTTTGCATAGAAGCAACTGCTACACAATAGTTAAGTGCACGTTATTCAAAGAAAAGTAAAATGTGGAACACTGAGGAACTTTAAAAAACAGACGGACATTGGACCTTAGACAACCGTGTCAGAGTATTTAGCTGTTGATCATACTCTGTCTTCACCCTCCCTACCTTGGCGAACCCGAAGAGAGTTATGGTTCGCCCCATTTTTAATTCCTATTGTACTTAGTTAGGGGGCATGACGCAGATCAGTGACGGATGATAATTCAAATTATAGTTTCATTTGTAAACTTACAGATAACGTTTTATTCATTCTTTATATTAATTCAAACAATATCCAACTAAATAGGTGTTTTATCTTCAAATTCATTTCATATGTCTAATCTTTAATATTTAAGAAAATTTTAAGAGAATGTAAAGGAAAAATCTTGATATTTCTTGTGAACATATATTCTCTTACGCGAGCACATGAACAAAGGTGATTTTAAATGATACGAAAACCATTCGAGGTATAAGTATATATATATATCATAAATAAATGCACTTTAGGAGTGTCGTGACTCACCATTACACTGTCGTCGTTGAGCTCAAGAACGCGGTGCTGGATATACTTATTGGAAAAATAATAATATTTATAATATACATACTAGCCCTCCATACATACGTTTTACTTTCGTTTTAAAGGAATTGTGCGGCAAAAAAAAAGAGAGAATTAATGTTTCGCAATAGACTCAAGAATTACTTTGCATTTAACGTTACTTTACTTTGATCACTAATAAAAATATTTTTAAACATATTTGCCACACATAACCTCACAATAATGTGACACAGCACACTGTTTCTTCCAAACAAAAGAAGAATACTTGTTCAGAGGTTGCAATAGATTCACATCGAGTTGTATGCACGCCTAACAAACATTTTTGGGAGCTATTTGCTTTTGCTCAAGACAGCGTGAATCCCACCACTATATTAAGTCGTATCGATGTACCGACCGTAACAGATGCGGAAGACGTTGGCAATTACAGCTGAAGTAACGCCTCCACCAAAATCCCTATTGAGTACTAGAAATGCAACGTTCCCAATCAGAGATGCATGCCCAGAAGTGCCGGAATGCACACAATGTACTGCCTCGGATGGCGTACAAGAATTATTATAAGCATACAAAAAAAAGGCACTGGCGTATTAGCACTGCAAAAAACTATATAAGACTATGACCCAGCTTAAAATCAAAATCATACCTGGCCTAGCTTAACCAAGGAATATAGATGAAATTCCTTGTCGCTCCACTACCACGTGGGTGTGGAGAAAATATCCGACAACGTTTAATCACTTTGTGGCACAAGCCACGGAATTACGCTGCAAGCGCTTTCGATTTGGCGATACTTTTCTTCTTAAGAATAGCAGAACAAGATCCTTAACCTCTTTGGCTTTTGCGATGGTGCATGCGAGCACGTGGTTTATTTTTTGAATATCAATATAAATCACTAGTCTTTAATTTGCACGTCCGCACTCAATCGAATCTTTTATAAAAAGAAAGACTTGAGTTTCTGTTTTTGCAATGACCATTTCAGACAGATCTTGCGGTTCTTGCAAGGTTGTATTCTTAAAAATCATTAAGGGTATTCCGCAAAAATACCAAAAAATTGACAAATATTCCCTTGGTATAATTTCCCACTATTATCGATTCTTGTTGCCAAATCGAGTAATTTAAATGGATAGAAAAATTAATAAGTAAATTGGCCACTACAGCTGTCATTCCTTTTCTGCATCCATCCGAATACAGTCCACTATATATATATATATAAACAGAACATACTTCGACCTCTGTTCGCTTCCCCGAAGAACACTACCCTCGCCATTCGTACGCTTAATCCCTTTTCAGCATCCTCTCCGCCCGGATAGATTATGCCCCGAGGGTCTCCATAAGACGATCGTACCCCGAAATCTCGTCGTTCGACTCCGCCAACTACCCCATTGACGAAACCAAAGGGTTCCGTCCCTTCTTCCACAATTAAGCGTGTTCCGTCAACCCTTGACCTCCAAGCACATCCCGGCCTATCACCTTGAAGGCAAGTGCCCCCAAATGAGCCTCTTCTCAGCATCGTTCTGCTCCGGCAACGTTTCGCTCGAATTATTCTCTCGGCACTGCCCTCCGTTCAGCGCCAAGCATTACTGTGTCAGCTCCCCAAGTGGTCACGATATCCACCTCCCAGCGTTTGCGAGACACAGCCAGTATGTCCTTGTCCGACTACATCACCGTTTCCGACGAATTGAGCCAATTCGAGGCCCGAGTCGGATACAGTGACGATGAGGCCCCCTCGCTTCGAATTTGGCAAGTGCGCTTGGACCAAATTAAGTCCATCTGGGACGGATTCGCAACACGGTAAAGGCGCTTTCCTCGTCCGACAGCGAGGAGAGCAAAATTGATCTAGCCACCGTTTAGGCCAAGCACGAGTACTGCTATGCCATGTATGAGCCGTGTGCTAGTCGGTTCGATGAAGCGATCGATTCGCCACCTTGTGAAGTCTCCTCTAACTAATGACGGATTTCTCTCGGCGTGGCATAGTCTCGTCGAACGTTTTGAAAACAAACGCATGTTTGTCACGAGCCAACTTAACGTCATCTTTGGCATTGCTTCCATGGCTCATGAATCCGGAGCTGCCCTGAAGGAATTGCAGAGCACCGTTCACGGGGCGCTGACTGCTCTAGAGCATTCTGGCATCAGTATTACAAATTGGGACAATCTGTTAGTGTACTGGTGCAATTCTAAACTTCCCAAAATCACTCGGACCCAGTGGGTGCAATCCCTTCTTGATAAAACCGCGCTTCCGTCATGGCAGGACTTCAACAACTTTCTAATTGACCGTTTTAGTACGCTGGAAGCCATTGACGGGCCGTCAAGCTCAACCACCACAGCCTCCGACTAATGTTCACTCCTTTGAAGCCACAGTCAATGTTAAACCACAAGTCTGTAAACTGTGTGGTCGTGAACACCATCCCATTTGACTTTGCCCCAGTTTTCTTCAACTATCTGTCCCAGATTGCATCACAGCAATCAAACAACAGAAATTGTGTATGAACTATTTTGCAAGAGGGCACGAGTCCTCATAACTGCCGCAGTTGCCATGCTCGCCATCATACTTGCCTTCATCATCGTGGTTTACCCGAAACAAGCGCCGCCTCCGCACCAGCACAAGATCGAGCCATGATTGTCAATCAGACTGATCTGATTTTGCCACTCAGACTCAGGGAGTCTTCCTAGGCACAGCTATGGTGAACATTGAATTTTTACCTACCGCACCATGCTGTGTTCAAGCCAGAAAGTACATCAACTAAAACCCGCGTGGTTTTTAACGCATCTTGTCCGTCCACAAATGGAGTCAGCCTCAATGATGTCTTGCATACCGGCCCAACACTTCAAGCCGACCTCATGTTGCAGATCCTCAAGTGGAGATTCTTCCGCTATGTTTTCAACGCCGACGTAACGAAGATGTACAGACAAATCATGGTTGATGCAAAGCATACGCCCTTCCAGCGAATCCTTTTCCGGGATGAGCATGCACGACTCACTGATTATGAGCTCCAAACAGTTTTGTTCGGGTTCAATTGCGCTTCTTTTTTGGCAATTCGAGTGCTTCTACAGCTTGCCCAAGACGTCGAGAACAACTACCCAAAAACGAGCGACATTCTACGACATTTAATGTACGTTGATGATGTCCTTGGAGGAGCCCACACTCCAGAGGATGCTCATGCTGCTATCCAGCAACTTCGAGATGCTCTACAGTCCGCGGGCTTTGCTTTAAGAAAATGGACGTCCAACCATAAGCCTTTGCTTCAGGCTATCCCTAAGGATCATCTGCTCCGTGATGATTCTCTTGAGATCGAGGATGCCAGTCACGCCAAAACTCTATGCATCCGCTGGAAGGCGACGGCAGACTGCTTCTTTTTTATTCGCACCACATTAGCGTTCATCTACTCGCCGCAAAAACCCGGGTAGCCCCGGTCAAGACTCTCTCGCTCCCGCGCCTCGAGTTATGTGTGGCAGTTCTCCTGGCTGACCTGTATACGGCCATCGTTAGCAACCTTCCAATTCAGCCCGTCCAATCCTTCTTCTGGACTGACTCCTCCATCGTGTTGGCATGGCTCCAAAAACCACCATGCCGATGGACGACTTTCGTTGCCAATCGGGTAACTGCTGTGTCTAAGGCGGCCTCTATCGATAATTGGGCACATGTCCGCTCTGAAGATAAACCCGCTGACTTAGCGAGCCGTGGCGTTTCCGCATCTGGCCTGGCTGCTGGTGATTTGTGGTGGCACGGCCCAGAGTGGCTCCGTCAATCGCCCGAATACTGGCCGTCAGGTGCTATACCGGAGACAGAGATCGAGCAACGAGTTCAATGCCACACGGCTAATCTTCCTCCGTCGAACGATCTCCTTGAACGATTTTCCGACTTTGGCAAGGCCTTACGAGTGGTCGCTTATGTCCAGCGCTTCGTTTGCCGAAAAATACACTCCTACCCGACCCTGAATCTTCAACATGAAGAGCTAGTCGCCGCAGAGAGACGTTTAATTGCGGTTACACAGCAGCAAGAGTACACCACAGAGCTCCGCTGCCTGCAAGACAAACGTCCCATTCCTTCATCGAGCGCGGTGCTCAACTTGAATCCGTTTCTGGATCAACATGGCATCATCCGTGCGTGCGGACGACTGCAAGCCTCTTAGTCACTCACCTATGATGAGCGACACCCCGTAATTCTGCCATACAACTCCAGTCTATCTCGGCTGCTTGTACGATTTACTCATCAGATCACACTTCATGGAGGCAATCAACTTATGCTCCGAATACTCCGCTCCAAATTCTGGATTCCTAAGGTCAACAAGTAAGAAAAGTACAGTCGAGCACGCCCGACCGTAAAATACTCTCTGCATTTTTTCGCGATTCAATTATTAAAATCGGTCTAGAGATATTACAATGTGTAGTACTTGCATTAAAACACGTTGAAACAAAAACAATCTAAGCATAATCAAACATACATCTGTTTGTCTGTATGCGAATACACATACGAAAGGCAATATATGATGCATATACATTTTTTTTTTTTTTTTTAAAGAAGAATTAAAGAATTTATTAAAGAATTATAGGGGTGTATGTACATGGCGGGGTTTTGTAAAGGGAAGACATTGCTATTGGTGTGGGGTGTGGCCTGGAAGAGGCGAAAAACAAAAAGTAAAGGTTGCCGTTCTCTCTCTGGAGCCGGAGCTGCGGGACTGTCGTGAGGTAATGCTTCACAGCCCCGGCTCATGGCTTAGGAGCCCCTCTCCTGCGTTTGAGGTCTTCTTTGCTGTTCCTCAGCCCGAAGGATGATCATGACCTCTCTAGCGAATCCGCAGACAGCTGACCAGATGACCGGACTGCTTATCATATGGGAAATTATGGTGTCCACTTCTATTTCGCCGCCGATTTCCCGTTCGATAAGGCTTCGCTCCGTGCTGAACCGTTTGCACGCGATGAGGACATGTTCGGCATCTTCCGATACATCGCACGTAGGGCACCTATCGCTTGCGTCGTGTCCGAATCTGAGCAGGTATGCCCTAAAATACCCGTGACCGCTCAGGAGTTGAGTCAGGTAGAAGTTAACTTCCCCGTGCTTGCGCTGCATCCAGTCTTCTATATTGTGTATTAGCCGGGCAGTCCAGCGTCCGGTTTCCATTCCCTCCCATCTGATCTGCCACTGATGTAGGCTGGCTCTGCGCGCGTCTGCTTTAATGTGGCTAATCGATGTAGACCCGCTAGCGTTTCTTCTGGACTCATAAACGTTTCTGGCTTCTGAAATAAGGATGCTTAGTGGAATCATACCTGCTATCACCAATAGCGCCTCCCCGGAGATAGTTCGGAAGGCGCTGGAGACTCTGATCGCGCAGAGTCTGTACGCTGAGTCGATGCCTCTCATGTAGGACTTTTTTTCAGCTGCCTTGGCCCAGACCGGCGCCGCGTACAGGATCGTCGACTTCAGAACGCTGCTTATCAAACGTCTAACACTATGTCTGGGGCCGCCGTGGTTAGACATCATCCTTGCGAGGCTTTGGGTAATCCCCGTCGCTTTCTTGTGGGTGTAGAGCAGGTGTTCCCTGAAGGAAAGGCGCGTGTCTATTTGAACGCCGAGATATCTAATGGCTCTTTTAGATACTATAGTAGCTCCTTCTAGTCTAAGGGTTGCTGTCTCTACTAACTTCCTGCTGCTAATGAGCACCGCTTCAGTCTTGTGAGCGGCAAGGCTAAGGCCCTTAGATTCCAGCCACGCCGTCACCCGCCTTACGGAGTCCTCAGCTAGTGCTTCCGCCTCTTGGATATGTTTCGCTTTGAGGATAATGGCTATATCATCGGCGAAGCCTACAATCTGCACGTTATTATTATTATATTTTAACCTGGAGTTCCAACCTCAGTATCCCGTCATACATTATATTCCACAGGGTAGGCCCTAGAATGGAGCCTTGTGGCACGCCAGCAGTGACGTCGTATTTAGCTGTGCCGACTTCTGTGTGAAACCTTAGAGTCCTCTTGTTGAGATAGTCACTAATAATGTTTGTCAGGTAGTGGGGAATGTCAAGATTTCGTAGAGCGTCCAATATGAGGCTCCAATTAGCAGAATTAAAGGCGTTCCTTACGTCGAGTGTTAGAACTAGGCTATAGTTTTTTGCTCCTCCTTTCCATCGTGTCCCTTCTATCGCAGCAGACACTGTCTTCGTCAGTAGCATGATGGCGTCAACGGTGGACCGCCCCTTGCGAAAACCAAACTGTCTATCGGAGAGGTCTCTTCCGCTGCATAGAGCTGCCGTCAGCCTGTTACAGATGACCCTCTCGAAAAGCTTTCCCATCGAGTCCAGCAGGCAAATTGGCCCGGTTTCGGGATCAGGCACAGGTTTTGCGACTTCCAGCATGTCGGGAAGACGCCGTCACGTAAACAGGTCGAGAAGAGTATGGCGAGGATGTTTGGGTGTAAGGTGGCTGCTAACTTGATGGCCCTATTAGGGATCCCATCCGGGCCCGGCGCCTTAGAATTTTGCAGCCTTTTTGCCGATTCGATAACCTCTTCTGGCGTTATTGGTTGGAAGGAACTTGTTGTCGGGGCGTTAGAGACATGGTTAGTGTCTCTGGCCTGCTGAAACGGGAAGAGCGTCTTCACTATTTCGTCCAGTTTGGCCTTATCTGTGGGGGCGTAGTTGTGGTTGCCTTGCGTCTTCTTCATGACGAGTTTATACGCCCGTCCCCATGGGTCACGATCTGCCTCCTCGCATAGAGCTCTAAAGCAGTTTAATTTGCTGGCGCGGATAGCTTTGCACAAAGCACTACGTTTGAGCTTAAACGCACAACGAAGGTCTTCGCACGGCGTGTGTCTACGGGCTGCTCGCGTGTATCTCCTTCTGGCTGCGTTGCATTCACGTCTGATCTCCGCAATTTCTGTGTTCCACCAGAAAACTGGCTTGTGGCGACGAGATGACCTGCCGCTGGACATGCTAGCGTCGCAGGCTCGTTTAATGTATCCCATTACGGATATCGTCATCTCCTCGGCGTTGCCACTTGCGCTGAGATCCTGTAGCTCCTCGACGAATAGTGTTGGGATTAGGGTATCGGGCCTGTATCGTCTGACAGACTGCCTGTTGGGGCGCGGATTCTGTCCGTTAAAGGAGAAGAGGATGGCCATGTGATCGCTAGCTGTGTACATGTCGCTGACTTGCCAAGTGGCAGACCTCGCCAGCTGAGGCGATGTATACGTTAAGTCCACTATCGAACTAAGACTCCCTCTGGCGAACGTTTTTTTGTTGCCTGCGTTTAGCAGGACCAGGTTTAGGCTACCCAGGGATTCAAGCAACATCTTCCCTTTAGCGTTGGTTGAATCAGACTGCCATTCGATTGCCCAGGCATTAAAGTCCCCCGCTATAATTGTTGGCGTGCGTGCTCGTGCATCCTCCACTAGTTCGTCGAGCGCAGTGGCAAATTCATTAATGTTCCAGCTCGGTGGCATGTAGCAACTGTAGATCCAGACTCCCTTAGACAAGGCTCTGACAAAAGCGGAGCCTGAGCCAATGTTGTCCATAAATGATGGCTTTTCGGAGCATGCCCAAATTGCGGCCAGGTTTGCTGTATTGCCTACAAAGTTTAGCCTGTGTGGGATTTTATAAGGTTCGCTAATAATTGCGAAGTCGATATCGTTTTCGCGAGTCGTCTGGGAGAGCAGATCTTGAGCTGCCCTGCAGTGGTTTAAATTGATCTGCATTATCTTCATGTCCTAAGGTGTTTTGTTGCTTCAAGATAAGCTGGACATTGGCGGCTGCTGGTTGCATGGAGCTTATCTTGTTTGCCGGCTCTAGTGCATAGGATGCACGATGGCTTTGCTGTGCAAACTTTTGCCGAATGGTCGCCCGACCCACAGTTAAAGCACTGTTTTGAGGCGTCGTGCTGGCTCCGGCATCTTGCTGCAATATGTCCAAAGCTCAGGCAGCGGTAGCATCTTCTCGGCTTGTCGTTCAGGCGGATACGACAAATAGCCCAACCTATTCTAATTTTTCCGGCTTGAATGAGCTTATCGGCGCTGTCCTTTGGCACGGGGAGTGTGGCGACGAGTGTGCCATTGTAGCCCGGACGCATTTTAACCAGCACGTTCGTAAGCTGGTTTGGCTCCAGTACATCGGAGATTGCTCTCAATACATCCTCGCTAGATGTGCCCTCCATTATGTCTCGGAGCTCAAGACTCACATTGTCTCCGAGAGCCTTTACTACCACATCGTCGCCTAGGACTGCTTCGATCGCCTTCTGCAATGGAACAGTATTTTTGTCCGAAGCTTCCGAAAGATTCAGCAGGACTTCCCCAGCTGCTGTGCGCCGTATTCCGGACACGGAGCTTTTGAACTGCTGTAGTGCGCTGTTTTTTTGGAGCTCGTTTAGCACGTCTCCATAGGCTTCCTTAACCTTGCAGCGGATTAATACGGCATCGGGGCGGCTTTTGCGAACCATCTGCGTTTTTGTGTGCTTGCTTGATGCATATACATGTATGAATGTATGTGTGTATTCAGCGCGGCCAGCGACTGCGGGCAGCGCTGCCGCCACGAAAGCAAACATGTGCTTGTATGTTTCAGTCTCGCTTGCACTCAAACATTGATATGAATGCTGCAGCGCTGCCGTCACATGTGCTTGTATGTTTCTGTCTCACTTGCACTCATACATGATATTGCATTCAGTTATCAATATTGTAACGCTTCTAGTTTTCTTGTTTATAGTGCGATTTCAATGCGCCTTTCAGGATAGTTTGATATAGTTAGTCTTCACACGAATTATAAATTACAATACTGTACTATATTAAAGAATGCCTAAAAAGTTGAGAATTACTTTTATTAATTGTGGGAAAACGGGGCGTGGCAGTCCAAAAATTTAAATGTCAATGCATTTACGCTGTCACTAGCAACCTCCATACCAAAATTGGTGATCCTAGGTGCAATAGTTATTGAGATATTCGCCCAAAACACCAATTTTTTCCGAGGTGTGTCTAGTTTTTTGCTCATTGTGGGCGAATGGGGCGTGGCATCGAAAAAAAAAAGATTCTTGTATTGACTGACTAAATATGTGATCGATTGAGACCAAGCTCGAACTTGTAGCTCTTACCATCTCTGAAATCTGTTTGTTCATACGGACGGACAGACAGACAGACAGACAGACGGACAGACGGACAGACGGACATGGCTATATCGACTCGGCTTGTGATGCTGATCAAGAATATATATACTTTATGGGGTCTGCCACGCCTCCTTCTGCCTGTTACATACATTTTCACAAACCCAATATACTCTTGCAGAGAGTATAAAAACTTAATAAAAGCTCAGTCTCACGCATGCAAGCGGTGCATTCTGTATAAGCGCCAGCTTTATTCGCAATTAATGGGACATCTTCCACGCGATCGCGTAACCTTCTCCAGTCCCTTCACTCTTACGGGTGTCGATTTCGCAGGTCCATTCGAAATCAAGAACTTCACGGGACGGGCCTGTCTAATTACCAAGGGTTACGTCTGTGTCTTTGTGTGTTTCACTACCAAGGCCATCCATCTGGAGGCTACCTCTGACCTCACGACCGAGAAATTCCTCGCAGCGTTTTCTCGATTTGTCGCGAGACGTCCGTGTCCCCAACGCATTTATTCCGACAATGGGAAGACCTTCGTCGGGGCGTCTACGGTTTTAGACAAGGACTTCTTGGAGGCCACCAAACAATCCGTCATGCGGACTCACGGATCTCAGATTCTCTCATGGGAATTCATTCCACCTAGCGCCCCTCACATGGGCGGTTTGTGGGAGGTGGGAGTCAAAAGCTTCAAGGCTCTCCTTTACAAGTCCACCTCCGCAGTTAAGTACACCTTTGAGGAACTTTCAACTTTATTGTGTAAAGTGGAGGCATGCTTGAACTCTAGACCTATTTCCCCTATGTCCGGGGAGTCGACTGATTTGCTTGCGTTAAGCCCAGCTCATTTCCTCACTGGAGGCCCCCTTCTGTCCATAGGTGAGCCTGAGATCCATGAAGAACCATGTCCCTAATCAACCGATGGCAGCGCCTTAAGGCCTTACATCATCAATTCTGTCGTCGGTGGAAGGACGAATACTTGAAGGAGCTACATAAGCGAAAAATGTCAGCACCCGAACCGTAATCTTCAAAAAGATGATCTAGTCATTATATATGAGGATAATCTGCCTCCCACTGAATGGCGCTTGGGACGCGTTGAAGGTGTATATCCGGGCTCCGACGGTCGGGTGCGCGTTGTTGATGTACGAACTTCGCGTGGAATCATTAAACGTCCTGTGGCGAAGCTGATTCTACTCCTCAGCGATCCCGGAATTACCTCTTTGTGTGTCTCGTTCTGCCGTATTGTTCTATCTTGACGAGAGAGCCGTCTTTAATAATTAATCGTCTCCTTTTAGTTTGACCGACAGTAACACCGATGGCTCCAAAGCAACCACGACCCCGACATGCAGAGCCGACCAGTCGACGAGGAGTTGATTCATACCGTTGTCGGGTATGCCGGGGCGTTTACGCGCTCCGCCAGTGTCGGCGATTTCTCAATCTACGCGCGGAGAAAAGACTGCGGGCAGTGCTGGTCAATAAGTGTTGCCCCAACTGCTTGGCCCACGAAAATTCGTCTGGCACCTGACGCAGCAGTGACAGCTGTCGAATCTGCGGACAGAATCATCATACGTTGATCCATACCAACGATCCGTCGACACGACTGCTAAATCCTGTCACCCGCTACCGGCCGTCCGCACCGAGAGGCAACGTGGTCCGATGTCCATGGTTATCAAGTCGGTTCAGCCAGAGCACCGACGTTGACCTCATTACTCCAGCATCGGGCTACGATGGTGATGCCCACGGCCCTCGTCTGAGTCAGCAACGGCCAGAAGCAGATTGAGGCACGCGCCGTATTTGATGCTTGTGCGCCTGAGAGCCGCATCAATGCATCTTTCGCCAAGGCGCTGGGATTGTCAATCACCTGCGTAGGGGTTGAACGTGCCTGCATGGCAATCCTAGGGTCTCCCACTGCCCCGAACTTCCGTCGGGAAATCGTGTTGAGGGTTGAAGAGGACCTACGGATCCACACCCCCGTTCGCGAAATATACGAGAACGTGCGGAATTAATTTACCAACCTGGTACTGGCTGATCCGCACTTCAACCAGCCGTCGGTCGTATCCATTGTCCTTGGGGGTGACATCTATACAGATGTCATACAGGCTGGCTGTCTTCCCAGTGCCGGGAATTTTCCTGGGCATCGCTATTACCTTTTTTTTCACCCTAGCTGACAAATACTTGTCATTCTTTTTCATTAAGAAAATAAAGATTCGAAAGGTTTCGTTGTTGCAACCAACCAACAACTCGTGTGTGTTCACTTATTTTGCTATTCTTGTCGCGACGAGCTCGACCCCCCCTTTCTCGTTTATTGCAGCGCAGCCGCAGCAGTGTTGCACCTGCAATTGGAACGCCGGCAAGCCGCTACCCCGACGTACTGCAGCCTCTCTCCGGCCTGCTACAAACAGCCTTAAAAACGGCATTAAAGTTGCAAAGTTTTTTAGTTCTTGTGAGAAAAGGGGGCGTGCCAGCTCAAAAATTTGAATGTTATTATATTAAGGCTGTCTCTTGGAACCTGTATACCAAAATGTGTGCTCCTAAGTGCTATAGTTACTGAGATATTTGGCTAAAACACAATTTTTTCGATGGTTTTTCTGGTTTTTTGCTCAGTGCGGGGGCGGTAAGGGGCGTGACTTGATCTGCATGATATAATATCGGATTTTTATTGTGAACTTGATGGTTCTAGGTTTTGTAGTTTAAAAGATCCAGGTGTTCATACGGTCAAACGGACAGTCAGACGGACATGGCTATATCGACTCGGCTGTTGATGCCTATCTAGAATATATATACTTTATGGGGTCGGCTACGCCTCCTTCTGCCTGTTACGCACATCTCGCTTCTGACAAACTTAATAGACCCCTATACTCTTTTTTAAAGAGTACGGTGTCTATTAATAATAATAATAAGTGAAAATGGCAAACAACAATTTGTATTTAATTGAAAAGCTAGACGACAAAAACTATGCGATTTGGTGTGCAAAAGCCCAGTATACTAGTTCACTCTAATGAATGGAAAATTACTAGTGGTGTCGAAGTAATTGGGAAAGAGCTGATAAAAAAGCATTAGCAACAATAACATTAAGTGTTAAACCTACACAGCTTAATTATGTTAAAAACTGCAGTACGTCAGCAGAAGCGTGGCAAAAACTAATGCAAGTACATGAGTCAAGTGGGCCGGCGAGAAAAGTTTCATTGTATAAAGCATTACTAAATCTTCGTTTGTCGGAAGAAATGAACGCGGTTAAATATATGAACGATTTCGAAAAAGTGATTGACACACTAAATGATTAAGTTGTCGTCATAATATTGCTGTCGAGCCTACCACAATCATTCGAAAACTTTGTCATAGCTATGGAAGTCCGTGACGAACTTCCCAGTTTCAACATGTTGTGAAATAAATTCTAGGAAGAAGCAGATCGACGAATTAACGCGAAAGACGAAAAAGCACAACAAGCATACATGGTGAAGAATAAATCGAATTAGTGACGCGAAAAGAAATACCGTAAAGGGAAAATGTTTCGTATGTAGCAAGCGTGGACATTTTGCGGCAGTGTGTCGCCAAAACAAACGGAAAGAAGATGGAGGAAAACATAGTTCGTTTGTGTGTGTGTCGCTAAACGCTGCTCTCTTTTACAGTAGGCAAAATACACAAAGCGTTTTTTGGTGCGTGGACAGTGGTGCTACCACACTTATGTGGAACAATCGAAAACTATTCGCCGAGTTTACAGAAGCTCATGAGAAAGTGTTAGTTGCATGAAACAAATTAATCGATGCTGTAGGTGTACGAAAAACGAATTACATGTTCCGGAATTACAAACAAACTTTTCTCTGTTAGGTGCGGAAAACGGTCTTGAGATTATTTTCGGTAGCAAATTTGCAATAATTAAAATAAATGACAGTAATAAGGTGATCGCAATTGCAAATAAAGATAACGGCTTGTATTTGTTTCAAAGTGCATTTCAGTCAGTGTATCTATCGTGTGTCGAGAACGGTATGAAGTGGCATAATAGATTTGGACATGTCAATATGCAAAGCCTGTATAAAATGGCATCTGACGAAATCGTACAAAGTATCGAGAATTTACAGCCGACGGTAAATCTTACATGTGTGTCATGTATGAAAAGTAAAATTTGCTCACTGCCTTTTACAGAGGCAAGTTACCGAGCGAAAAATGTTTTGGAAAAAATACACTCGGATGTGTGCGGACCATTTAATACAAAATCAATTGGCGGGTCAAGATACTTTCTAACATTTATTGACGAAAAGTCCAGTTACGCAACAGTGTTTTTCATACAAAATAAAAGTGAGGTGCTCCAACATTTTAAGAACTAGAAATCATATGTCGAGAAGCAAACCGGACACAAAATAAAGACTCTTAGAAGTGATAACGGTGGCGAATATTTAAGCATCGAATTCGAGCGATATTTAAAAGGTGAAGGCATTAAACGACAGCTGACAGTGCCACATACGCCTCAACAGAATGGCGTAGCTGAGCGTTTCAATCGTACGCTAGTGGAGATGGTACGGTGTTTGCTCGTTCACTCAGTACTTGAAGAAAAGTTCTGGGCAGAGGCGTGTGGATATGCAACATACATTAGAAAGCGCACAACTACAAGGGCTCTTCAGGACGCAACCCCGTTCGAAAGATGATGTCAGAGGAAACCAATGGTCAAGCACTTCAAGGTATTCGGATGTCTAGCAGTTGGTCTCGATAAAACGCAAAAACGTAATTTTTTTGCTAAAGGCAAGAAATACATATTTGTAGGGTATAGTACCAAAACTAAAGGTTACAGACTATATGATCAAGAGCTACGAAAGCGGGGACATTTTGCGGCAGTGTGTCGCCAAAACAAACGGAAAGAAGATGGAGGAAAACATAGTTCGTTTGTGTGTGTGTCGCTAAACGCTGCTCTCTTTTACAGTAGGCAAAATACACAAAGCGTTTTTTGGTGCGTGGACAGTGGTGCTACCACACTTATGTGGAACAATCGAAAACTATTCGCCGAGTTTACAGAAGCTCATGAGAAAGTGTTAGTTGCGGAAAACAAATTAATCGATGCTGTAGGTGTAGGAAAAACGAATTACATATTCCGGAATTACAAACAAACTTTTCTCTGTTAGGTGCGGAAAACGGTCTTGAGATTATTTTCGGTAGCAAATTTGCAATAATTAAAATAAAAGACAGTAATAAGGTGATCGCAATTGCAAATAAAGATAACGGCTTGTATTTGTTAAAAATGCATTTCAGTCAGTGTATCTATCGTGTGTCGAGAACGGTATGAAGTGGCATAATAGATTTGGACATGTCAATATGCAAAGCCTGTATAAAATGGCATCTGACGAAATCGTACAAAGTATCGAGAATTTACAGCCGACGGTAAATCTTACATGTGTGTCATGTATGAAAAGTAAAATTTGCTCACTGCCTTTTACAGAGGCAAGTTACCGAGCGAAAAATGTTTTGGAAAAAATACACTCGGATGTGTGCGGACCATTTAATACAAAATCAATTGGCGGGTCAAGATACTTTCTAACATTTATTGACGAAAAGTCCAGTTACGCAACAGTGTTTTTCATACAAAATAAAAGTGAGGTGCTCCAACATTTTAAGAACTAGAAATCATATGTCGAGAAGCAAACCGGACACAAAATAAAGACTTTTAGAAGTGATAACGGTGGCGAATATTTAAGCATCGAATTCGAGCGATATTTAAAAGGTGAAGGCATTAAACGACAGCTGACAGTGCCACATACGCCTCAACAGAATGGCGTAGCTGAGCGTTTCAATCGTACGCTAGTGGAGATGGTACGGTGTTTGCTCGTTCACTCAGTACTTGAAGAAAAGTTCTGGGCAGAGGCGTGTGGATATGCAACATACATTAGAAAGCGCACAACTACAAGGGCTCTTCAGGACGCAACCCCGTTCGAAAGATGATGTCAGAGGAAACCAATGGTCAAGCACTTCAAGGTATTCGGATGTCTAGCAGTTGGTCTCGATAAAACGCAAAAACGTAATTTTTTTGCTAAAGGCAAGAAATACATATTTGTAGGGTATAGTACCGAAACTAAAGGTTACAGACTATATGATCAAGAGCTACGAAAGCGGGGACATTTTGCGGCAGTGTGTCGCCAAAACAAACGGAAAGAAGATGGAGGAAAACATAGTTCGTTTGTGTGTGTGTCGCTAAACGCTGCTCTCTTTTACAGTAGGCAAAATACACAAAGCGTTTTTTGGTGCGTGGACAGTGGTGCTACCACACTTATGTGGAACAATCGAAAACTATTCGCCGAGTTTACAGAAGCTCATGAGAAAGTGTTAGTTGCGGAAAACAAATTAATCGATGCTGTAGGTGTAGGAAAAACGAATTACATATTCCGGAATTACAAACAAACTTTTCTCTGTTAGGTGCGGAAAACGGTCTTGAGATTATTTTCGGTAGCAAATTTGCAATAATTAAAATAAAAGACAGTAATAAGGTGATCGCAATTGCAAATAAAGATAACGGCTTGTATTTGTTTCAAAATGCATTTCAGTCAGTGTATCTATCGTGTGTCGAGAACGGTATGAAGTGGCATAATAGATTTGGACATGTCAATATGCAAAGCCTGTATAAAATGGCATCTGACGAAATCGTACAAAGTATCGAGAATTTACAGCCGACGGTAAATCTTACATGTGTGCCATGTATGAAAAGTAAAATTTGCTCACTGCCTTTTACAGAGGCAAGTTACCGAGCGAAAAATGTTTTGGAAAAAATACACTCGGATGTGTGCGGACCATTTAATACAAAATCAATTGGCGGGTCAAGATACTTTCTAACATTTATTGACGAAAAGTCCAGTTACGCAACAGTGTTTTTCATACAAAATAAAAGTGAGGTGCTCCAACATTTTAAGAACTAGAAATCATATGTCGAGAAGCAAACCGGACACAAAATAAAGACTCTTAGAAGTGATAACGGTGGCGAATATTTAAGCATCGAATTCGAGCGATATTTAAAAGGTGAAGGCATTAAACGACAGCTGACAGTGCCACATACGCCTCAACAGAATGGCGTAGCTGAGCGTTTCAATCGTACGCTAGTGGAGATGGTACGGTGTTTGCTCGTTCACTCAGTACTTGAAGAAAAGTTCTGGGCAGAGGCGTGTGGATATGCAACATACATTAGAAAGCGCACAACTACAAGGGCTCTTCAGGACGCAACCCCGTTCGAAAGATGATGTCAGAGGAAACCAATGGTCAAGCACTTCAAGGTATTCGGATGTCTAGCAGTTGGTCTCGATAAAACGCAAAAACGTAATTTTTTTGCAAAAGGCAAGAAATACATATTTGTAGGGTATAGTACCGGAACTAAAGGTTACAGACTATATGATCAAGAGCTACGAAAGATCGTAGTTAAACGAGACGTTAAGTTCGATGAAGGCATCTTAATGGGAACTCAAAACACATGTTTCTAATGTGGTTCAGTGCGATGCTGAAGAAATGGACTTGCAATACTCTGAAGAAAAAGACGCCGAAGAAAGTTCTGAAGCTAATAGTGGAGATGCTGAGGAGTATCCCAGTCTGGAGGAGGCTGAAACACAATCAGAAATAACAAGGGATAATGGCAGACCGACAAAGCAGAAAAATATTATCAACGTGATGTGCAGCAAATTGAAGAGGTTGAAGTTCCGGAAACACTAAAAACGGCTCTAGCATCAAATAATATGGAAAACTGGGAGAAGGCAATGCAGCTTGAGTACGACTCGCTGATGCTAACAATACATGGACTTTAGTCGACCTACCTCACGGCAAGAAAACAATTGGATGCAAGTGGGTATATAGTTTGAAAGGAGATGCAGATGGTTTCACAGATCGATTCAAGGCAAGGATTGTGGTAATATATGTAGCCAGCAATATGGAGTCGACTATGAAGAAACGTAGTGCGTTACTGTAGTGCGTTACGCAACGATACGCATGGTTTTCGAAGCGAAGTTCCAACTATATTTGCACCAAATGGATGTGTGCACGGCGTACATAAATAGTTATTTAAGCGCCGAAATTTACTTGACCCAGCCCGACCTGTTTACCAGCAAGGAGTATCCTAAACGTGTGGCAAAGCTAAACAAGGCAATCTTTGGTATAAAACAATCCGAAATCAAAGTTAGATGATGTTCTAAAGATGTATGGATTTCAACCTTGCAGCAACGAACCATGCTTGTATACAATGTATGTTGGCGATAACATTAATCTTGTAGCAGTATACGTCGATGACATACTCGTAGCGGGCAAAAATCTCAATTATCTACACGACATCTAGCAATACAAAGAAGCAGTAAGCAGCTTTCTTGTTTTTGAAGTAGAACGTCCAGCGCCTATTGGTGCAATGGCAATGGCGGCAGTGGCTAAAAAAGCGGTGTACTTAAGAAGACTCGTTAAGGAAATTGTGTTTGTAAGTTACATGTTAGACTCAAAGTTTCCCACGCATGCGTAAAGCTTTTCGGATAAAGCTCACTCAACGCATCGGTATCGCGAGCTTTCACACAATTACATGTGTCAAAAGATCGTATGATAATGCAGTTATTTAAGGGGTCGCTATGTCTGCAAGGGAGAGTGAATGAGATTTAAATATTTTGAATAGGTGCTTTGTCTTGTTCTATCTTTCAAAAAGCAAGTAATTGAGCAATTGACATAGCAAACTTTTGGACATTGATACCTTTTAATCATTTAAGAAAAGTAATCGGCTCAAAGCAGAAGTGTGAAAAGTGATAAAGTATAAAAATTTTTAAAAGTGCAGAAACCTGGTATTTTAATTAAATTATATTATACATGTATGTATATATATTTAAATACATCTGCATATATTAAAATAAAGTAATTTAATTTTAGAGTATAGTTTCGCACTTGTTTGCACTCAACGTAATACCGCATCAAGTTGACAGCAAGAAAAGTTGCAAATATATATATAGTAACATATGTAGAGACATATGTACCCATACAATATGCCTAGCTCACACTTTTCATTTATGTTACACATTCCTTTCCCACAGATTTAAGCTAAACATTATAAAATAATCAAATGGTGACAATAACAATTCTGGCTTCCCACGAACTTATCAAATATCATAAACAATTCGCTAGAATCGCTATACCCACCATTGGGGTTGAAACTGCTGACGTTGCACAAATCTCCTTTATTATTACTCCTTTATTATTAAATGGTCCCGCCAACATTCTTTACAGCAAATTATATTAAAATATTTGGCAGGAGCACTTACTTTTAAAGAGGAAATTTCCCGATGATCAGAGAACTGACTTTTTTCCAAAGTAATGTTGGAATTAGCCTAAAAAAAGGCCTCGACATCATCCAATGTGGTAATGTTACGGCTGAGCATATGTCGATGTAAGTTAATAACGATATATTTAGCTCTTATAGACACTTGGAAGCAAATATATAAATAAACATTATGAGTAAACGTGCGTACTCAAGACTTAAATATCCAGCATTAAATGAAGTAAATATATTTCTTTTCGGATTCGATAACCGATATAGAGTCAAGCCGTTCGGTTCGTTGAAAAACATATTATAATTTGACCGACACGAGTTGGAAGTTAGTGAAACGTTTTGCAAAAAATTATTCGCGACGGCACAAAAATTGAAAAGCAAATTCAATTTTTTAACACTACTACATCAGAAATTAGCTACTTTATGTTAACAATGAACTTAAAGAAGAATTTAGTATTGTAATAGAAGCACGGCCTAGTGGCTTCGCAAGTTAATCGACTTATTCAAGAATATAAGCCTATGAAAATATAATCAAGGACGACACAGATTTGCATAGTCCGAACGATGAATCATAAATTATCAAGTGGAAGAATCGAAATGCGAATATGCTATCCCTGTGGTATTGGTTAAAAAACATGATAGAAATGCACGAAATATTGGCAACAATAGCCAAGCCAGGCAAGCTTAGTTGCAAAAGAGGTTTCAACTGAAGTGTCGTCTCGCGAGAACGCTCACAAGTTCAGCGCCGAGTTCTGGGTGTTGAAGTCCATTTCGAGTAGAGCCGGTCATGACCTTTCTATTAATCGCTGGAAGGTACCAACGAATGTCAAACTGGCTGGTCCGGAATTTCATAAGCCTCAGCGAATAGATCTGCTATTGGGAGCAGATTCCTTCTTCGATTTGCTGTGCAGTGGACAAGTAAAACTGTCAGACAATGGTCCAGTCTTGCAAAAAACCTTGCTAGGTTGGGTAGCATCAGAGAAGTGCAAGAAATTACGAGCCAATAACCCTGTATGCTGTGCTATAATGCACCCAAGAGAGGAGACGAGGCTTGAGGCTCACGTTAACCGATTCTGGGAACTGGAATCGATACCGGAATCGAACCCAGCTGTAAAATACTCATCAGAACACTTGGCATGCGAAAAACATTTTATTGAAAGTGTTTATAATCTTCCGTCAGGACACTTCGAAGTAAGTTTTCCCTTTAAAAGCGACCCGAAAACTTGGGTCATCCTTTGAAATAGCCAAAAAACGGTTTTTGTCGTTAGAGCGTAGAGTCTCCAGAGATGGAGAATTGAAAGAAATGTACACTAGTTACATGGTCACATGTCCGCCAGGACCACACTACGTCATTCCACACCAGTGCGTCCTGAGACCTGAAAGTAGTTCCACCAAGCTCAGAGTGGTATTTGATGCGTCTGGTAAGACAACTTCGTCGTAATCGCTGAATGATTTGTTCATGGTGGGACCCACTATTCAGAGGGATCTTATGTTGTCTCTTCTTCGGTTCCGTCTGAATCGTAATGCACTTACGGCAGATATAAAAAAAAATGTACCGTCAAGTCAGCATGTCCGAAGCCGATCGACAGTTTCAGCTTATCATTTGGCGTGAAAGCCCGTCGGATGAGCTAATGATATATAGATTGAATACGGTTACTTACGGTACTGCATCCGCACCGTTTCTAGCCATCCGATGCCTGCAAGAACTGGGATTGCGTCATATAGACACCCATGTTCTTGGTTCTAAAGTCATTTGTAATGGCTTTTATGTCGATGACATGCTGACTGGGGCTGACGAAATTGCTGTACACTTACGCAGAGTAAATCTTACTATTAACATTGCCAAGTCCAAGCTCTGTAAGCGTGAGATAAAGTATCTCGGTTTTATTATCGGCAATGGACAACTTAGAACAGATCCTAGTAAAGTTCGAGCCATTACAGAATTCCCCATTCCAAAATCTGTGAAAAAACTAAGGAGATTTCTCGGAATGGCCGGCTGGTATCGTCGATTTGTCGATAATTATGCTACTATTTCTGTACCCCTTACAAAGTTGTTGAAGAAAGCAAAGACATTTAGTAGGAATTCCGAGGCAGATTGTGCTTTTGAAGAATTAAAAAATGGAATAGCCAAAACGATAGAGAAAATTAAAAGGTATTTATTTTGGCCGAAAGTGACAGCATAAATTCGTATCGGACTAAAAGTCCCAACATAGTATTAAAACCACCTATAGGTAGACCTATGACGTTGGAGAGGCCTTTTCAAAAACTCTATATTGATCTTTTAGGACCCTATCCCAGATCGAAACAGGGTAATATAGGACTACTTATCATAGTTTATCACTTTACTAAGTTTTATTTTTTGTGTCCACTCAAAAAGTTCACGTCGAACAAAATTTGTAATTATCTTGAGAAATATCTATTTTGTACTTTCGGAGTCCTTGAAACGATTTTATCTGACAATGGTACGCAGTTTGTTTCAGGTGCATTCAAAGGTTTTCTTACTCGGTATGGAATCTCACAAATATGCACTGCGATATATTTAACACAGGCAAATGCAAGCGAAAGGCTAAATAGATCTGTACTAGCAGCGATCCGCGCCTACATCGGCCAGGAGAATTCTGATTGGGATAATAAATTACCAGAAATAAGCGCGTCGCTACGATCCAGTCTTCATCAAAGTACAGGGTATTCACCGTATTTCTTGGCCTTTGGACAAAACATGATTCTCAATGGCCAAGATTATCAGCTCTTACGTCAATTAAAGCTTCTGTCGGAAGACACAAGAATCGATTTTCCTGATGTGTTGCAAACCATTAGACAAGCAGCGAAGAAAAACGTACAAAAATCGAATGCGAGAAATGCAATCAGATATAACTTGCGTAGTCGGAATATACAACTTAAAGTTGGCGATAAAGTTCTTGCACGTAATTTTTGTCAGAGTAGCGCTCCCAAAAAGTTTAGTGCAAAATTAGCACCTGTTTTTATACCAGCTCAAGTAATTAAGAAAATCAGTACTACATATTACCAGTTGAGTAATGAAGATGGTAAACATTTGGGAGTTTTCCATCTCAAAGATATTCAAGTTAAAACATAAACATCTGCCCCTTTTTCACTTTATGCCCCGCTAGATAAATCGTAGCGTCTCTTAAACTGTGCTGTGATGGTCAGTTTTGAAGAGCGACATAAATACATATTCTTACTCACTTAAATTACATTGGGAGTTCTGAGCTTGTAATTCTCTTATCTTACATCGCAAGCTCTAAGCATAAAACGTTTGTAAGTTACATGTTAGACTCAAAGTTTCCCACGCATGCGTAAAGCTTTTCGGATAAAGCTCACTCAGCGCATTGGTATCGCGAGCTTTCACACAATTACATGTGTCAAAAGATCGTAAGATAATGCAGTTATTTAAGGGGTCGCTATGTCTGCAAGGGAGAGTGAATGAGATTTAAATATTTTGAATAGGTGCTTTGTCTTGTTCTATCTTTCAAAAAGCAAGTAATTGAGCAATTGACATAGCAAACTTTTGGACATTGATACCTTTTAATCATTTAAGAAAAGTAATCGGCTCAAAGCAGAAGTGTGAAAAGTGATGTATAAAAATTTTTAAAAGTGCAGAAACCTGGTATTTTAATTAAATTATATTATACATGTATGTATATATATTTAAATACATCTGCATATATTAAAATAAAGTAATTTAATTTTATAGTATAGTTTCGCACTTGTTTGCACTCAACGTAATACCGCATCAAGTTGACAGCAAGAAAAGTTGCAAATATATATATAGTAACATATGTAGAGACATATGTACCCATACAATATGCCTAGCTCACACTTTTCATTTATGTTACACATTCCTTCCCCACAGATTTAAGCTAAACATTATAAAATAATCAAATGGTGACAATAACAATTCTGGCTTCCCACGAACTTATCAAATATCATAAACAATTCGCTAGAATCGCTATACCCACCA
Organism: Drosophila acutilabella; assembly: GCA_035046005.1. Classification (NCBI taxonomy): domain Eukaryota; kingdom Metazoa; phylum Arthropoda; class Insecta; order Diptera; family Drosophilidae; genus Drosophila; species Drosophila acutilabella. The sequence goes on from JAWNOK010000043.1 coordinate 366,628, forward strand.
TTGGGGTTGAAACTGCTGACGTTGCACAAATCTCCTTTATTATTACTCCTTTATTATTAAATGGTCCCGCCAACATTCTTTACAGCAAATTATATTAAAATATTTGTCAGGAGCACTTACTTTTAAAGAGGAAATTTCCCGATGATCAGAGAACTGACTTTTTTCCAAAGTAATGTTGGAATTAGCCTAAAAAAAGGCCTCGACATCATCCAATGTGGTAATGTTACGGCTGAGCATATGTCGATGTAAGTTAATAACGATATATTTAGCTCTTATAGACACTTGGAAGCAAATATATAAATAAACATTATGAGTAAACGTGCGTACTTAAGACTTAAATATCCAGCATTAAATGAAGTAAATATATTTCTTTTCGGATTCGATAACCGATATAGAGTCAAGCCGTTCGGTTCGTTGAAAAACATATTATAATTTGACCGACACGAGTTGGAAGTTAGTGAAACGTTTTGCAAAAAATTATTCGCGACGGCACAAAAATTGAAAAGCAAATTCAATTTTTTAACACTACTACATCAGAAATTAGCTACTTTATGTTAACAATGAACTTAAAGAAGAATTTAGTATTGTAATAGAAGCACGGCCTAGTGGCTTCGCAAGTTAATCGACTTATTCAAGAATATAAGCCTATGAAAATATAATCAAGGACGACACAGATTTGCATAGTCCGAACGATGAATCATAAATTATCAAGTGGAAGAATCGAAATGCGAATATGCTATCCCTGTGGTATTGGTTAAAAAACATGATAGAAATGCACGAAATATTGGCAACAATAGCCAAGCCAGGCAAGCTTAGTTGCAAAAGAGGTTTCAACTGAAGTGTCGTCTCGCGAGAACGCTCACAAGTTCAGCGCCGAGTTCTGGGTGTTGAAGTCCATTTCGAGTAGAGCCGGTCATGACCTTTCTATTAATCGCTGGAAGGTACCAACGAATGTCAAACTGGCTGGTCCGGAATTTCATAAGCCTCAGCGAATAGATCTGCTATTGGGAGCAGATTCCTTCTTCGATTTGCTGTGCAGTGGACAAGTAAAACTGTCAGACAATGGTCCAGTCTTGCAAAAAACCTTGCTAGGTTGGGTAGCATCAGAGAAGTGCAAGAAATTACGAGCCAATAACCCTGTATGCTGTGCTATAATGCACCCAAGAGAGGAGACGAGGCTTGAGGCTCACGTTAACCGATTCTGGGAACTGGAATCGATACCGGAATCGAACCCAGCTGTAAAATACTCATCAGAACACTTGGCATGCGAAAAACATTTTATTGAAAGTGTTTATAATCTTCCGTCAGGACACTTCGAAGTAAGTTTTCCCTTTAAAAGCGACCCGAAAACTTGGGTCATCCTTTGAAATAGCCAAAAAACGGTTTTTGTCGTTAGAGCGTAGAGTCTCCAGAGATGGAGAATTGAAAGAAATGTACACTAGTTACATGGTCACATGTCCGCCAGGACCACACTACGTCATTCCACACCAGTGCGTCCTGAGACCTGAAAGTAGTTCCACCAAGCTCAGAGTGGTATTTGATGCGTCTGGTAAGACAACTTCGTCGCAATCGCTGAATGATTTGTTCATGGTGGGACCCACTATTCAGAGGAACTTATGTTGTCTCTTCTTCGGTTCCGTCTGAATCGTAATGCACTTACGGCAGATATAAAAAAAAATGTACCGTCAAGTCAGCATGTCCGAAGCCGATCGACAGTTTCAGCTAATCATTTGGCGCGAAAGCCCGTCGGATGAGCTAATGATATATAGATTGAATACGGTTACTTACGGTACTGCATCCGCACCGTTTCTAGCCATCCGATGCCTGCAGGAACTGGGATTGCGTCATATAGACACCCATGTTCTTGGTTCTAAAGTCATTTGTAATGGCTTTTATGTCGATGACATGCTGACTGGGGCTGACGAAATTGCTGTACACTTACGCAGAGTAAATCTTACTATTAACATTGCCAAGTCCAAGCTCTGTAAGCGTGAGATAAAGTATCTCGGTTTTATTATCGGCAATGGACAACTTAGAACTGATCCTAGTAAAGTTCGAGCCATTACAGAATTCCCCATTCCAAAATCTGTGAAAAAACTAAGGAGATTTCTCGGAATGGCCGGCTGGTATCGTCGATTTGTCGATAATTATGCTACTATTTCTGTACCCCTTACAAAGTTGTTGAAGAAAGCAAAGACATTTAGTAGGAATTCCGAGGCAGATTGTGCTTTTGAAGAATTAAAAAATGGAATAGCCAAAACGATAGAGAAAATTAAAAGGTATTTATTTTGGCCGAAAGTGACAGCACAAATTCGTATCGGACTAAAAGTCCCAACATAGTATTAAAACCACCTATAGGTAGACCTATGACGTTGGAGAGGCCTTTTCAAAAACTCTATATTGATCTTTTAGGACCCTATCCCAGATCGAAACAGGGTAATATAGGACTACTTATCATAGTTTATCACTTTACTAAGTTTTATTTTTTGTGTCCACTCAAAAAGTTCACGTCGAACAAAATTTGTAATTATCTTGAGAAATATCTATTTTGTACTTTCGGAGTCCCTGAAACGATTTTATCTGACAATGGTACGCAGTTTGTTTCAGGTGCATTCAAAGGTTTTCTTACTCGGTATGGAATCTCACAAATATGCACTGCGATATATTTAACACAGGCAAATGCAAGCGAAAGGCTAAATAGATCTGTACTAGCAGCGATCCGCGCCTACATCGGCCAGGAGAATTCTGATTGGGATAATAAATTACCAGAAATAAGCGCGTCGCTACGATCCAGTCTTCATCAAAGTACAGGGTATTCACCGTATTTCTTGGCCTTTGGACAAAACATGATTCTCAATGGCCAAGATTATCAGCTCTTACGTCAATTAAAGCTTCTGTCGGAAGACACAAGAATCGATTTTCCTGATGTGTTGCAAACCATTAGACAAGCAGCGAAGAAAAACGTACAAAAATCGAATGCGAGAAATGCAATCAGATATAACTTGCGTAGTCGGAATATACAACTTAAAGTTGGCGATAAAGTTCTTGCACGTAATTTTTGTCAGAGTAGCGCTCCCAAAAAGTTTAGTGCAAAATTAGCACCTGTTTTTATACCAGCTCAAGTAATTAAGAAAATCAGTACTACATATTACCAGTTGAGTAATGAAGATGGTAAACATTTGGGAGTTTTCCATCTCAAAGATATTCAAGTTAAAACATAAACATCTGCCCCTTTTTCACTTTATGCCCCGCTAGATAAATCGTAGCGTCTCTTAAACTGTGCTGTGATGGTCAGTTTTGAAGAGCGACATAAATACATATTCTTACTCACTTAAATTACATTGGGAGTTCTGAGCTTGTAATTCTCTTATCTTACATCGCAAGCTCTAAGCATAAAACGTTTGTAAGTTACATGTTAGACTCAAAGTTTCCCACGCATGCGTAAAGCTTTTCGGATAAAGCTCACTCAGCGCATTGGTATCGCGAGCTTTCACACAATTACATGTGTCAAAAGATCGTATGATAATGCAGTTATTTAAGGGGTCGCTATGTCTGCAAGGGAGAGTGAATGAGATTTAAATATTTTGAATAGGTGCTTTGTCTTGTTCTATCTTTCAAAAAGCAAGTAATTGAGCAATTGACATAGCAAACTTTTGGACATTGATACCTTTTAATCATTTAAGAAAAGTAATCGGCTCAAAGCAGAAGTGTGAAAAGTGATGTATAAAAATTTTTAAAAGTGCAGAAACCTGGTATTTTAATTAAATTATATTATACATGTATGTATATATATTTAAATACATCTGCATATATTAAAATAAAGTAATTTAATTTTATAGTATAGTTTCGCACTTGTTTGCACTCAACGTAATACCGCATCAAGTTGACAGCAAGAAAAGTTGCAAATATATATATAGTAACATATGTAGAGACATATGTACCCATACAATATGCCTAGCTCACACTTTTCATTTATGTTACACATTCCTTTCCCACAGATTTAAGCTTAACATTATAAAATAATCAAATGGTGACAATAACAATTCTGGCTTCCCACGAACTTATCAAATATCATAAACAATTCGCTAGAATCGCTATACCCACCATTGGGGTTGAAACTGCTGACGTTGCGCAAATCTCCTTTATTATTACTCCTTTATTATTAAATGGTCCCGCCAACATTCTTTACAGCAAATTATATTAAAATATTTGTCAGGAGCACTTACTTTTAAAGAGGAAATTTCCCGATGATCAGAGAACTGACTTTTTCCGTTGTTGGAATTAGCATAAAAAAAGGCCTCGACATCATCCAATGTGGTAATGTTACGGCTGAGCATATGTCGATGTAAGTTAATAACGATATATTTAGCTCTTATAGACACTTGGAAGCAAATATATATGTAAGATCGGCAATTAAAGGACGACAACCATTTAGAACAAAACTGATGAATTTATTCAAATTTAATATTAGAGTGTGAGGAACGTTTCAAATTTGTGTCTTGTCGGCGTCAGTCTTGTTCTCGAACTCAACTTTTTTTAGCTCTTATAGACACTTGGAAGCAAATATATATGTAAGATCGGCAATTAAAGGACGACAACCATTTAGAACAAAACTGATGAATTTATTCAAATTTAATATTAGAGTGTGAGGAACGTTTCAAATTTGTGTCTTGTCGGCGTCAGTCTTGTTCTCGAACTCAACTTTTTTCAACTTGTCTGGTTTTTTCCATCTTTTGGTGCTGCCAACTTCGTATGTTATATAACATAGGAGCTTAACATATTCAGTGTTGTTAATTTAATTTACTTAAATCCGTTAATATTCAAATTAAGAAATAATCCGTTGATATTCAAATTAATACTTATATTAATAACACTCCCCCTCACAGTGAATCTCAGCAAGATTCACCACTTAACTTGAGCACAATTAGTTTGCTGGCGGGACGACGTAAGATCGACTGGTTAGTCTGGACATCGGCGGAGCGTATTTGTCCGTCTTTGGCGGTGTATAGCTTAACAACGCGGCCTCTTTTCCAGTTATCACGTGGTGTCGCTGCATCCATGATAATTACTAAATCTTTAAGCTTTAGTGGCTCAGTTTTGTCATGCCATTTGGTGCGGCAGACCAGTTGCGGTAGATACTCTGTTATCCACCGTTTCCAAAAACTAGCTCTCAAAGATTGAGCAATGTGCCATTGTTTGCGTAGACAGATTTCCTTTCCGGGTTCATCTGGAGTCTGCGTCGAACTTGCTGTTCCAATCAGGAAGTGACTTGGTGTAAGTGGTTCCTCCTCTGCATGACTAATTGGAACATCTGTAAGCGGACGTGCGTTCAAAATATTTTCAGCTTCTATAAGAGCAGCTCGTAGTGTTTCAACTCGTGGATGTACATCTTTTAATGTCTTGTGCAGAAGTCCTTTTATAATTCGGATAAGTCGTTCCCAACATCCACCTGAGCTTGGATTGGCCGGGCAATTAAAGATCCATTTGATTCCCTTGTTCTCGGCTTCATCAGCAATGGCATCTGTGTTAAGAGTACGATCGGCTTCTGCAAGTTCTTTCTGCGCTCCAATGAAATTGGTACCATTGTCACATCTAATTACGACTGGTACACTTCGACGATTAATAAAATTTCGCAGACATACGATGAACGCATCCGATGAGAGATTCTCAGCGATCTCCAGATGTGTGGCTCGGACTGTTAGGCACGTAAAGATGACTGCCCAGCGTTTTTCGGTGCGACGACCAATCGTTACTGTTAATGGCCCAAACAAATCGACTCCCGTGTATGTAAAAGGACGTACATACGGCGTAAGGCGGTCGGGTGGTAGTTGTCCCATCAAAGGGGCACGTGGTTTGCTGCGTTCTATGATGCATTTGTTACAGTTTCGTCGGACTTTGTTCAGTAGAACCTTGACGTTTGGAATCCAAAACTTTTGGCGGCTTTCATTGATTATGACGGCGTTGTTTTGATGATGGAACTTATCATGAAAGTGTTTCATGACCAAGTGTGACATTGGATGATTTGTTGGCAATATAATGGGGCGTCTTGCTTGCATGGGCAAACACAGGGCTTCGTCTACACGACCAGCTAGTCGTAGTAAACCTTCTTCATCTCTGTACGGCGACAATTTGTAAATGCAGCTAGATTTGGAGACTTCACCGCTTTCTTCAATCATCTCTAACTCATCCGAAAATACTTGGCATTGGATTAGCCGGCATAAAGTTTTTCGGCTTCGTTGAGTTCTTCGGCTGACAGCGAAATGTTGGTGGTGGCTCTCTTTTCTGATAGACACAAAAAAGATTTCTTGGCTCGGAGTACGTATGCCATTACACGTACAGTTTTCCTGAAAGAAGAATAATTAAATTGTTCTAAAAATTCTTTTTTCACCCGACAGTTTAACACAGGGCAATTTTGAATTTCTTCCAAGAGAGGCTCGCTGGGAACTATTAGCGTCATCTGAGGCCAAGTCTCACTGGCAGATTTTAAAAAGACTTGTCCTGTTAACCATTGTGTTTTGCAGTTGATTTTTATAGAGGGGGAGGGGGGAGGGGGAGGGGGGGGGGGGGGGGGGAAGGAGAGGGAGGGGGGAGAGGGGGGGGGGGGGGGGGGGGGAGGGAGGGGGGAGAGGAGAAGGGGGAGGAGGGGAGAGAGGGGGGAGGGAGAGAGGGGGTTGGTTTATGTAATGTTCGTGTGGCGTCATCGGCTGGATTGTCTTCAGTTGGTACCCACATCCATTGTTGGGCGTCAGTGCTGGCAAGAATTTCTGTCACTCGGTGACCGACAAAGGGCTTAAATCTGCGTGTCTTGGAATGTATCCACTGGAGAACAGTTTTTGAGTCACTCCAGAATGTTGTTTCTTCAATGGCGTAAGACAGATGCTTTTTTAATAGAGTACATAGACGTACTCCCAATACGGCAGCTTGCAACTCCAAGCGGGGAATAGACATCAATTTTTTAGGAGCTAAACGTGTTTTTCCCATCACAAAGGCTACTTCAGTGCTATTGTCACTTGTTATGCGTAAGTATGCGGCGGCTGCAAAGGCTTTTTGGCTAGCATCGGCAAATATATGTAATTGCACGATACTTGTGGTCATCATATTTGGCGTTATGCAACGAGGCAGCTGAAATTTTGACATATTTTGCAGCTCAGCCCACCAAGACTTCCATCCTTTTTGTAGTTCTTCTGGTATGTAATCATCCCATCCTATTTGTTGATTCCATGTCTCTTGGATAAGGACTTTGGCAAAGACATGGAAGTCGGCTATGAGTCCAAACGGGTCGAATATGGACATGACTATTCCTAATAGTTCTCTCTTTGTAGGAACTCGATTTCCGTTCATAACTTCCTTTGGAACTCGGTGAAATTTGGTCTCAAACTGAAATGTGTCATCTTTGGTGTTCCAGTACATTCCCAGAACTTTGTCGCTGCTTGAGTGGCTGTCCATGTTGAGTGTTTGATCGATTACTGCTTCATATTTGTTCATTGCGACTTGTACTTTACTGGAGTTTGACACAAAGTTCCTGAGCTCAAAACCTCCTTGGCGATGGATTTCTACAATTTGGTTGCAGACTTCAATGGCGTTACTTTCTGTTTTGAAACTGATGACTAAGTCATCTACGTAATGGCTGTTAATAATGGCGTTTGCGGCATCCGGGTATTGCCCCAGGAACTCCTTGGCATTTTTTAACATACTCCGCTTAATATGGCGAGCAAACAGCTCCGAAAATCATTGAGGTCATGGCATAATGTTCAATAGGTTTTGATGTGTCACCATTACGCCAAAGGAAGCGCTGTGCTGACTGATCGTCCGGATGAATCTGGACCTGTGAAAACATTTCCCTTATGTCTGCAGCAACTTCAATTTTATTCTTTCGAAAACGAAGTAAAATGGCGATTAATGGCTTTGCTTGTTCTGGGCCTTTCAACAGAGACGAATTTAACGAAATCCCATTAACTTGGGCGGCGGCATCAAAAACTATTCGAAGTTTATCTGGCTTATGGATAGTTTGCACACCAAAATGTGGCAAATACCATACGTGATTTGTCTTGTCCTGTATTTCTCGTGGCTCGAGTTTTCTGGCGTATCCTTTGACTAAGTATTTACTAATTTCTTCCTTGTATTTTTCAGCAAATGTTATGTTCGCATGCATCTTTCTCTCAATGCTGATTAATCGTTTCTCAGCCATGTTGTAGCTCTCAGGCAAGTTGACATCTTCTTTCCACAACAATCTAATTTGAAAACGATCTTCAGTGCGAATTGCATGTTTTTTCATTATTTCATCGGCTCGTTTATCCTCTGGTGGCTCAATTAACGGCAAATTATTCACTCCAAAGCTATCGGCTGTGAAATATTCCTTGACCATGTTGTGCAGTTCATCATTTCTTTTATTAATCAGAAGAACTCTCGGCTTCTTGATTAAGGCAGGATTATTTGGCCCATAAACGAGCCAACCCAGTTTCGTTTTGGCGGCTATTGGATTAACGATTCCGTCTCCAATTACGGTAGTTGTCAGACCCAAGTGCATGTTGTCTAAGCCAATTAATAATGCTGGCTTAGCATTAATATAGTTTTCAATAGGAAGTTCCTTGAGATATATAAAGTCATCCTTATTAAACTTCTGAATTGGCAAATTCAATTCTGATATAGTCTGAACTCCTTTTAGGTCAAAATGCTGATTATTAGGGCTGTCTGCGATGATACAATCTACTTTCTTTGACATAGTGGTAGTAGTCTTATCGTCAAACCACTGCAGTGTAAGTGGCTTGGCTTGGCCCTTTAGCCCAAGGCTGGCCGCAAGTGTTTCATCCATCATGGTTATAGTACTGCCCTCATCAAACAAGGCATACGTCTTAATTTTTCCTTTAGGACCCATTAATATTACAGGCAGAATTTTTAATAGGTATCCTGGCTCGTCGGTGTTGCAGTGCAACATTGGCAGTTTTGTCATTGGCTGAGCAGGGACCTGGCAGGTCTCCTTGGGCTCGGATCGTGGCTTGGACACAGGGCTATGAAGACTTCGATGATGCATACGATGACAATCTTCGATTTTGCATTGTTCCTTTTGGCGGCAAGTGGTCAGGTTGTGACCTTTTTTAAGGCAAGCGAAGCACAGGTGATTGGATTTGACAATATTCCAACGATCGGCGACTTCGGCTTCCTTCCAAGTGTTGCATTGATTTATCATGTGGTTCTCTTGGCAAATAACGCATTTTTTATCGGACGTGTTTTGGCTCACATAAAGAACTGGTTTACTGGCTTTAGAGTTTGGCATTTTTGATGAATTCTCAATTACCACAGGCAATTGACCGACAATTCTGGCAGTTTGGCAAAGCCAAACAGAAAAATCTTCTAGCGTGGCGTAGGTTCTAAATCTGGAGATATATTCCAGCCAGCTGATCTGTCTCTCTGTTGGCAATTTATTTAGTAACTCTCCCATTATTGTAGGATTACATAAATGATGAATAGCATCAGCAGATTTCAAAAAGGCGACTACTCCTCTTACTTTTGTTGAAAGATCTATTATTTGTTCCGGCTTGTTGTACGGTATTTTTGGAAATTCTCGAATCTTCATTAGTTGAGATTGCACAAGAATTTCTGGGCGACCAAAACGAAATTCCAATTCATCTATAACGTTTGGAACGTCGCTTGGATAAATAAGCATTGATGCGACGGCTTCTTTGGCCAATCCTGACAAGCATCTTTGCAGTCGTATCAAATTTTGGCGTGGCGTGTATTGGAACTCTTCCGTTGACTCATTAAAATTACAGATGAACAACGGCCAATCTTCGGCGGATCCAGAAAACGATGCCAATTCGTGTAGTTTTGCTGGACGTGTGGTGTAATTTAATGGCATAGTCGACTGATGATTTACAGTTGCCACCGGATTGTTTATAGCTGTTGGACGTGGCTGCTGAATTGCAGCTGTGTTTGTTGCTTGGACTGACATCTCGGTTAAACGTTGTACGGCGATCGTAAGTGCATCCAATTCCGACTTCAATGTTCCATAATCCGTATCCCTTTTTTGGCTGTCACATTTTATTGTTTGGTTCATCTCGTTGGAAATCTCGTCTTCACTCATTTTGAAGATTTCAGGTTTCTGGTTTGACTTTTTATTGTTACTGCGTAATCTACGATCACTCATTTATGTATTTTCAATCAAAAAATTTTCATCAGAAATTGCGGCACATGTAGATTTTTTCGTGGTGAATTTCACAACAAAATGGAGTCGTATGTATTTTGGCGTCGTTTGGTAATTTGGCGTGGCTTGTGCAGTACACGGCAATGGTACTACAGCAAACTCCTCTTTGTTAATTACTCGGCGTTGTCAGTGACATGAATTTCAAGAATGGCAAGACAATTTGAAAACACTCTCACTCCAATATTAAGCTGGCTTTTGCTATCAATATTACACGGCATTGGCAATATCACAAAATTTATTAATGCACGGCAGTTGCATAAATTCCAAGCATAGTAAGACAAATTTGAAAATTGTAAGATCGGCAATTAAAGGGCGACAACCATTTAGAACAAAACTGATGAATTTATTCAAATTTAATATTAGAGTGTGAGGAACGTTTCAAATTTGTGTCTTGTCGGCGTCAGTCTTGTTCTCGAACTCAACTTTTTTCAACTTGTCTGGTTTTTTCCATCTTTTGGTGCTGCCAACTTCGTATGTTATATAACATAGGAGCTTAACATATTCAGTGTTGTTAATTTAATTTACTTAAATCCGTTAATATTCAAATTAAGAAATAATCCGTTGATATTCAAATTAATACTTATATTAATAATATAAATAAACATTATGAGTAAACGTGCGTACTTAAGACTTAAATATCCAGCATTAAATGAAGTAAATATATTTCTTTTCGGATTCGATAACCGATATAGAGTCAAGCCGTTCGGTTCGTTGAAAAACATATTATAATTTGACCGACACGAGTTGGAAGTTAGTGAAACGTTTTGCAAAAAATTATTCGCGACGGCACAAAAATTGAAAAGCAAATTCAATTTTTTAACACTACTACATCAGAAATTAGCTACTTTATGTTAACAATGAACTTAAAGAAGAATTTAGTATTGTAATAGAAGCACGGCCTAGTGGCTTCGCAAGTTAATCGACTTATTCAAGAATATAAGCCTATGAAAATATAATCAAGGACGACACAGATTTGCATAGTCCGAACGATGAATCATAAATTATCAAGTGGAAGAATCGAAATGCGAATATGCTATCCCTGTGGTATTGGTTAAAAAACATGATAGAAATGCACGAAATATTGGCAACAATAGCCAAGCCAGGCAAGCTTAGTTGCAAAAGAGGTTTCAACTGAAGTGTCGTCTCGCGAGAACGCTCACAAGTTCAGCGCCGAGTTCTGGGTGTTGAAGTCCATTTCGAGTAGAGCCGGTCATGACCTTTCTATTAATCGCTGGAAGGTACCAACGAATGTCAAACTGGCTGGTCCGGAATTTCATAAGCCTCAGCGAATAGATCTGCTATTGGGAGCAGATTCCTTCTTCGATTTGCTGTGCAGTGGACAAGTAAAACTGTCAGACAATGGTCCAGTCTTGCAAAAAACCTTGCTAGGTTGGGTAGCATCAGAGAAGTGCAAGAAATTACGAGCCAATAACCCTGTATGCTGTGCTATAATGCACCCAAGAGAGGAGACGAGGCTTGAGGCTCACGTTAACCGATTCTGGGAACTGGAATCGATACCGGAATCGAACCCAGCTGTAAAATACTCATCAGAACACTTGGCATGCGAAAAACATTTTATTCGAAGTAAGTTTTCCCTTTAAAAGCGACCCGAAAACTTGGGTCATCCTTTGAAATAGCCAAAAAACGGTTTTTGTCGTTAGATCGTAGAGTCTCCAGAGATGGAGAATTGAAGGAAATGTACACTAGTTACATGGTCACATGTCCGCCAGGACCACACTACGTCATTCCACACCAGTGCGTCCTGAGACCTGAAAGTAGTTCCACCAAGCTCAGAGTGGTATTTGATGCGTCTGGTAAGACAACTTCGTCGCAATCGCTGAATGATTTGTTCATGGTGGGACCCACTATTCAGAGGAACTTATGTTGTCTCTTCTTCGGTTCCGTCTGAATCGTAATGCACTTACGGCAGATATAAAAAAATGTACCGTCAAGTCAGCATGTCCGAAGCCGATCGACAGTTTCAGCTAATCATTTGGCGCGAAAGCCCGTCGGATGAGCTAATGATATATAGATTGAATACGGTTACTAACGGTACTGCATCCGCACCGTTTCTAGCCATCCGATGCCTGCAGGAACTGGGATTGCGTCATATAGACACCCATGTTCTTGGTTCTAAAGTCATTTGTAATGGCTTTTATGTCGATGACATGCTGACTGGGTCTGACGAAATTGCTGTACACTTACGCAGAGTAAATCTTACTATTAACATTGCCAAGTCCAAGCTCTGTAAGCGTGAGATAAAGTATCTCGGTTTTATTATCGGCAATGGACAACTTAGAACAGATCCTAGTAAAGTTCGACCCATTACAGAATTCCCCATTCCAAAATCTGTGAAAAAACTAAGGAGATTTCTCGGAATGGCCGGCTGGTATCGTCGATTTGTCGATAATTATGCTACTATTTCTGTACCCCTTACAAAGTTGTTGAAGAAAGCAAAGACATTTAGTAGGAATTCCGAGGCAGATTGTGCTTTTGAAGAATTAAAAAATGGAATAGCCAAAACGATAGAGAAAATTAAAAGGTATTTATTTTGGCCGAAAGTGACAGCATAAATTCGTATCGGACTAAAAGTCCCAACATAGTATTAAAACCACCTATAGGTAGACCTATGACGTTGGAGAGGCCTTTTCAAAAACTCTATATTGATCTTTTAGGACCCTATCCCAGATCGAAACAGGGTAATATAGGACTACTTATCATAGTTTATCACTTTACTAAGTTTTATTTTTTGTGTCCACTCAAAAAGTTCACGTCGAACAAAATTTGTAATTATCTTGAGAAATATATATTTTGTACTTTCGGAGTCCCTGAAACGATTTTATCTGACAATGGTACGCAGTTTGTTTCAGGTGCATTCAAAGGTTTTCTTACTCGGTATGGAATCTCACAAATATGCACTGCGATATATTTAACACAGGCAAATGCAAGCGAAAGGCTAAATAGATCTGTACTAGCAGCGATCCGCGCCTACATCGGCCAGGAGAATTCTGATTGGGATAATAAATTACCAGAAATAAGCGCGTCGCTACGATCCAGTCTTCATCAAAGTACAGGGTATTCACCGTATTTCTTGGCCTTTGGACAAAACATGATTCTCAATGGCCAAGATTATCAGCTCTTACGTCAATTAAAGCTTCTGTCGGAAGACACAAGAATCGATTTTCCTGATGTGTTGCAAACCATTAGACAAGCAGCGAAGAAAAACGTACAAAAATCGAATGCGAGAAATGCAATCAGATATAACTTGCGTAGTCGGAATATACAACTTAAAGTTGGCGATAAAGTTCTTGCACGTAATTTTTGTCAGAGTAGCGCTCCCAAAAAGTTTAGTGCAAAATTAGCACCTGTTTTTATACCAGCTCAAGTAATTAAGAAAATCAGTACTACATATTACCAGTTGAGTAACGAAGATGGTAAACATTTGGGAGTTTTCCATCTCAAAGATATTCAAGTTAAAACATAAACATCTGCCCCTCTTTCACTTTATGCCCCGCTAGATAAATCGTAGCGTCTCTTAAACTGTGCTGTGATGGTCAGTTTTGAAGAGCGACATAAATACATATTCTTACTCACTTAAATTACATTGGGAGTTCTGAGCTTGTAATTCTCTTATCTTACATCGCAAGCTCTAAGCATAAAACGTTTGTAAGTTACATGTTAGACTCAAAGTTTCCCACGCATGCGTAAAGCTTTTCGGATAAAGCTCACTCAGCGCATCGGTATCGCGAGCTTTCACACAATTACATGTGTCAAAAGATCGTATGATAATGCAGTTATTTAAGGGGTCGCTATGTCTGCAAGGGAGAGTGAATGAGATTTAAATATTTTGAATAGGTGCTTTGTCTTGTTCTATCTTTCAAAAAGCAAGTAATTGAGCAATTGACATAGCAAACTTTTGGACATTGATACCTTTTAATCATTTAAGAAAAGTAATCGGCTCAAAGCAGAAGTGTGAAAAGTGATGTATAAAAATTTTTAAAAGTGCAGAAACCTGGTATTTTAATTAAATTATATTATACATGTATGTATATATATTTAAATACATCTGCATATATTAAAATAAAGTAATTTAATTTTATAGTATAGTTTCGCACTTGTTTGCACTCAACGTAATACCGCATCAAGTTGACAGCAAGAAAAGTTGCAAATATATATATAGTAACATATGTAGAGACATATGTACCCATACAATATGCCTAGCTCACACTTTTCATTTATGTTACACATTCCTTTCCCACAGATTTAAGCTAAACATTATAAAATAGTCAAATGGTGACAATAACAATTCTGGCTTCCCACGAACTTATCAAATATCATAAACAATTCGCTAGAATCGCTATACCCACCATTGGGGTTGAAACTGCTGACGTTGCACAAATCTCCTTTATTATTACTCCTTTATTATTAAATGGTCCCGCCAACATTCTTTACAGCAAATTATATTAAAATATTTGGCAGGAGCACTTACTTTTAAAGAGGAAATTTCCCGATGATCAGAGAACTGACATTTTTCCAAAGTAATGTTGGAATTAGCCTAAAAAAAGGCCTCGACATCATCCAATGTGGTAATGTTACGGCTGAGCATATGTCGATGTAAGTTAATAACGATATATTTAGCTCTTATAGACACTTGGAAGCAAATATATAAATAAACATTATGAGTAAACGTGCGTACTTAAGACTTAAATATCCAGCATTAAATGAAGTAAATATATTTCTTTTCGGATTCGATAACCGATATAGAGTCAAGCCGTTCGGTTCGTTGAAAAACATATTATAATTTGACCGACACGAGTTGGAAGTTAGTGAAACGTTTTGCAAAAAATTATTCGCGACGGCACAAAAATTGAAAAGCAAATTCAATTTTTTAACACTACTACATCAGAAATTAGCTACTTTATGTTAACAATGAACTTAAAGAAGAATTTAGTATTGTAATAGAAGCACGGCCTAGTGGCTTCGCAAGTTAATCGACTTAATCAAGAATATAAGCCTATGAAAATATAATCAAGGACGACACAGATTTGCATAGTCCGAACGATGAATCATAAATTATCAAGTGGAAGAATCGAAATGCGAATATGCTATCCCTGTGGTATTGGTTAAAAAACATGATAGAAATGCACGAAATATTGGCAACAATAGCCAAGCCAGGCAAGCTTAGTTGCAAAAGAGGTTTCAACTGAAGTGTCGTCTCGCGAGAACGCTCACAAGTTCAGCGCCGAGTTCTGGGTGTTGAAGTCCATTTCGAGTAGAGCCGGTCATGACCTTTCTATTAATCGCTGGAAGGTACCAACGAATGTCAAACTGGCTGGTCCGGAATTTCATAAGCCTCAGCGAATAGATCTGCTATTGGGAGCAGATTCCTTCTTCGATTTGCTGTGCAGTGGACAAGTAAAACTGTCAGACAATGGTCCAGTCTTGCAAAAAACCTTGCTAGGTTGGGTAGCATCAGAGAAGTGCAAGAAATTACGAGCCAATAACCCTGTATGCTGTGCTATAATGCACCCAAGAGAGGAGACGAGGCTTGAGGCTCACGTTAACCGATTCTGGGAACTGGAATCGATACCGGAATCGAACCCAGCTGTAAAATACTCATCAGAACACTTGGCATGCGAAAAACATTTTATTGAAAGTGTTTATAATCTTCCGTCAGGACACTTCGAAGTAAGTTTTCCCTTTAAAAGCGACCCGAAAACTTGGGTCATCCTTTGAAATAGCCAAAAAACGGTTTTTGTCGTTAGAGCGTAGAGTCTCCAGAGATGGAGAATTGAAAGAAATGTACACTAGTTACATGGTCACATGTCCGCCAGGACCACACTACGTCATTCCACACCAGTGCGTCCTGAGACCTGAAAGTAGTTCCACCAAGCTCAGAGTGGTATTTGATGCGTCTGGTAAGACAACTTCGTCGCAATCGCTGAATGATTTGTTCATGGTGGGACCCACTATTCAGAGGAACTTATGTTGTCTCTTCTTCGGTTCCGTCTGAATCGTAATGCACTTACGGCAGATATAAAAAAAAATGTACCGTCAAGTCAGCATGTCCGAAGCCGATCGACAGTTTCAGCTAATCATTTGGCGCGAAAGCCCGTCGGATGAGCTAATGATATATAGATTGAATACGGTTACTTACGGTACTGCATCCGCACCGTTTCTAGCCATCCGATGCCTGCAGGAACTGGGATTGCGTCATATAGACACCCATGTTCTTGGTTCTAAAGTCATTTGTAATGGCTTTTATGTCGATGACATGCTGACTGGGGCTGACGAAATTGCTGTACACTTACGCAGAGTAAATCTTACTATTAACATTGCCAAGTCCAAGCTCTGTAAGCGTGAGATAAAGTATCTCGGTTTTATTATCGGCAATGGACAACTTAGAACAGATCCTAGTAAAGTTCGAGCCATTACAGAATTCCCCATTCCAAAATCTGTGAAAAAACTAAGGAGATTTCTCGGAATGGCCGGCTGGTATCGTCGATTTGTCGATAATTATGCTACTATTTCTGTACCCCTTACAAAGTTGTTGAAGAAAGCAAAGACATTTAGTAGGAATTCCGAGGCAGATTGTGCTTTTGAAGAATTAAAAAATGGAATAGCCAAAACGATAGAGAAAATTAAAAGGTATTTATTTTGGCCGAAAGTGACAGCATAAATTCGTATCGGACTAAAAGTCCCAACATAGTATTAAAACCACCTATAGGTAGACCTATGACGTTGGAGAGGCCTTTTCAAAAACTCTATATTGATCTTTTAGGACCCTATCCCAGATCGAAACAGGGTAATATAGGACTACTTATCATAGTTTATCACTTTACTAAGTTTTATTTTTTGTGTCCACTCAAAAAGTTCACGTCGAACAAAATTTGTAATTATCTTGAGAAATATCTATTTTGTACTTTCGGAGTCCCTGAAACGATTTTATCTGACAATGGTACGCAGTTTGTTTCAGGTGCATTCAAAGGTTTTCTTACTCGGTATGGAATCTCACAAATATGCACTGCGATATATTTAACACAGGCAAATGCAAGCGAAAGGCTAAATAGATCTGTACTAGCAGCGATCCGCGCCTACATCGGCCAGGAGAATTCTGATTGGGATAATAAATTACCAGAAATAAGCGCGTCGCTACGATCCAGTCTTCATCAAAGTACAGGGTATTCACCGTATTTCTTGGCCTTTGGACAAAACATGATTCTCAATGGCCAAGATTATCAGCTCTTACGTCAATTAAAGCTTCTGTCGGAAGACACAAGAATCGATTTTCCTGATGTGTTGCAAACCATTAGACAAGCAGCGAAGAAAAACGTACAAAAATCGAATGCGAGAAATGCAATCAGATATAACTTGCGTAGTCGGAATATACAACTTAAAGTTGGCGATAAAGTTCTTGCACGTAATTTTTGTCAGAGTAGCGCTCCCAAAAAGTTTAGTGCAAAATTAGCACCTGTTTTTATACCAGCTCAAGTAATTAAGAAAATCAGTACTACATATTACCAGTTGAGTAATGAAGATGGTAAACATTTGGGAGTTTTCCATCTCAAAGATATTCAAGTTAAAACATAAACATCTGCCCCTTTTTCACTTTATGCCCCGCTAGATAAATCGTAGCGTCTCTTAAACTGTGCTGTGATGGTCAGTTTTGAAGAGCGACATAAATACATATTCTTACTCACTTAAATTACATTGGGAGTTCTGAGCTTGTAATTCTCTTATCTTACATCGCAAGCTCTAAGCATAAAACGTTTGTAAGTTACATGTTAGACTCAAAGTTTCCCACGCATGCGTAAAGCTTTTCGGATAAAGCTCACTCAGCGCATTGGTATCGCGAGCTTTCACACAATTACATGTGTCAAAAGATCGTATGATAATGCAGTTATTTAAGGGGTCGCTATGTCTGCAATGGAGAGTGAATGAGATTTAAATATTTTGAATAGGTGCTTTGTCTTGTTCTATCTTTCAAAAAGCAAGTAATTGAGCAATTGACATAGCAAACTTTTGGACATTGATACCTTTTAATCATTTAAGAAAAGTAATCGGCTCAAAGCAGAAGTGTGAAAAGTGATGTATAAAAATTTTTAAAAGTGCAGAAACCTGGTATTTTAATTAAATTATATTATACATGTATGTATATATATTTAAATACATCTGCATATATTAAAATAAAGTAATTTAATTTTATAGTATAGTTTCGCACTTGTTTGCAGTCAACGTAATACCGCATCAAGTTGACAGCAAGAAAAGTTGCAAATATATATATAGTAACATATGTAGAGACATATGTACCCATACAATATGCCTAGCTCACACTTTTCATTTATGTTACACATTCCTTTCCCACAGATTTAAGCTAAACATTATAAAATAATCAAATGGTGACAATAACAATTCTGGCTTCCCACGAACTTATCAAATATCATAAACAATTCGCTAGAATCGCTATACCCACCATTGGGGTTGAAACTGCTGACGTTGCACAAATCTCCTTTATTATTACTCCTTTATTATTAAATGGTCCCGCCAACATTCTTTACAGCAAATTATATTAAAATATTTGTCAGGAGCACTTACTTTTAAAGAGGAAATTTCCCGATGATCAGAGAACTGACTTTTTTCCAAAGTAATGTTGGAATTAGCCTAAAAAAAGGCCTCGACATCATCCAATGTGGTAATGTTACGGCTGAGCATATGTCGATGTAAGTTAATAACGATATATTTAGCTCTTATAGACACTTGGAAGCAAATATAT